>JAKLMK010000032.1:0-130375 GCA_022813445.1 Neophaeococcomyces aloes | reverse complement strand
GGTTGTGGTCGGCCTAGACGTCGTGGTAGTCGTGGTTGTGGTCGGCCTAGACGTCGTGGTAGTCGTGGTTGTGGTCGACCTGGAAGTCGTTGTGGTTGTGGCTGGTCTAGAAGTCGTTGCGGTCGTGGTTGTGGTCTCCGTAGGGCATCCACACGTGTTCCCGTTCTGGGCTGCGTTGGAGACACATTGCCCGACATTTTTGAAGCCACAGCTCATGTAGTTGTCCTGGCACCAGTGGGCACAACCACTGTTGCCCTGCGGATACGCAAAGACATTACCGGAAACTATTAAATCGATGAGTTAGAAAAGCCCTGTGACTGCTCAAATCGAAGATTTTCTCATTATAGACCTACCTAAGGCTGCTAGCGCGATGTATTTCCAGAGTGAAGGCATTGTGTGCTCAGCTGTTACCACTACGTCGAAAATCCCGGCAAAGGCAAGGGATATGATAAACAGGTAGCACAAGGCTTCTTATACTCCAGTATTGTCGTTTGGATTCAATGACCGCCATTTTCGTGTTGACCGAGATCCTTTTCAGCTTTAGTATCCAACAGGGTGGTCCTCATGGTTCTAATCTCTTATCACACAAGTACGTGCATGAAAGCTAGTGAAGTGAGACATACACAACGCCTGCAGGAAATCGAGCTGGGCCCTTGAATTGTTGAGAGATCTTTCTGCAGCAGCTCTGCTCAAGGTTGCAACATTTCTCATCCCGAGCAGTCTAGAAGCGCACTGGAGTGAATCATGACTGTCCATTGGCTATCGTCCTCTCCTAGCGTATATAAACGCTCTGCATTAGCATAAAGCCACTGACTCGGGTCTTCGATGGCGATCGCAAAGGGTCCGCTATGTTATCTTACGGAACTGACTCGGAAGCACAGCCCGTCCATTTTCGAACCTAATAGCGCGGAGAGTACGATGAAGCGACCTAGGACGTTTCTTCCGCCTAATCAAGTCCATCGAGGCAGCCACAACCAGTGTCGCGTAGTAGGAATTTAGTCATATGTTCAAAGTCCAGTGCAGTGTGCTCCAGCCTATCGCATAAGTTGCGAACCACTTATAGAAAGCAAATGACCGAGCGCTAAACGATCACCCCTAGGTGTAGGGAGAATTGTAAGAGCAAGGACTGACCTGAAAGGCGATGTTCAAGCACTAGTAGAATGGATGAAGAGACAATTGCGAAATGCAGTTGGGGATCTAGGCGAAGCTCGTGGGGCTAACTTAACCGAAAGATGTTCCCATCTTCACTTCGAAAATCTTGTTCCACTTTGTATTCATCTTCTTTTCCTTCCGTCAAGTGTGTCGGTTCAGATGAAGGCTGTGATAATTACACCATGAGATGTTCTTGTTTGGGAGCATTGTTGGGTCTTGATATAGTGGTCACTTCGTCCTTCGTGGCATGAGGGTTGAGTGAAAGGAGATGTCCAATAGCTCTCGATTTCGGAGCATGTCATTATCAGTATGCACGGTACCTGAAATCATACCCGATTCGTAATGACCTACCGTAACAAGTAAGCTAATTTCCTGACTAGTCAAACTCCACATGTGCAGGCTCATCTTGAAGAAAGGATATTTGAACGCCAAGACTACTATTCTCGGCCAGCACTTACGTATGTAGGTACGTACATGTTAGCTACACCAATCATATCTTAGCACTTAGTAAGAGCAGGGGACACCCATTTTGTACGAATTCGATACTGTGGGGTCTCGAACGAGGCCAAGATGACTGTGTACGTCAGGGTGGCTTTACCAAGTAGGAAGTGACGGCACCCACGCCGGTCGCAGTTGACTAGTGATAGCGAGTCAGGTCCAGCTCGTTGCTCACGAAATCCTCTTCCTGTGCTTATGAGCATCTTTCTATCTGCAAATCATTGGTTTTGCCTAAAAGCCCGATAACCTTGTGAAGGCGATCGGCCAGAAGAAGTCAACATCTGGCATCCTGATCGTTGTACATGATCGCAACGCCACCAGCTGAATAGCTATGGAGTTAAACATACCAGGTACGAATCGTGACCCATTCTGGTGAGGTCTCTCCGCGTTAGATTCTCGGCATTTTGAATTCAGCTTCAAGAGCACGACTCCGCGATTCCGCTGGGTAAAAACTGCCAAGCAAACTCTATTTGCCATTGAGAATGGTCTGGTTACGACTGCCCAAGGTGACTAGTACCATAGCGCTTACGCTAACACGACACAGATGTGCACGACGAGGCACCTGTGACAGTGTTCTGACAAGGTTCTTTCAACTCGCTTAAAGACTCATGTCCGGAAGGGTGTTGCTGGTGTACATGTACAGTGCGTATCCCTGTAAAATGTTAATTGTCGGGAAAAATTGCAGCCTCCACTTAGAGCCTGAACGGGTATTGTGGTGATTACATGCTACCCATATCTGATGTAGAGATGAATCTTACTGGTAAATATTTTTGCATAATACCGGAATAGGCATCCGAGTGGCATTGCAGCTCTTGCCGGACCGCCAGTCAAATTAACATTTTACAGGGATACGCACTGTACAGTACTGTACAGATATGTGCCCAAAAAGAGTTGTCGTTCGTTTTTGCTCGGAAGCCTTTTTCGGCCATACTTGTACAGTACCACCACACTTAAGTTTCATCTAAACTTCGACCCTGATGCCTGTTCATATTTACCGTGGTTCATCTGGGTCCCCATGCAGGTCGAAATCTTACAAAAGTACTCGTTCATGATGTGTCTTTTCTGTACTTGGTAATCGGTGAGTTGACAAAAGTCTACAACTCCACACCTCCTTTAGACCCATGAAATATGTTCTTCGTCGTGCTTGTGGCATCTTGGGTTTGGATCACAAATAAAGCAATTCTACCAATCATATCTTTGGTATTGTGCTGATTTCTTCCATCGTAGTAGGCATAGTCTAGCGCCAAGAGGGTAGTCGTACACTTTGCTGCCAAGTAACTCACCAAGTAATTGGTGTAATAAAAGATGTCACAGTTTTCATACGCTAATGCAGGGTCCTAAGCCAATAGGAAATGGAAGACAGTGCTTCATGACAATGGTATGGAACTTTGCACGCTAACGCAAACCGCGACTTCTTGTTTACACCAAGTAGAAAGTCGAGGCCCTGCTGCAGCATCTCTGGCCCTTATAAGCCTTCTGAGGTTGTTGCCTATGCTGTGCACTACATTGGATCTCCGTTATGTTATCACCCTCGCTTAGATGCATCCTCGGCTTGAGCTGCTGCGGTGTTACAGCTCGATCTGGTTTCGACCGATCTTGCTTCTCCCTCATTAACATCTTCTGTGTGTGTCAAGGACATGCCCACCTCCTCCATTTCTCTCATCTTGACAGATGAAGGACAACTTGTAGTATCACTCTAAGGTCATAATGAATAATGGAGACCTCTGTCTCGCCGAATGATTGGTGCCAGCACAGTAGTTGCGTCGAGTCCAAAAGTTTTCGTCTGAACAGTTCTATCTAGACCATGACATTTCGTTAGTCTGCAGCGGGGGAAATTTAGCGTCCGGGAGATAAGGACTTCAATCCGTCAATGAATGCTGCTGGGAAAATTTGATAATTTTCTGGCGACAAATCCAAATCAAATGATGAGTGTCGTCCGAAGATTAAGCGACTAGTGCCCGCTAAATCTTCCGCTGCAGACTGACGAAATGTCATGGTCCAGATAGTGCCTGTCGTCTGTTCGATCGGCTTGCAGAACAGCAAGCAAGAATGCTTATAGGATATTGTTGCGCTGTTTTGCAGCATAGCTAATTTCATCGTTTCGACGCTACTCTTCCCCGAGATCCTGCATTTGACTGGAGAGTGGGATGGATATGTTGGCTGGTTTGCAACAAGAAGCGTGGACAAGACACAAGGGTATACTCCTAACGGATTCAGAGGTATAGGTGGAGTTGGTGAGTGAGGTTGGTTATAGAGTAGAATAACTATGAAATGTCAGTTGTCGCTGACCTACATTAGTATATAAGGTATGTACGCTATGTGATGTTGTTGCTCTCATGCTCCTATGCTCTCGTCAAAATCAGCAGAGCAGAAGAGCCGGGTAAAGTACAGCTTCAGCAATCTTGTCCGAACAGATTGAGCTGGGGCTCAATCCGGTTTCGTACTGGTGAGATACATACCTATCATATGTGTTGTGTCTCGCATACATCTACAATTTTTACAACGCATCGTTCGTGCAGTCAGACGAAACCAAATCAGCCATGCCTGCCGACCTGAATGAAAGAGTGAGATCTCTAATGCTCAACTTCTATTCCTTCGCGGCGATTGCAGATTCACGTGCCACGTCCTGGAAAGGCATTGATACACGGAAGCATACTCTGAGAAAGCTGTATCAAGCCGTTGACAGAAGTGACGAGTTTGTGGTCCTTGGTAACATGCAGCTGCGTAGGAAGAACGGTTGGACAATGCAGATGCGTTTCCGTGCAACGGTTATTGTTGAACAGGGATGGTGATGGGTCCATTCAGATCGCTTCGTTTGAGGCATTTGGGTTATGTTATGTTCGAGAGATTTTCTATTCTCTGTGTGATTCGAGAGAGCCGATTCAAGAAAGAAATGGTGTAATGTGCCCGATTTTGAGGAATGTTGAATTGCAAATATGATGGTTTTATAGGGACCACCTCAAAATTGAGATGAGATTTAGGTAGGTGTGTATGTATGTATCCTGCTCCGCTCGACATGGACTAAGAGTTCTGCATTGCACCAAGGACATAAAACGCCATAAGTCGCTCGATTGGCAAGCCCTTTCAGCTCGACAAGCGATCACAGAATTAACAGGTCATGTGAAGGCCAAAACCAGACGAGGAAAGAATACCTATTAAGCTTTAAGTGAACTCCTGGCACTACAGCACTGTAACTGAGCTGCACCGGTATTCGAGACGACTCGATTTGTCCGGCGTTGAGATATAGCCAATTCTTCTGAGAGAAGCTGTCAACCTGGATTTCAGATTGCTCGGTCTAACCACTGCGGCTATACCCCAGAGGCGTCTGGAACGTTGGTTGGATTCTGAATTCGTGTCTACGTTACATAAGCCTTTCTGAAGACGCTTAATCGTTGATGCTCGAATAAGCTGACTAATACTATTCCCGAATGCAGTCAGCGTTTAGCATAACCTCGGATACGTAGTTTCGAACCTCCAAACACTCTTTCGTAAGCACTTAGCCATATCGGGTAATTTTATAAGACGGTAATCCATTTTCGACAGACAGCAAGAGGAAAGAAAGTGGTCGCCTTAGAATCTTGGAATACAAAAAAATCAAGAATATACATTCTTCTCGATAAGTCAACCCATCAAACCTCACCACTGAACTGGTCAGAACCCATTATAAAACCATGGCCGAAACAGCAGCAGCAGCAGTAAATTTCAATGCCACCGACTCCGACAAAGTCACCAGCCCCAGCAAACTAGCCCACGTTGTCCTCCGAACCAACACCTCCAACTTCCAAGCTATGATAACATTTTACAAAACCTTCCTCGGCGCCACCATCACAGCCGAAAACGCCATGCTCGCATTCCTCACCTACGACGACGAACACCACCGCATCGCCATCCTCGGCCTTCCCGACACCAAACCAAAACAACAGACCACATGCGGCCTCGAACACATCGCGTTCACATTTGATACTCTCACAGATCTGCTGCTTGCTTATCGACAGCGTAAAAATCGTGGGATTGAGCCGGTGTGGTCTGTGAACCATGGGCCTACGACGAGCATTTATTACAAGGATCCCGATGGCAATATGCTGGAGACGCAGGTTGATAATTTTGAGACTCTAAAACAGGCGGCGGAGTTTATGGAGTCGGGTGCTTTTGAGGAGAATCCTATTGGGACGGATTTTGATCCGGAGGATTTGATTCGCCAGCTAGAGGCTGGTGGGGAGGAGAAGGAGCTTAAGGTTCGGAAGGAGATGGGACCGAGGGGTGTGCCGGATTTTATCTGACGATGTGTGTTGTGGGTAGGTGTGGAAGGTGGGTGATTCTACTGTACTGTAGGTAGGTAGATACCTTTTTTGATGAGAACCGCAAATCAGGTAAGGTGCCAAGAGTATTCACTTTTGAAATGCACCGAGTTTTTCCAAAGGGTATTCGTCGACCTGTGAGTCAATTTCGCTGGTAGCTGTGAAAGCACGCGTGATTTGTTCCTGTTTCTGCTCGACGAGCGAAGGGCTTCCAACTTTGCCAGTGACAGTTTCCAGAACGCGCGTGGCAGTAATGAGGCTGTCGATTGTGTGTGCTCTCCAAGCCACATGTTGATCTGGACGTACGAGGACAAGAGGCTTCTCATAGATGGCTTGAGCGTGACTTTCGTTTGGAAGCTCAACCACAGTCAGAGGTATTCCTTGGCTGTGTGCTGCCTCGACCATGTAGCTCGCTCCACTGTTGTCGGCGGAGAAATTCAGCAGAGTCCAGTGCTTGCCGAATGTGTCATAGATGGCTGTGCCATTGGAGAGGAACAATGAGGGAGCGCGTCCTCCTGGCCAGGTTGTAGGTGTGTAGCGACGCGGCTCCCACGAAGGTGCGACTTCATCGTGATCCCGGATGATCACAGGCGAATCATAACGATAGTCCATTTCAATTCCAAAGTCTTTGTTTTCACCGTCGTGTTGTTGGTAATGGCGGTGTATTTTCTCTCGAAGTGTATGACCTTCTGCTGTCTTTGCATCTATAAGTTTAGGATCTTCTTCACCAATGATAGATGTAAGGTCTTGATGAACCTTGAAATGAACGCCCGAATGATCAACATTACGCAATGCCACAGGACGCCGCTCCGGTTCGTATGAAGCCAATAAACCCGGACCACCATTTCCGTTGATAACTGCGGCAAGCTTCCAACCCAGATCGAAGGCATCTCCAATGCCCATGTTCATACCATAGCCACCGGTTGGTATGTTTTGATGAGCCGAGTCTCCAGCCAGGAAGACACGGTAGTGCGGACCATGCCATATTCTTGCAACAGCGATGTTTGGTCGCCAGACCGAACGTACAAGAATCTCATCAATCTCAATGTGAAAATTCCCATAAATACCGCCCAAGGCTCGATAGATTGCATCCTTGGAATCAATATTCTCTGTATCTACATCAAGTGGCAGAAACAAGTGTACCGTGAAAGTATCAATTTCGTCTTGAGAAATGATTGCTGCGCCTAATCCGCCGTGAGGCCCCAAGAAGAAGATGTGCCAGAAGCGACCCTGCTTTCGAAGACGTTGCAGGTCACGAGATTTGAAATGAACTAGTAACGCACATGAAGGACTTTTCTATCAGCGCAGTGATCCAAAGTAATAAACGCGGCGACTTACATAGGTCCACCATCCAAAGCAATCTGCAGTGATCTTCTTACCTTACTAGAACCGCCATCACAGCCTGCCACGTAGTTTGAGATGTAGGTTTTGGTGTCGCCAGTGTCGACATTGACGACTATTGTCTGGACATGATCAGTGCTTTCTTGAACACTTTCCACTCTCCACCCATAGTGAAGATCAATCAATGGGTCTTCATCACAAATCTGTTTGAGCCACTTTTCGAAGACGACTTGCGATAGACGCTGCCAGGGTTCTCGAGGCTGTGAACCATCGTTGCATTCCGAGATGCGTTGACGGAACTTGTCGACACTGGGCAGGTCCCAGCGTGTCAATGGTTCATCCATGGACAAGCCTGAAGATATGAGCACATCTTGGTCTATATCTGGAGGAACGCCTATGCGACGCAATTCATCAGCGAGACCTATCTTGTGAAACAACTCCATTGAACGCGCATTCGTGAGATCCATCTTCGGCCAACTTGTTGTGGTCTTGTTTCTTTCGAATAAGACGGATTGGACGCCATAGAACGATAGTACTTGAGCCAGAAGGAGTCCTATCGGCCCACCACCAGCAATAAATACGGTGTCCGATGGTAAAACCACTAGGCCGGCATCCTGTTCGGAGGCAAGACTACCCATTGTCTGCTCTGTTATGCAAGCTCGTCACTCTTAGGATTTTCCAATGCAGGATTCGGCTCTTAATATGTATTGACAGCGCGAAGTTGCACTCAACACGCAGTTTACGACTGTTTGTCGGAGAAGTTGTTGAGTGTTGCGATGCGCATCTCTGAAACAGTGAGGTATGTCTGTATTTAGATACTTGTCGCGGGTATTGCCTTTTTGGGGCCGAATTGCTCCGCCAATCGGAGACGAGAAACATCATGCAAAGTAAGCAGAAGGTACTGAACGCACCAAAGAGACAGGGATTAGAAAGACAAGTGGATCGTTGTAATATCGTGTAGGTAGCATCTAAAAAAAAGTACATGTATGTGATGCTAAGCACAGAAAATCCGCTAAATATGCGCAGTTCCGCAACTGCCACTTTCAGGGCTTGTCAGTAAAATACTGTAGTGACAGACAAGGACGTGACTTGGAAGCCAGTCTTGTGGACCAATGGTTAGCCGTTTCTTTTTTGGTTGTCGGATGGTACCTAGGCAGACTTGAATATCACACCATGGAGAAGCAAAAACTCTCGAAGAATCCTGTCCTTTTGAGTACGGCTTTGAATATGAACCTTGCTTACTCCACCCTGCTACCACACTTACAACACGTATAAGTCAGATGGCATTGGACATCATGGTAATGTTGTGTATCGGAGTTTCAATTACTCCTTTGCAATTCTGTAGCACAGAATGCTTGCAAGTTACATGGGCGTCTACCTCTTGGCCGGACTAGCCTTGGCACTGATAGTGAAGCTGTCCAGTGTTGGAAGAAGACCCAAGAACGCGCCACCTGGGCCCCCGACCATTCCAATACTGGGAAATCTACATTTGGTGCGTCCCCGTGTAGGGTTTAGAACGAGACAATTGTACTGATCCATGAAAGATGCCGGCCAAGAATGTTCATTTGCAGTTTCAGAAATGGGCTGAGCAATATGGGTGAGCCCAGGCCAATGTGGCATGAAGCGACCAGAGTGATAACCCGCTGAAGTTCTATATTCTCGCTCCAACTTGGCACAAAGACCATGATCGTCCTTTCAAGTGATACTGCAGTGAAGGATATCCTCGACAAGCGCAGCGCCAATTATTCTGACCGACCGGATATGTTCATTGGACAAAAAGTTGCTAGTGGGAATATGAGGCTTGTCGTAATGGTGAGTACATAGATTCAGCTGATCGAAAAATTCCTGAATGCTTGTGACTGTTACGTTCACATCGGAGACCATGATCGTCTTCGCCATATTCGCAGAAGTCCCTGGTTTATATGCTGATTGTGGCTTGGCACAGAGATATGGCGAAACCTGGAGAAGCATACACCGCATGATCCATAATGTCCTAAATGTCAAGGCTGCAGTTACTTATGCTCCGTATCAGGATTTGGAAAACAAGATCATGTTGAAAGGATTTCTTGATGAGCCTGATAAGTTTTTAGATCATGTGCGACGCTTCACTTTCTCGCTGTCCACGCAGATCATCTTTGGCTACCGATGTCCGGATATGAACGATCCCAACCTCAAAGAGCTGTTTATTGTAAGATGTTCCGCATTCCACAATATTTCAGGATTAATTGACACATTCAGAACTTTGCCAACTGGGGAGAACTGGCAGCCAGTGGAAGTGCTCAGATCATGGACCTGTTTCCCGTCCTCCAGAAGTTACCTGCTTGGCTAGCTCCGAACGTGAAGCACGCCGAGTCGCTCTTTCGAAAGGAAAGAGCACACTATCTTAGCTTATGGATGAGAGCGAAAGAAGGATTGATGTCCGGTGGCAGCCATGTAAGAACTTACCGCCTCCGAACCCGAAGTCGAGGGGTTGCTGACACGCTTATCAGCCTTGCTTCTGCAACGATCTGCTGCGAGCCCAAGAAAAAGAGAATTTCTCGGATGCTCAGGCGAGTTACATCAGTGGCTCACTGCTAGAAGCAGGCTCTGATACCACGGCCGCAACGATATACGGTTTTATCCAGGCCATTTTGGTCTGGCCAGAAGTTCTCAAAAAGGCACAAGAAGAGATTGATCGTATTGTAGGACCCGACCGGTTACCGACTCTCGAAGATTATGAACATCTTCCATACGTGCGATGCTGTATCAAGGAAAGTATACGCTGGATGCCAACCGTAATTCTGGGTGTACCCCACGCAGCAGTCAAAGATGACTTGTATAATGGATACGTGATTCCTGCTGGTGCCACTATCATCAACAACGTCTGGTAAGTTCTTTCTGTCCTTTACCCATTTGTTGCCCAAAACCTGACGCGCAACAGGTCAATCCACATGGATCCAAAACGCTCGCCGGACCCCCGACAATTCAAACCAGAGAGGTTCGCAGATGACCACACCACGCTGTACCAGTCTGCGACAGGCGACACAACCAAGCGTGATAACTTTGTGTTCGGTGCAGGCCGAAGACTGTGTCAAGGGATCCACATTGCAGAAAGATCACTTTTTTACGGAATCTCACGTCTCATCTGGAGCTTCAATTTCTTGCCTTCCTTAGATGAAAATGGGCAACCTACCGTATATGATGTCGATGATCTGGTCGGAGGCATAACAGTTGAGCCCAAACATTATACTTGTCGCATTGAATGTCGGAGTATAAACAAAGCTCAAATAATACGAGCAGAAGCTCAGCTAAGTCAAGGATTACTCGACAGCGAGACTGGGCAGTGGAAGGAGACGCCAAAAGGCATGGCATTCAGTACGTGGGTGCCGGTAAACATTGATGCCTGAACCGTTGGAACCAGCAGAACAAAGATTGAAGGTACCACAGGCACAGGATCACAGGGGTTGTTGTCATCTCAGAACTTACTCTGAACACCATGGTGTGAACACACGGTGCGTAAGCTAGGCCGCTACAAAGTGAGCAAAGTACGGATTAGTTTTTGGCGTGTCAGCCTACGCCAAGACTTTTGATGAGTTTGTTGGTAGATGGGATATCAAGTTCTTGCACTCGATCTATTCGTATGTGCAGTAGTAGTAGTAGTTGACTAGGTAGATAATCCACTGCCATCGTCACATCTCGACGTCGCTCCTTGGCCGTTGCTTCTTCGATGCTGCACAATCACCCCGCATACATCTTCCAGCATCCAAAAGATGCCCAATTACTACGCACAAGGTCCATGTATGGTGTAGATCACGGTACGGCGTGAGGTAGTGTATCTAGGCATCCAAGAATTGCGGCATCAACTATTGCCCTCATCCGCTCTACTAGTCGCGCATTGGCGATGTGCCATGCTCAACCCCACCATATACATTGCTTGACGGACAACATAGCCGACGTGATCATCTACAATTGATGACAGAGTACATAACAATTCACGACCAGTCCTCGGTCGTTTTCTCAGTCCCGCCTTAGAAGCCACTTCCCTCAACCATGAGTACGACAACGATAGTAACGAACGAAAGCACATTCTCTCGAACTGCTCAAGATGTTCCCACTACAGCTGATACATTACCCGGCCGTCCATCCTCGCTTCTCGAAATCGACGAGAACACTCCTGATTCCCCAGCCGCTCCCGCCGAAGATGAATCCCGATACCCCACAGGCCGCAAAATGCTTGCCATCTTCGCCGCCCTTGCCATCCTCAACATCTCCATCGGTCTTGACACCAGTATTGTCGCCGTCGCACTCCCCGCCATGTCCGACGAGTTCAAGTCGCTAGCCGATATCGTCTGGTATGCGACAGCACTGCGGCTCACGCTCTGCGCGTTCCTGTTGCTCTTCGGCAAAGCATACACATTATTCAAGGTCAAGCCGCTATTCGTAGGGTCTGTCATCACGTATGAGGTTGGCATCGTACTGTGCACGTTTGCGCCGAGCTCCAAGGCGTTCATCGTTGGACGGGCCGTCACGGGGTTAGGCGTTGCCGGGATACTAGGCGGTATGTTTGCGATACTTACACGGGCGTTTCCGTTGAGAAAGAGGCCTATGATGGGAGGGCTGCTGGGAGGGGTGGAGACGGTAGCATCTTTGGCGGCACCACTTGTTGGGGGAGTTTTGGTGGATGGCTGGACGTGGAGAGCTTGCTTCGGGATCAATATGCCGCTTGGGCTATTGGGGTTGGTGGCCGTGTTCTATCTTGATGAGATGCCTGGATCGAGAGGTGACATTGCTGGTGGGACCGAGACAAGATCATGGCGGGAACAGTTGCGGCAGTTAGACTTGCTTGGAACTGCGGTATTCGTTCCCTCACTGGTGTGTCTACTACTGGCGCTTGAATTTGGCACAGCAACATTTGGATGGAAGGACCCGCGCGTCATCATACTATTCGTCGTGTTCGCAATCCTCTTAGGAGTCTTCGCGTGGCTACAGTACAAACAGCAAGACCAAGCCACGGTTCCACCCCGGATACTCAAAAACCGCAACATCACCGCCGGCGCGTGGTTCGCATCTTGCTGCAACGCGAGTTTGGCCGTCACTGAATACTACTTATCAGTCTACTTCCAAGGAGTCCGAGGATTCTCCGCATTCCGATCAGGCATCTACGCATTACCGATGATCATAGGGGTGTGTGTGGCCAGTGTCACAAGTGGTTATCTCACATCGTGGTTAGGTTACTACGTGCCATACATGTATTTCACTACCCTCATCGCGCCTATCGCCGCCGGACTCCTCACAACCGTCGACCTGACCACCGACCTCGTAAAACTCCTAACATACCAAGGCATTCTCGGCTTCGCAATCGGAAGTGGCCTCATGATCCCTCAATACGCAGTCCAAACAGTCCTCGATCCAAAAGAAGTATCCATCGGCTACGCAGTCGTCCAATTCGGCTCTCAACTCGGACCCGTCATATATCTCTCAGCATCAGCAGCCCTGTTCACAAATCGATTGAAGGCAGAGATTCAACAGCATTCCCCGAGTACGAATGTTGGTGCTCTTGAGAATGTGGGACTTTCGGATATCCGGAATAGTGTGGGTACTGATAGACTTGGGGATGTGTTGCTGGGTTATGATGCTGCTGTTGTGCAGACGCTTTATTTGCCGTTGGCGTTGACTTGCTTGACTGTTTTTGGGCCGGTGGCTATGGAGTGGCGGTCTGTGAAGAGGAAGCGATCATGAAAGAGTTTTGCGAAGGATTAATACGTGTTGGGGATGTATCGATTTTGGTGCACATTGGCTATACGATTGGTGTAGCACTCATCGTCAGGCTTCACTCTGTTGTGGTATTGTGATCCAATATCAATGTTTTGCTACTCAAATACACACCTACCCACCCACCTATGTACGATCACGCAATTCAGCGATCGTAAAGCAACATCTCCACCTATTCTCGCGCTAGCCATGCTCCCTCGTTACCACCGTACTCACATACACGATAGCACTTACACTAGCTGCCGTATCGAGCTGACAAACACCAGCATCCCAAGACATCTGCAAAATCCTAGAACGCACTAACAATGATGAAGTTACGAAACACTACTGGCATGGGATACTGAGTAGTAAGTAGTACTTAGTAAAGCTGCCTGAACCACAATCGACGAACGAGGTTATTGCGCGTCTCAGCTCCTACACTGGGTACTCACACTTGTCGAACACCTGTAGTTTAGCTACCTAGGTTCTACGTTGAGTGTCGTGCATGAAAAGCGTTACTGGACGACAAGGCTGGGACCATACCTATGTAAATAAGTACGTATGTATGTCTGGGCTAGTCCACCGCGAGCTTCAACGGTTATCTCGTGGTCGCGTTCGCGGCCGCGGTCGAAGCGTACGTACCCATGAGTGGCGTTGTGGACAGTTATACGCACTTCTGAAAAGCGCCATCATATTATAATTCGATTCAGTAGAGGCACGAGAATTGTCAGGTTTCTTTAGGATGTCGACGTGACTGATGAGGAGGCGGTTGAAATGCACTGGGCTTGGAATTTTCTGTACTGTACGTGTTTATCTGGGAACGATGTGTACAGTATGTACTTCCGCTGTGGTTGCTATTCGGACGTCTCTGTTGTGACTGTCTACGCTGAGAGGAAAGAAATACTACTGTAGTTAAGGTGTTGTAGGTATAAATAAGAGCAGGTGAATCGGGTTCATGTTCCTTCTGCTGTGAACACGATGGAAATATATAACTTGACTAGGGCAGGGAGGCCGTGCGCAATCTCGTATACAACCCGTTGCCTGACGGATTTAACTCCGAGGGCGTACTGTAAGTCAGCCTGCTCGGCGCTCTTGCTTAATCACCCAAATATTGACAGAGTTCTTTACGTCGTGGATATCGGACAAATCTTACAGAGTTGTAGCCTTTGCCGACAATCTGCATTTCTGTTTGCTCACTTTCAAGTCTCGACATGCCGTGCTCCCAGGTTGTGCAACAGAGTCTTTGCGAAAAGCATTACAACTCATGCGGACGCCATATCACAGCTTCATCAATCCCATAGAGGGTAGCTCGCCTATCACCCGGCTTCTGCCTACTCATCCTTCCGACGAAATGGATCTTCATTGCTCAGGTGTGAAATCATTCTTGATCATGAAAGTCTCGCGGATTTCTCTGGGGGATTTGCCTTTGATCATGTTCGATACTGCTCTGCAGGCAGTGTCCAACAGAGCTTGTATGTCAAGGTAGTTTGCTGCCTGATTTTTTTTCCCAGTCAGCTGGAAGCGCAGGCGCAGAGAGACAGAAATTGTCACTCGTTCGCCCCGACAACGAATCATGATGCGTGAGGTAACATACTTGTATGATCTCGAACAACATCTTCCTGTCAACTTGAAGATATTCTTGGTCCCATGGATCCGTGTCCGTTGTTCTGTGTGCGCCAGTGCTCGGGTTGCCATGGGTGATAGCATGTGTTCCTATGCGCTTGTTATCACTGGGGTAGCTGACCTGACGTATATCAACATCATCCTTGTGGTGGTCACACCACGTCAGGACTTTGCGTAACATGCTTGCAGACATGTTGAAGATTGGGATGGGCTCTCCTGCGATGACTTCTGGACCGAAATAAGCACACAGCCGCTTGAGAAGGAGTGAGCATTCGGCAGCACGTTTATCTGCAAACGAATTAGTAAATCAAACAGGACGTAGATGCTAGGGCGAGCTTGCCGACTTCGACAACGACTCCATCGGTGGTGATAAGCTTGACAACCGCGTTTTCACTGCCGCAGTGCTTGAGTGGATCAGTGCCAGAATAGAATGTTAGAGACGCGAGCTGATCGTTGAGCTGATCACAAACGTGCTGATCGCTCTGTGGAATCATCGTCGTCGGAGTGGGATAGCGAAACACAGGCGGAAATTTAGTATGGCATGACTCAATTGCGATGCGCCAGGGGTTTTCTAGTAGAGATCCATAGCAGTCACGCATCGACCCAGAGCTTTCCAGGCCATTTGACTGTAGCAAGTCAATAGACTCGAGCAAGAGCTGCACAGATTGGCTTCGATCCGTTTCTCTGTCAGCATCAACGCGATGCTCCTTGACAAGCTCAGAAATCGCGTCTACGAGGTTATCGCAGATTTTGCTGAACAACTCGCTGTGCCAAAGTACAAGATGTAGAGTGTAGACGTCGTAGAGTGGCCCGTGTCCCTCGTCCAACTCTCTTTGAATCCAGTGACGATTCAGGTATCGAAAGATATAATCAGTGACTCGAGCAGCATTCATATAATGAGCGCTCTCGTCGAAGTAACGGGCCAGAACCAGTTGGCCTGAGAATGAACTCAGGCGTACTTGCAGCTCGCCAAGATATTTCTGCACATAGGCCAGAAGCCTTTCATACAACTCCTGACCCGGTTGGTGTGCTGCATCTGGTCGTCAGTGATGAGCCAGGCCGCCGTTGACAAACCTACCGCCACGGCTAGCGCTATCTACCAGTTGTCCCTGTGCACTCGAAGCCGCTTTCTGTTTGGTGCAGAAGTCATGCACCATGCTTCGATCTCTTAATACGACGATGCTTGAATTATCTCTGTACCTACGTGTATAGTCTCACCAATGATGGCATATCGGTTTCCGGTGTAGGTTCACGCACGATGCGGTCGAGGTAACTTTCCATGTCACGCCAACTTCGCACCAGTCAGCTTTCAATGCTGTACCGTGTGACAGCATATGCTCACAGTGGCTCGATTGCACCTCCCGAGTTCTGTCTTGTCGCATCAGAAGCCATTGCACGTTCTGGTTGTAAGACGGAGTGAGTCGGCGGATAATCTCTGGTTCGAGACTGGATGAGAAGTGCGAGTCTCGTTCAATCTAACACAAAGAACTTATGAGGCTGGTTGATGCCAGCGGTTAGTCGAGCTACAGGCTGAGCAGAGCCAAAGAGTAACTTTATCATGGGAGCCTTGGGGCTGGGTAGTTCCGCTCTAAGGGACTTGATTCTGATTCGTCGATGTGTTAGAGCCGGAGAAACTTGACCAGGTTTCTCAGCACTGGCGGCGGCACTTTCTCAGCTCTACCACCTGCACGCTCTCTGTCTCATCACATAGCTGTTGGATTGACAAGACCTTTGGAGCATATAAGAACAGGAGCAAGTAGCTCAAGTTATGTTCGTAAGCAATAGCATTGTGGTCCTCACCTGCAATCGTATCTTGTATAGCTGAGACAAGCGTCAGTGGTTGAATCGCGATAGGAGACGCACTCGATCTTCGTCCTCGAGCTGGTGGTAAAAGTGGTAAGAGCAAACGTGAGTGCGATACAGGTACATGTACAGTACTTGGTATCACTCGTCTCGTGCTGCCAAGGCTTGCCTGAGGCATCAACATTACCTGATCAATCCGCAAGGTTGCAGCATGTAGTGCATAGAAACATGAATTAAACTTACCTTTGGATGAGATTGCCCACTCCGACTACTGTTCTTGCGGCAACATGTCCAAGACATCGGCTGCTGGAGACGAGATCGGTGTAGCGCCGAACAGGCAGAAACGGATAGTCTTCTTCCATCCAGACTTAGGCATCGGCGGGGCAGAGCGACTCATCGTCGACGCGGCAGTGGGTTTACAAGACCTGGGTCACAAAGTCACGATCTTCACCTCCCACTGTGATCCTCGACACTGTTTCGAAGAGGCTAGAGATGGTCAGTTGCACTTTCTGCTACATGGTATCTAGGACTAAGAGGTTGACAGGCATTTGATGCGCAGGCACCCTAGACGTTCGAGTTCGAGGAAACACTATCTTCCCACCTACCATTCTCAATCGATTCCATATTCTCCTTGCGATTCTGAGGCAGATACATCTCGTGTTCGCGATTGGTCTGTTTGGTGACGAACTTTACCAATTGAAGCCTGATGTTTTCGTGGTTGATCAGTTATCAGCTTGTGTACCTGTTCTGCGATGGCTCTATCCGAAGAGACAGCGGACACTATTCTACTGCCACTTTCCGGATCAGTTGCTTGCGAAGAGAAATGAGTCCGGATTGTTGGGTATGGTGAAGAATATTTACAGGTATCCATTCGACTGGTTTGAAGGATGGAGCATGAATGCAAGTGACCAGATTGTGGTCAACTCCAAGTTTACACGTGGTGTTGCTAGGAAGGTTTTTCCTACGCTCGACCGAGATTTCGGCGTAATATACCCATGTGTCGACGCCAATATCAACGAAACGTCTACAAAAGAACGACTCTGGGGTGGTGACTACAAGATACTGCTGAGTATCAACAGGTTCGAGCGGAAGAAGGATATTGGTCTCGCGATACGGGCATATACGAGACTTTCGGCAGAAGAGCGAGAAGGCACTCGATTGATTTTGGCAGGCGGGTATGATCCAAGAGTTGCAGAGAATGTGGAATACCACCAAGAACTCTTGGAACAGGTCGAATCCATCGGCTTGAAAGCAGCTACCGTCAAGACAGTTCCCACAGCATTGGGCGTTCCATACGACGTGAAAGTCATATTTCTGCTATCAGTATCGGAAGCGTTCAAGATAGTGCTGTTGCAAAATGCAAGCCTGTTACTATACACGCCGAAGAACGAGCATTTCGGTATTGTGCCGGTAGAAGCAATGAAGTATGGGCTGCCTGTATTGGCATCTAACACAGGTGGACCTCTAGAAACAATAGTAGATGGCAGAACAGGCTGGCTACGAGATGTTGACAAGGTCGAGGAGTGGGTTTATGTGATCAGGAAGGTGCTTCTGAGCTTTTCCGATGTTAGGAAAGCTGACATGAGCAATACTGCCAAACAACGAGTACAGCAGAATTTCACAAAAGCCATCATGGCCAGGCGGTTTGAAGAGGAGATAGAAAAAATGGTTACCGGAAAGCGAACTGCATTTCTCAGAAGGGAGACAGTTATTATGGCCATTGCCTTGGTCGGTACCTTTGGAGCTGCACTACTGGCTGTGGTCTTCAGGACTGTCTTTCGCACCGATCCTCGGTCAACAGCGTTCATACGTGTTGACAGATCGGAGGCCAAGATGGATGGGTTTGTGATGCCTGGAATGGGACCGTAGTTGAGAGTTTCGAATGTCAACGCTTTGCCATCGTTGTCTGTAATCTTGTTTTGTTTATTCTGTACTGCTGCTGTTACCACCTCGAACGCGTCAAACAGAACGCGTAAAATTGTGCCAAGACTGTTTGCGGCTAACCAAGTACGGATATGAACCCGTCTATCCTTTGTAACTTGATTTGTCTCAATTGTTCTGTGATCACCATGGCATGATACAATTGATTTCGAACCTCACAGAGTATGTGTTGAGCACTTTTAATCGCGGAGGATGAATGCGTATGACCAACACTTAACAACTCCTTTGAGCTACGATGGCTGAAGTAATCGAGCTATTGTCCTCTTCGCCACCTCAAATCCATATCTCCAGAGGTGAAATCACGACTCTTGATAACAAAAAAGACAATATCACATTCAGTGATTTTGACTTCGATACAAATCCCTTCGACAGCCCTGTCAATTTAGAGTTCAGCATCCAGCGTTCTGCTAAGAGAAGACGTCTAAGCCCAGAACCAGTACCGAAGGGTACCTTACAAGCTACTTTTCATGAGGTTGATGCTGTTTTCGACCTTTCATCAGAAGCAGATCCTGACTTTTTACCACGCTCGAAGAGTCAGGCCGTACCCCTTGGTACTTCCGCCGGCTCCAACACATTTGAAGGACAGCCCCTTGTCTGGAGTTCCTCGGCGCTAGAGCCCCGACATGTTTCTCGACCAAGAGACGAGGATGTGGTCGAGATATTGTCCGATCGTGTCGACAGCGATCTTATTATGACTTCACCTCAGCCGCCCACATTCTCGAAAGGATACTCCAATCGTACAGCAGATATTCTGGCTACGCTTGACCATTCCACAGGTCATACAGGTGGCACAAAGGCACCTATACTGACCAACAACGCGAAGATGAAATCATATGCTAGAGAGACGAAACCAAGCAAAGGACCGAAGCCTGCTGCGAAAGTCCATGACAAAATCATAGACTCTTCGCAACCAGGTCAAAAGTCTCCAAGGGCGCAAAGTCCGGAAGATTGTGTTGATCCACCAGCTGCGAAGACCTTCAAGGCCAAAAAGACCTCAGCTGAGAAGAAAGCCGAGCAGGAACGAAAACGACTCGAAAAAGAACGAAAGGCTGCCGACAAGCAACTTGCCGCTGACATGGCTGAAGCCAACAAAGCGAAAACGAACAAGAAAATTGCAGCTAGGGAAATGTACATCGAGCTGCCGAGCGCATTGAAGGGAAAGGCTGTCGGAAACCAAGTCGAGGAAATCATGAAGGAAGCTGGGGCGGTCGTCAACTTCTACCATGATGAGGTTGATCTAACAAGTGATTCACCGCCTAATCTCGGCCACATCATCAAATGGAAACGAAAAGTCGAATCCAGGTACGACGAGAACAAAGAGGAGTGGTTACCGATCTCGAAACCCGTTATCGAGAAGGAGAAACACATTCTGGTCTACTTAATAGCAGAAGAGTTTTGCACTGTTGCAGCCGTTGGACCAACCAGCAGCACTGTGGAGCCTAATAAGCCTTTAGAAGAGCAAACCATGAAGGAGAACCTCAATGCTTACATGATACTCCTCCGATCTCGACATCCTCATCACACAATCATCTTCCTCATCCAAGGTCTAACAGCCTACCTCAAAAAGTCCACCACCGCAAAAAACCGCGAATACACAGCCGCCGTCCGCTCCCAGAATCTCGACCCCACCGACACAAACCCAACACAACCATCATCAACCAGAACTCGCCCATCCAAAAAGCGCAAATCACAAACCCCAATCGATCTATCATTCATCACCCCCTCCCTCTCCGAAACCCTCCAACTCCACCTCCAACTCCACCATCCACCCCTCTCCCTAGTCCACACCACCTCCCCCACAACAACAGCCCACCAAATCAGCATTCTAACATCCCACCTCGCAACCCGCCCCTACCGCCTCGCCTCCCAATCTACAAACCTCCGCCACGCCTCCTTCTGCATGGACGGCGGCCAAATAAAAACCGGCCAAGGCAACGCGCGCGAAACATTCATCCTCATGCTCCAGGAGATCAACCGCGTCACTGTATCGATGGCGCACGGCGTCTTGAGTGAAGGCTATGATGGACCGAGTAGTTTGGTGAAGGCGTTTAAGGATAGGGAAGCGAAAAAGGGGAAGGAGGAAGGGAGGCTCTTGTTGAGGGATGTTAGGAAGGCTATGAATCGGGATGGGGGGTTGAGTGATAGGCCGCTTGGGGATATGGTTAGTAAGCGGTTGTGGAAGGTTTTTATGGGGAGGGATGAGGGGGTTAGGGATGGCATTGCTTGATTTATTGACGCAGTGGTATGAGGTTTTGAGCTTTTTTTTTGGGTATGAGGTTCTTGATGTAATTGCTGCCTACCTATGCTTCTTGCTCTAAAATAGCCAGTATGACATTGGTCCGGAATTGAATTATTTTCATTGATGGCGACCGGTTATCGCAAGCAATGCCCCATCATTATCATCATCAATCATACTCTACAACGCTTTACCCCAACACACTCGCGCATCTAATCCTACCCCCGATTCAAAGTGTTCCCACTCCCCTTCGGATTACTCTCCACAAACTCATCCCAAGCCCTCGCCTTCTCAGTCGCCTCATCCACCGCCCTAAAATCATCCTCATCCGGCACTACTTCCGCATCCCCCGCATTCCCACCACCTTCAATAATACCGCCTCTTCGTCTCTCCTCTTCGAGGTACTCGTCTATACTCATGGTCGGTAGATTGTGGCCGGAGCGGAAGACGGATTTTTGGAGGTCGGTGCGACGTGTAGTAAGGGTGAAGGGTTGGAGGGGACGGCCTTGGGGGTCGAGGATGGCGGTAGTGGTGCGGGTGGGGGGGTCGAGACGGTCTGTGAAGGTTGTGGTACTGGTGGGGGTGTTTGGTTGGCGGGTGCGGGAGCGGGAGTCTGTGCTGGTGGATGATGGAGGCTGTGGTTGGGTGGGGATTGAGGCTAGGACTGTGCGTTCTTGGGAGATTAGGTCTAGGGAGGCGAATGTTTGGTGGGTGAAGAGGTTGAGTTCGGCGAGGTAGAGGGTTCGTTTGGTTTCGTCTTCTGTGGTTTGGAATTGGGATTGGGATTGGTCTCGGAGGAGTTGGAGGCGGGCTTTGAGTTGTTTTTCGTCTTGGAAGCGCTTGATCTTGGTGTTGCGTTTTGCTTCGGGGTTGGCTGAGTCTGGGGTTATGCGGAAGTTGCGTTTGTCTTCTTTGTAGGTTTGGAAGAGCTTTGTGTTGGGTTGGGATAGTAGGTTGTATTCGTCTAGTCGTGTTAAGAATTTCTCGAAGAGGTACGCGGCGGAGTCTAGTTGACTTTTGCGGTTGTCTGGGTTATAGCTTCTCATTGTGAGTTCTGCGAGAAGGTAGTCCACGCCGAGGTATTGAATGTCGTTGGTTGAGAGATCGTCTAGATCTTCGTTTGTACTGTAGAGGGCCAGACGATCGACGAGAGTTTGACATTGTTGAAGTGTTGCGACTGTGGATTGGAGGAGCTGTTTGAAATCATCTGAGCGAGGGTCGAGGCTATCGAGATCTTCTTGGCCGGTTTTTGCTGACTTGAAGAGATCACTCAGCGAGACCTCGTTTTCTGACATGGTGGCTATTTTATTTCCTCCACTCTGGTTTCACCCAACACTGTCAAATCGTGTCAAGTGAGTTGGACGGAACTTGAGATTTAGACGCACGAAGGTACTTTGCTTGACTCGGGCTTATGCTTCTATGATCAAGAAAATAAGTGGTAAGGTCGTTGTGCTGGTCAGGATCGAGTGAGTAATTCCTGATAGCGGCAAAAGACAAACGGTCCCCTTACGCCATGCGCTCTTGGCTCCCCTTGACTACCGTATGTCCATTTCTGGTGCCAAGAATTAGCGCGATTGTCGTTTTCGCGCCTGCCTTTTTAATGACTGGCTATCTTTAAGCAAATATTCATGAACGAGGTAATTGTCTACAGAAATCCTTAGACACGGAGCACGCGAAACAAAAACATAGAATTGACAATGATATATGGGGAGTTCTTTTTAGCACTATGATCCGTTGAATCGCGTGCGTGGTGGTATACCGGTGTGACTCAGAAATCGCAATGCTTCTGGGTGCATTTACTGGCACATTCCTTCACACTTTCGTTCAACATATCGCTCCCATACTGAATGCGAGTGCCTCACAATGACGGAATCGGTCAATAGCGTTCCCCCGGTGGACGCTGTGAACGATGAAATACGAATCGAGAGAAATGCTGGGCTTGTTATGGCGGTAGGTCAGCTATGCTCAACCTTTGATCTTGTCTCCCAGTTTGTGATTTGTCGACCTTCCACCATCACGATTTATGTGCTTTCAGACTTTCGCTTGTCAATGCTTCGCCAGTGTCACCATGGCAGCCAGATACAGGATAAATCTAACATGTGAAAGACCAACAATAGCAGTATCGTTTCGAAGCGGAGTGTTGAAAAGCTTTACCTTCCCGAACCACACTTCTACCGCTATTTCGTAAAGAAACCCATCAGAAGATCGCCAACTATCAACAGAGGATACTGGTTACGGATGCGAGCTGTCGACTGGGTTGTCCGTCAATTCCTCGAGAAAACCTCTGATCAAGGAAAGGTAGTCATCAACCTGGGATGTGGATAGTGAGTACGACTTCCTGACCTAGCTCGACACCCTAGGATGCTGCCACAAGAATGCGCTGCTTTGGCTTGGTTCTCTCTTCGAGTGGTTGGCGCCGAAGCCCAAACTCCACGCCTTATGCTGTCTAGCAGTTACTGACGGATGTGTAGCGATCCTCTCCCCTTCGAATGGCTTGCACGCGATCCAAAATTGTGCGCCGATACCAAGTTTATCGATGTCGATTACGAGATTTTGATGCAGACCAAACGTGAGATTGTCCGGAGCACACCCAAGATGAACGATCTCTTACATCCTTCCAACCCGGACGGTAGGGGACAAGACAGCGCAATACTCATTAATACGGTAGAGTATGCTGCTATAGGCTGCGATCTGAGGAACATACCTCGCCTCGAACGACTTCTGCGATCTGTGGTTGACATCGAAAAGTGCCTTGTCTTGTGCGTTGCCGAAGTCTCTATCACGTATATGCAGACGGTTTCAGCTGATGCCTTGATCGCCTGGACTTCAACGCTTTCCCCAGATGTCACCTTTGCACTTCTTGAGCAACAAAGTCCAGACCAGGCAGACAACCCTTTCACCGAGACCATGATGAAACACTTTGCGAAGCTTGGAACACCTCTTCATTCCGTTTTCGAATATCCTGGTCGCCATGCACAAATTCAACGATTCTCAGAAGCTGGATTCACCCACGTGGATTATCAAAATCTGTGGGAATTATGGTCGGACCCACGATTCTTGTCACCCGCACAGCGTATAGCGCTTGATTATATAGAACCATTTGACGAATGGGAGGAATTTGCCCTCTTCGCGTCGCACTATTGCCTAGTCCTAGCTCACAACCGAGAAGTTCCAGTTCCGATAGGACCGCGTGTAAAACGACAGGATTCCGACGTGAGTGTCGCTTCCGACATATCAGCTCGGACCTCCTCTCCTCACAGGCCGTTTCGCGAATGGTTCGCGTACCAATTTTCCAAGGACTCCGGAGATATGTGTCAGCGTCATCATGGCTCATCTTATGCGGTACCGGGCCAAGATGCTGTTGCGGTTCATGGAGGTGTCGGACCACGATCTCGACTTGCCACAAGTGCTGTTTGCAGACCCAGACATCTGAAAGATGAGGCACCGGTCGTCATGCCATTAGAGGCTGGTCCTCGCTGCTGTCATACAATTACCACTTTGAATAATGATGACAATCTGCTGGTAGGTGGACGTGCATCTCCAAAGCAGGCTTTCAAAGATTGCTGGCTACAACGAGGCAACTGTTGGCAGCGTGTCCAAGATCTGCCCGAACCACGATATCGTCATCGCGTTGTGGCCATCACGTTACCAGACAACAGTTCTGGTGCACTCCTATTTGGAGGCAAAACGGATCAATGCAATGTTGCAGCTGATGTCCTCCTATGGGAACCATTGCTTGGGTGGCGGACAATCAGAAGTGGTATTGGTCGAGATCCTGTTCCACGATTTGGTGCTACATTGATGCGCTTAGGCTATAATCATGGCTTGCTCTTTGGTGGTATGAGGCAGGATGGTGTTATTATCCAAGGACTATGGAGATGGAGGCTGATTACACGCAACAACACTATTGTCAGCATTGAATTTCGCGCATCAACGGCTCTCGATGCTACCATCGGTGCGCTCCCATGGTTTGGTCGGTTTGGTGGATCCCACAGTATGCTTCGTGATGAAGTACTCATCATTGGTGGCATTGCTAAAGGTGGCTGTATTCCTACGACCTATGAGATACTGTCAATAATAGGCAGCTTTTCCAACTTCGCACCGGAGGAGCGTGAATTACCATTGCGAATTACTTGTGTTACGCCTGTGCGAGCGCCTGATTGTCCTCGTCCGTTTCTTGTTGGACATTCCACCTACCGTACAAGATCTGGCCTGTCAGTCATCCTGGGAGGTGGTGCTACCTGCTTCAGTTTCGGAAACTATTACAATACAGGGCTTTGGGTACTCTACTATAGGGGATCAGGACTCTCGACTGACTGGGCTGTCGTACCTTCACGACCTTCGACTATGATTGATACTAAGACTGCCGAGAAAGAGGGACTTGCCAACGTGCAACAACACTCCACCCTTATCGATCAACTTACTGTGCACTCTGCCTCCAACATCAGGGATATAGTACATTCATCTCAACCAAATGTTTTGAAGCGACTTGACTACGGCTCTTGTGTTAACCTATGGTCGGCCTCATACCTTCGAAGCAAAATCTCTCCTGAGCGGACTGTCATCGTTCACGATGCACCAGGTCGTACAATGAATTTTCTGTGCAAAGACTTCAGTTATCAAACGATGACCTTCCACAAGTTCCTCGATATGCTTTCAATACCGTCATCGCATCTTTACCTCCGGTCTCTCGCTGCACAGAATGCTTCCTCTACTCCAGCAAATCTTGCCACTGACTGGCCAGAGATAGCATCCGATTTCAGCCTCCCTACCTACCTCAAATCGATCGAAGCAAACATTCACTCTACTGTACTCCGCATCTCGAACAACATCAACATGTGGTTGCATTACGATGTCATGGCGAATGTACTTTTCCAAGTACGAGGCATCAAAAAGCTAGCCCTATTCCCACCAGAAGATTTGCCCAAACTGAGTTTTCCCGCCGGAGCCAGCGGCAGCGAATTGAACCTTTTCAACAATAAAAGTCCTGGCAACGAGTACGATCTCCATGTTCCGCCAGACACGAAACCTGTGATTGCAATCCTGAAACCCGGTGACGCACTATTCATACCTCCACTGTGGTCGCACACAGGTGTCTCACTGCCCAACGACTACACCATTCCTGTCAAAACACACGACTCTCGCACCGTGAAGCAGCAGCCTAGACATAACAACACCCTAGAAAGCGATCGAATACCACCCGCATTCCCAAGCCTGACATTCAAAGAAGAAGATTCATCAACTCCCGATAACACTTCGCCAGTCCCTCATCAAAACGGCATACGGCAAAACAACCACACCGTCGTGCCTTCAGAACCGAACACGACCACGAACCATGTCGAACAAGAGGCAGAACAAGAAAACCCCTTCACAAATATAGCAGTAAACATCTTCTTCCGCAACCTCCCGTCCTCAAAATACGCTGCGGGCCGCGACGTATACGGCAACAGAGACCTAATGCCCTATGAAGAAGGAAGGCGAGATATCGACAAGATTGTAAGACGATTTCTCATCAGCTCTAGCAGCGCTGGCGTTGGGCCAGAAAGTACGAAGAAGAAGAGAGCGAAAGCTGCTGCAGCTCATGAAATGGCTGCTCAAGATGGGACTGATGGAGCTGTGATGCAAGATGTGGATAAGAGTGCAGGTGCTGTTGTGCTTGATGATATTCCGACTGATGTGACGAAGGCGTATCTGATGCGGTTAAGTCGGGAGTTGGCTGAACGAGCGGAGAAGTTGTAATTAGGTAGCATATCGCAGCACGTTGGCTAGAAGTTTGGTGTGTTTCTTCGCACAAGAAGGTAAATAGCATTGCCCATGTAGATTTACTTGCATAGATAGAATTTGATATAGATGTGTTTGATCATAAGAATCGATGTCAGGACCACTGGACTAATTAGTAGCTCGGTTGATGTTCTTGTATATATGTACCGCTCTCATTCGACGCTATGCTATGTTATGCTATACCACTACACAACCCAGACCAAACTGATCTAAGTCACCTACACACTGTACTCTCACAATCCATCTCACCCACCACAGTCCTCAACAACCCCCTTCCCGAAAAAAACAAAACATTAATACCACGTAGTAATCACACAACAACATCCCTCCTCCTCCAAGTCCTCCAAGCAAACAACCAAAGCACAATAGCAACCCCAACACTAACCATACACCCCCAAGCCCAATACCCATAACACCTGTATCCCCTACACTCTCCCTCTTCCAATCCCAACCTCAATCTCCCATCCACATCCCCGTGGCCCGCAGCGGCCCTAGAATAGAAAACAGAATACAACACACTCCAAACAGCCGCGCCACCAGCAGGCATCATAGCCACAAATCCCAAATTCGTCGCGAAGTTTTCGGCGCCCCAGACGACGGAAATGATGATGGGCACGAGACTGAAACTCGCGCCATAACCCAGACCCAGGAGCGCAGAGGACATCAAGAACCACGATGGATTGGCTGGTACTAAAGCCGGGACAGCGAGGAGGAAGAATGCTAGCAGCAATAGAATGGCGGAGGGGATGAGCAGAGCAAGACGGGAGAGGTGGATGCGTGTGCTTGGTGGAGTGGATGGGTTAGATGGTGGTGCGAAGAGGTCTGAGAGCGTGCCGGTGAAGAGGCGGGCGAATGTGCTTGTTAGGGCTATTATCGAGACGTGCGTTTCTGGAAGGCCGGCGGGAGGTGGCGATGGTGATGTTATGGTTGCTGTGAGGTTGGTGGTTGGGACAAAGCTGCCGAGGATATATTTTGATGGTGTGAGGGTTGGTATTATGGTTCCGACGTTGTTGATGTAGGCTTCGCCTGGGCCGGATAGGAGGAGGAAACCGCCGGCTAGGAGGTACATGGTGCGATCGCTGAGGAAGGTTCGCATTGCGTGGTTGAGGAGCCATGATTTCTTTTCGCGGCGTTGGTCTTCGGCGAGTTGTTTCTGGAGGAGAAGGGATTGAGTGAGGTTCAATTCTGGGTCCGGATCGTCGTCGTCATCGTCGTCGTCTGCCTCGACGGCTGTTGGAATATTACTGTCGTCGTTCGCATGGGTTTGCTGGGTCATGGTGCCGTAGCTAGGGTTCTGCCGTGAAGTCGTAGACCGGAAGAAATCACTTTCTTCGAGCAGACCACTTCGCTCCAGTTGTTCCACCCCGTGATCGATGAGCTCGTCCTCACCCACGATTTTCAAAGCAAGTGTACCGAGCAAGCCCACGCCAATGAGTAAGCCCGCGAGAAATATGAAATACCTAAACACATCAATTGGTCCTTTTTGTCCGTCCGGCAATCTCTTGTAGAGTAGATGAGCTCCAACCTGGCTCTGCCACATGCCACTCAAGCCGAATGCAGCAATAGGTACAGCTAGCATAACTCCACGGTATTTGGCTTCGGCAAAGTTCTTGGCGCATGTCGCGACTGCAGCCAGATACATGCAACTTGTACCAGCTCCAATCCCGATGAAAGACAGTATCATAATGTAAAAGGGCCAACCATCACCTGCATTCGTGTCCGGCGGCGGTCCCGCACGGTATGTGTATGCCGCTAGGATGTACCCAAACCCAAACAAGCAGGCAGCAAAGAGCGATAGTGGTTGAGGGGAGTATCGATCGCATAGGTAGCCGAATAGAGGGACAGGAAGGTACATGGCCAATTCGGCGGTGATGGACACCGCATTGACACGGTACTGGGTGTAGTGAAGATCTTTGAGGAAACGAGGGCCATAAAGCGAGAAGCCCGTTATCGAGCCGGCGCAAAGACTAAGGATCACTGATCAGCTGGAGATCACGCGCTCACACGGGAGTGGTTACCAGCAAAGCACGGCGACGACGAAGCTCGTAATTCGCGTAACTTGTCGGCGCATCCGCCGTCTATCTCGGTCGATGATGCCCTGCGCAACCTCATTCATGAAGTCGACGTCGTCGTCAAGCAAGTTTCGGTCGTGTGCCTGAACCGTTCTCTGGGAATTGAACTCTCGAGCATCGATATGAGCTTCATCGGAACGGCTATGGTCGTCGTGTACAGGCTTAGGCATGATTCTCAGACCTGTTCGCCTTTCATCTGTAGTTGGGTCGAGGCAGGAGTGCCTAGCTAGAGGTCAAGCACTGTATCTAATGAATAATAGACGCGGATGATAGTGATATTGAGACCATGCACGTGGCATTGCGATGCAGCCTGGATTGTTGCATATACGAGTCAGTTAGCGGCATGAATGATGCAATGGACGCCACGGAAATGGCCCGAAGCATGTGGGGCCGCAGTTAGAATGCAGGTGAAGGTCGCAGCCTCGAAGCAGAGTGAATTTGCCTGACCAGTGATGTGACTTTACCAAGAGCTGGATTTATATATATACATGTATAAGATCTTTACTCAGTCAAATGCACATCTTAAGCGTCCACTAGCTTTACGTACAGAATGGTACAATTATCGACATAGCTATGCCAGCGCGCAGCGGTCGCTTCTCAGCGGCTGGAAATCAGTGCGCCATAAACACCATGCATATCAGATCATACCAGACCATATCCTTCATAGTTTTCGCTCTTATACACCGGCAAAAGTACTGAGACCAGTTTGCACTTTGTCCAATATCCATTCCAGACGAGCAGCCTCCTCCATGAGTCTTGACTCGGCACGTATTATTCAAGTCATGGGTTCCAAGTCGGCTGTGATATGGATCAGCCCTTCGTTATGAACCTCAGCTGCCCTCGTGAATCGTCCACTTGGTAGATCTCATAGCCACCTCCCGGATCGCCGTCAATCGCTACTTCGCATGCGTCAAATTCGTACTTCATGTATCGTAAATCATTCATCAGTCATATTCTTATCCTCACCATACCATCAATTATTGTCGTGGTCTTCATATCCGGCCTTGTGCTGCTCCCTGATCCTGCGATGTCTTGCTCCGCACCTCGACGTCCGTAACATTTTTCGTTTCTCACAGAAGAAGCCAGTGGTAGTGGCTGCGTGACACCCCAAGTCAAGTGCAACTAACTCCTTGCATAAGGCCGATTTAAGCTAGCAATTTCTCTTGCCACAGCTTGCCATTCCATATCTCGTTTGACTAACTCACCTCTCTTCGCCTGTTGTTGTTCATCCCATTTCATCAGCTCATACACAAATCGAAGGTGTGGTTGAATAATCACGTTCAATCGCCTCGCTCGTACGAAACAATATGCTTGTGGAAATGATAAGCCCTGAGATGCCATGACCTCAGCTATGCAGATAGTGGCCGACCTGCTTACGCCAACGCGGCAATGTACTAGTGTTGCTGTATCATCAGATTTCCCTCGACCTGATCAATATTAGTATCATGACAAGAGGAATAAAGATGGGCGAGTATTTACCAATAAACTCTAAGCATTTTTCAATTTCAGTCCCAAGTTCGTCCACGCCGTTATCCTGAACGCGATCGACGAACATGACGTTCTGTCTGCCCCATGCTTGCCAATCAGTTTTTGACCATGATACCGGCTCTCCGACACTGAGGATGCGCTTGATGCCCAATTCTTTGAGCAAGTCCGGATTGTTTGCATGAGTAAGATTGCCCAGGTACATGTAGGGCAAGATACGACTGGGCAAGCTCCCATCTAATTTCGAAATCCATGTTGGCGGCGGTGTCTTCTTCGCGTTCACAGTAGGACTTTCATCCAATATTCGGTCTTCAATCGACCTGAGCAGCGCGACATCCGAAGCATAGGCAAAGAAATTGCGTTTCTTCTCTCGGTGCAGTTGTATCCAAGCGTCGTGCAAAGGGACTCCCTCAGCGAACATGTAGTAAGCAACAGCAAGGAGGGAAGTTTCAGTGTATCCATCCGGACAGTGAAAAAGTACTTTTCGAGTTCGTGGTGTCATATCCATCATTGGGATATCGCCGTCCTGGTCAGGCATGTTGGGCCCACAATGAGCAACGTGAGTTAATCGATAAATCCATTGGCACATTTCGACGATGCCATCTGCTTCTATAGGTGCCCAAGAAGAAGGCATCATACTACCCGAGCTAGGGAATGTAATATGGATAGGCTCATTGTCGGCACGTGATAAAAGCTGCTTCGCCTTGAGCGCCATGACTTTCTTGTCAGGCATATTAGCGGCATCATTGCATTCAACATAAATGTCAAATGTAGATTCGTTGTTGTTGGTTGTTGTAGTGGTATTTGGACTTGGTGACGGACCTTGGTAAACGCCATGACTGATCTCCGAAGCTTTGGACATGGCGCACATTTCGACACGTTCTTGTTGGAGAAAATCCAAGACATGGCCTGTCGGTTTACCTCGAGATGAGATAGCAACGAGTTCTGGATATGCTCGTTCGAATTCTTGGAAATGCTGTGTGAGAACGAAAGTATGGTATGTCTCTGGGACGTGTCCAGCTTTCTCGAGTTCCTTCTTCCAGTTGCGCTGAACAATGGCAGCCCTTTCGGCCACAGACCGTATGATTCGGTGATCTGTCCTATCGTCCGCGTAAATGACAATGTCTGAGACACAGGCCAACTTTGCAGCTTGAATGTGAAAGTTGCGGACAGAGAAGCCTTCCTGAGGATCGCAATCTACAAAAGCTTTCCCAGTGTCATCGCACAGGCTGAGCACTTCATCTGGAGCGACGGCGCCCTTGATGCGAGAGCGGCTGAGATCCCCACCAGCTTTGATAATGGTGATACCTCTCAAGCTTTTCGGGACCTTCTTCAACGTTTTCTTTTTGACCCCGAAGAAGTGCAGCTGTGTTTGGTTGTTGGGATGCAAGCCATGTAACCATGGAAAGACCGTCGAAGGATCTGGCAGTGGTTGTTCGGCAGCATGATTCAGTGCCTGTGCCAGAGCATCGCAATCCAGTCCATATACCGGTGGGGACCTTAGTAATCTCCTATGTGCATGGGGAGGGTGGAGTAAGGAGGCAGGCTTGTCTGTCAGTGATCGCTGGGGTGGAGAACTTGGTGGAGTGACTAGTTGGGTCGATGGTACAGGTCCGGGAGGACAAAAAGGAATATGTTTGTTCGGTATAGGCGTTGATGTGCGTGGCGTGTTCAGAGTCAAGGGCGAGCTTAGGGATGGCGGAGTTTGAGACTGTTCCGGAAAGATCAAAGGCTGTTGAAGCACGACGGCCATATCAATTAGGTCTACTGCGGATATGTGTAGTTGGCGGTGATATCTCTTGAATTCTGCTTGCGTAACGACTCTTTTATCTAGCAAGATGAAGAGCTATAGCTCCGCTAGCAGGCGTTGTTGGCTGAACTCATTTGCGTATTGTTTGTGTATAGGACTTGGTTGGAACGGTATGGACGGTAGGTCGCGTGTCTGTACGGAGCAGGAGCCAGTGGACTAATGTCCGATCACAATGGGAAATGGAAGTGTGCCGGGTGCTCGGTTCAATCTTGGGAGACGGGAAGAATAGTCAGATCAATAATACGCTGCTTACAGCGTCGTGCAGTAGATTTGGTAGTGAGATATTGAGACGAATGCAAGAGCCACCATGTGGTGTTTCCTCGCATTTTTTGAGACGGCAGCCATAAAGTAATGATAGTCAACGCGGGTGTCGAGTACAGTGAGCAGGTGGGGCTTCTTGAAAGGACGGGCCATGGACCGCACACGCAATTGGACGGCGGGTAGCAAAGATCCTGGAGCAAGCACGAATTGGCCGTTCAGCGATGAGCGCAGAGGTGCAGGAGGCTTGCAGGTTGAGTGGAGGATATTACATTAGCTCTGCTCGATCGCTGTAGTTATTGGCTGGGATATCAGCATCCTTGTTTTAATTCCTGCACCACTCTCTCATCCGGCACTGGGTCCAGAGGATCGGCTAGCCTAGAAATGCCCCTCACTTCTTTGTGAACCACTAACGAGTGCCTCGACAAGTCTCGATCGAACACTGCATCGGGCACTTCATTGCGTGTTGATGATCAGTCCAACATCATACTGTGTTATATGTGCGCCATCGCTGCTTAACACGGATAACCTATCCTTTCGGTTATCCCTTGCGCGAAGCTGGGCTTACTTGTAGAGGACATGAGCATTTCTCGTCAGAATTGAGCACGGGTATGCTCGTGCTGCACCTTGCCAAGGAGTGTTGCCCACATGCAGTGCTTGGAGAGGTTGGCCTCTCGACGAACTTCTACCCATGCATTGTGGTGGACCACGGCACTGGCACCCGCTTTCCACTGGCTTTGGGGACGCTTAAAATTGTGGTCCAGTTGTGGGGGACATCGAACAGCTTGCCCCGGGGACTGAACTCCGATTTGTATGCTGGAGATGACCAACGCCGCCGTTATGGTAGATGACGTACAGCTTACCCTATGGCGACACAAACGTCGCGTTGTCATAGTATACTGCACTCATTTTGAGATTTTTCGACACAAGCAAAATGTACACTTATCAGCCCCCCCATAAGTGCTATACTGTAGACCAAGCGGTGATCCCACAAATTCCGATAACGAGACCGATATAGTACAATTACTTGTCCCCCAAAAGGTTCGAAGGCACTACTGCACATCCTCGCAGAACAAGTATTCAATACCATTGTTCTTGCGCTCATCGCGGTCCTCCAGAGTTGCACACCCACCAAGCTCGAGGGACACGCGCTCAGCAAAGGCATTCTTGTCCATCTCAGAAAGGTTTTCATCAGTCATCTGGCCATCTGAAGAGAACATGGGAAGAGCAGAGTCCTGTGGAAGTTGTTCCCGGTCGAGAGCACGCTGTTTTCCGAGTAGAAGAGCTGCTAGAGAAACTGCTGGATTGCTTATAACATGATCATGATTGTGAACTACAACCTCTTCACCGGTCAGAACGTCATCGTCCTCGGTGGCGGGTAAAATTGACGATCGGCCTGATGATTCGTGTTGCAGCTTGTCCACGAATTCTTCTGGCTCCTGATGAAGCTCGTTATGAACTGTCGCCAATTTGAAATCAGAGTCGTGTGAAAACCCTGGATACAGAAAATAGTAGTTTTGTACCAGCATGAGTTCTTGGGCATGTACCAGCCACGCTGGGTGCCTTCCGGATATGCTGTTGCTCAGAGACTTGACTGTTTTCTTCAATTCGTGATCATGCTGCATGCGCAGTGTCAACCAATCTTGAAGCTCAACCCACTTGTCTCCAAAGTATAATGCTGCAGTGCTTGATGGTGATTGGGACCAAAAGATTGTAGCGAGGGGAAAAGCGGACGGATCAACGAAAGGATGCTTGTCGTCTAGTCGTCGCTCCGGCAGATCAAGCGAAATTCCCATCATTTTGGTGGTCATATTTTGTCCTTTGCTGCCGTACTTGTATTCCAGGGTCATGTATATGAGATACTGAAGATATTCAGGGACAAGTTCCACATCAGGGCTGAGTAACAATACATGCGAGTGAGGCCACGCAGGTGGATAAAACGACTCAAGAGTGCGAAGCGACGCCGCCGCCGGTGACATTTGTGCAGCATCGAGTCTCCTCCGAAGAATCAGCTTACTCTGGCCAGCTTCACGATCGCCAGGCCATCGGAAGTGTTCCAGGTATTTCAGTGCAAAATCATCAACATGTTGCGGTAGCTCTATCGTAATGCGTGGTATCGCAACGCCACTGTAATCCGCTCTTTGGACAGACTCGAGTAACCTTAACAGAGATCCTGCAGAGTGCTGATAGGGTGTGATGACTATATCGATCTGAACATGGTTCAGCAGTGACAAGCTTTGACCTGCTAGACCTGCCACCCAGCTCATAGACCTGATGGCATCATTTCGGACAATATTTAGAGGCACTCTCATCGAATCCAACTTCGATTGTATTGTATCCCTGAATCGAGGTTCTTGCGCTTGCTGCTGATCTATAAGCGCCACAGATGGCTGCAACGCGGCAACAAGATGACCCAAAGCAGATTGAACCACAATGGTCTGGCGGTTCAGAGACGAAAGCGAATTGTAGTCGGGTCGCGCGTCATGCCAAAAAATAGGGCAGTCTGTTGCTTCAGTTCCACTCACAGCCTTAATCTCCTCGATGCTGTTCTCTCGCAAGGTCATGACTGCCACATGTACCTGACTTCTGTTGTGGTTTGCCATCTCACAAGCTAGTGGCAGAAGGGAGGTAGCGGTACGCAGGTCTCGCAGGAGGAACAAAACATTGTCATTGTCACCTTCCACCCGTCGCAGATGAGGTCGCAAACTGTGCGCTAATTGATAGAACCTCACCGGGCCATCATAGGTCTGGTCCACAGGTGACCCTGACTCTTTTACTGCAGGTCTGCCCGACTTTCCTTGCTTCGATGTAGAGGTGAGGTCAACTGGATGGCCCTGAGGTTGGCCTGTTCTGGGATCGATGCGCGATCCCACAGGAGGTACGTCGGTCGGCAAATACTTGATAAAGAAGTAGATACCACACAGCACAAGTACCGCAACCAGCGCTCGCTTCCTACGGAAGAAAGACCATGATCGCATCCTGGTGTTCGGTTGCCATGTTCGACTGTGGAGAGGCAGGTCAGTCTTTTTATCTAGGCCATTGTCGTAGGCTGCTGACCTCTTCGCAAAAGCCATTCATCGTAAACTTCGACGCAGCGTTTTCCTTCTGTCAGATGTGCAGCAGCATATCAACAACATATGCAGCGATAGTCTGCACTACTATATTGGTGTAATCAGATTGCAGGGGTGCTCCACGTTAGGCAACTAGAGCCCGGCGGACAAGATACTGCACTAATCCATTTGCAGTCGTCTCATGATCCAGATGTATTGTAATTGATCAAAGCACATATCTCGCCATCGACATCAAATACAAGCTTCTAACATCCGTATCTGTCTATTCGACGTCAATACTTCAATTACGAGCTCCGAACTTACAAATCCGCCACATCTCGAGCGTCGCCGTTGTCAGATCAGAAGCTGCTTCGAGCACGATAGATTCTTCACCAATCTTTTTTATTCATACGATGCAGCTGCGATAACGACCGTTGGGAGGATTTTGTATAAGAATGCGCGGCCTCGCATCACGAAGCGTAAGACCATCGATAGGACAGAGGCACTCATTACACACGTCTACTCCTGTACGACGCTCGTTTCTTCTACCGAATAGAAGGCGCTTCACAACTGCAGATGCTTTCGTGATCCTACTCACCCCGGTCCTCACTGCCGCTTTCATCGCCGATACGACCGCTAAGAAGGACAAGAGCAAGGAATGGGATCGCCAGATCGCTGCTGTCCAGCAAGAATCTAGAGATTTAAGGGAAAGACAGTTGGCAGCATGGGGTCGTCTACAACGAAGATCTGTCAGCAATGGCGCATGGCAGCAGCGGAGGATGTACTCTGCCACTGCTCAGGCTACAAAGGTTGACGATGACATGGAAGATCCAATCGACCACACGGTTGTGGACCAAGATCCGCAACAGGACGAAGAACCAGTCACTCCTGATCAGGGAATATCCGAAGATAAAATACAAGCTGTTCAGCGCTTCGATCGCTTAATAGCAACACGTATGGCTCTTCAGTTACTGTTACAGCTGAAGTCGGGTGAAAGTACTGTCTTTACAATGCCTATCGAGACAGTGCCGTCTTATTTCACAGCTAAGCATCAGTCCTTAGATTATATATTAAAGGAGCTGGAAAAGGTGGGTAGGATGCTGCACAAACTATACCGCCAAAAGCTCCCATACGGCGCCGTCCATCCATCCGATTATCTGGAAAGAAGGGATGTTCTGTCCAACGAATTGAACGAGCTTACCGATCGTTATCGGAAAGCCGACATACATTTGCCAGAGTTCGTCATGTCCTATATTAACCTAATCTCGAAACATCGGATGGGTCCACCTGTATCGAACTACGTCGATATCATGGTAGTGTTCCAGAAGATGGGTGTCATGCCCATGGCCGTTCTTGCAGAGAATGCCGTATGGGAGTCTCAACAGTATCTGAACAACAAGGCAATTTCCGCCGTTCTATTCTGTCACGGAACAGAAATGGATGCATATCGTTTGAAGGAATTTCTCAAACGTATTGTAAGAGCAGATCTCTTTCCACGTCCAGAAAAGAAATGGGATCAAATGCATATCGACGATATGCGTCTAGCTGTGCCCAGGACGAAGAATCCATGGATTCTCACCTGCCTAATCAGAGCGTCTCTATGTTGTCAACAATTCAGCATAGCCGAAGCCTACGCCAAGGAATTTTGTCGGCGAGATAGCGTTCTCAATTACAGTGGACAGTTCAAATGCTGGATTGTAACCACTTTCATACACACCTATACTCGGGTGGCTAGTTGGAGGGCCGGTTTAGTCTGGATCAACCAAGCCATTGACTGGATGACTGATATGCTGGAAATGGGCGAAAACCTCTTTGGTCGAGTTATTCTTCGCATTTTAGAACACTGTGTTGTATGTGGTCAGAGAGATGCATATTCTAGCCTCCTCCGAGCATGCATCGTCGCCGAGCTCCCTCTACCTTCGATCGATGAAAGCAAGCCCCATCTAATTTCTGTTCGAATGAGTGAAATACGAAAAGACTGGGCGTCACAACTGCGACCACAGTGCCGTGGGGGAGTAGAACGACCCTTGCCACAAGATCAACTGTTAGAGTTTCAGCGAACATTGAAGAACATATTCGTTCTGAATTCTGGTGTATCCATACCCACATTCTTGGAAGAAGATGCGCGAATGGAATCAAAGTTTCCGCCACAATTGGACGGCCCGCGATCCAAGACGTTTACACGAAGTCCCTCACCCACCAATATTGTTAGCACCTCTGTTAGCAACTATCATTATTCACCAATTGTTGATGACAGCCGGCAGCTTGTGAGTGATGCTCAAAATCCTCCATCGATCCGTCGTCAATCAGACATTCCCGCATACGACTTCTGGCCTCGGATGCAAGTCTCAGAATCAACAGCACCGATTCAAGATTATCGTCCTTTCTTCGCCTCAGAATCACAATCGCCACCACCTCAACAGCCCGAAGTCTTAGAAGGACCTGCTCGTGGAGTGCTTGGCAGTAACGAAGAACAACACAAGCTCGTCGAAAGGAATATTGTTGGTACCTCTTTGAGCAACCCAGTAGGACCTTAGCATGCGCTGAGCACTTGATGCACAAGTCCTCATACCTCATAACCTCTTTCAGCTGTGACATATCAGCCGCCAATTTCTATCAGGCGAAGTCCCCACCTGCAGGGCTCTAGCTCATTGGAGCTACGCAAGGTAAACTCCGTCGTCCATCACGATCTACGATTGACATATCAACTGTGTCGATATGGCTGAACCAGCTAGGAGCCGCACAACTGCAGGATACTGGTGTTTGCTACAGAAACTGGTTCTCTCCGTCAACATCCAGCATGTTATGCTTACCACAGCGGCATACCATAATCAAGTCAACATGCCCCCTTGTTGCACGTCAAGGTTGCACAGTCAAGGCACGACCTCGTGTCAGCACATTGAATCATATTGCTTTCACCAGCCACAACATCAACTAGATAACCAAGTATACGAAATCAGACAGGTTTAACCGTGGCCTCACCTAACATGTTGGCCGACATTGAACATTTCGATCCTGTATCATTCACCAGCACCACACCGGACTGGCTCAAGACCATAGCCGCGTTGAAAATAGCTTGGAAAGCTACTAGCACTACGCTTTTCAACCCACCTCGACGATACCCATTCCGACACCAAGAAGACGAAATCATCTGCGTCAAGCATAGCAAGAGTCGGCAGCACCTCTCATAACACTACAATTCCAACCTAGCCTAGCCTAGCCTAGATTCAGGTAGCTACTTACAGTGCCGAGAAAAGCGAACATCATCCAATTGACTTCATTCAACAATGCAATAAAGCACAGATACGCTGGATGTAGTGGGACGCAACGTGGTTATCTTTCCGATTGATGGTCAAATAAAGGCTCCTTTCTGCCTGCCACGTCTTGTCAAGACTCATATAGAGCAGTGGTGATGCTGATGTATGTATTGTATATCGGATAACGGACGTCAGTCCATTTTAATCGTAGTGATTAGATCCTGTGAACACGGTAGCATGGTGGCACGAGCACAGTGTGGCCACGTGTATTGGTATATAGGTATGTAGTAATTACAACATATCGAGGTTAGCACTCCACAGGCATGCTCAAAGCAGCTGGCAATCTACTTTACAGTTTATGGCCTTCTATTCAAAGATATATAGCAAGCAGTGCTGCTATTCCATCAAGGTTCAATTCATTCTACTTCATCCTACATCAAATCACTTTGAATCCTCATTCACGTGTCCGGCACCATGGTGTATAGTCTCACTGTAAAACTCCATACATGAATGCTGCCTAGGTATTCTTGAAAGTAGTGTTCCATTCCTACAGTATATAGGTAAATAGAGTACATATACTTACGCCTCTGGCCCCTGCATTCCCGTGTCTGTTGGTACACTGGAGTGTGATACATTCATGATTGAAAGCGAGCAGCAAAACTCGAGGCGTGAACGAGGCATACCAATGGGCCATCTGCGCCGGAATGGCCATACATTTTATCGCTCCGTATCATTACGCCTAATTGACCTTCTACCTTAGAGGTGAATCTGGTTTCTTCTGACCTTCATCGGTGGTTGTATTTACTTGTTGTCTTCCCATTCAGGATTCTATCACGATGTTAGTGCTTGACCATGCTAAGTAGAGTACTCTGAGTCCTTACCTTTCTTACTATCACCAAACCCTCCAAACTGCTGCTTAAAGCGATATACTCCTCATCTTCCAGCTCCGCTCGATCACCAAATGCTAACAACACAGGTGTACTCTGTGTCTGCCAACCAGTGATAGTCTTCGGTCGACCTGCTTGGCCGACGACATCTACTGCCTGACCGACTCTCACATTCACAGTTACAGGCTCCAAATCCTCGTTCAGTGTCACCAAGAAACGTGGGAACATAGCCGTAACGAGGAAGTAGAGCATGTAATGTGCTTCCGCGAGCACGAATTGCTTCGCATCAATGAGCGAGACGAGGACTGTAAGCAGACCTGCAGCTGCAACTCGTGATAAGATTTGACGATCTGTGTGGAAGGGGTTCAAGGACATGGCGCCCTTACCCATGTGCACTAAACCTTGAGCTATTCTCACCATGAACAGCGAGTTTTGATCACGGTGATAATAGCTCGCTAGTGATCGTAGTAGCTGTGCGAGACGTGCATTGTTCGTGCCTGCACCCACAAGACCCATGGCGAATATGGCATTTATTGCGACATCGTTGTCATTGTCGTGGCTGTATCGTGACAGAGTATCGTAAATTTTCATCTGAGGGTTGCTAGGACTGATGAGACCCATGGCGAGTGGTACTGCTTTTCGAATGTTGGGTTCGCCATAATGCATCAAGTGACCGAATTGACGAAGGATCATTTCCTGACCAACATCTTCACCCATGGAGATAAGAGAGAGGCCAAGCACAGCATATGATTGAACAAGCTGGTCGGATTTTGTTTGCGCATCCTCTTTGTCCTCGATATGATCATTGCACATGTGAAGAAGTTCTTGGAGCTTCAGGACAGCACCTGTGCCAGCCCAGGCACAGACGGACGCCAATGTAGCTGTTGGCTTGGCCATAGGGTGGTCAATGGCTTTGAGAATGTCGAGTATGACGTCTACTTCTTCTTGTCGGCCGAAGTAAACGAGGGCAAGGCCAAGGGCCATAAATCGAGCCCATTTGTCCTTAAGTTGATTTTGTCGGTCATCATCCATCATTTGTGTGGCGATTGCTTCAGCGACTTGGTGATTTGAAGAGCCAACAAAAATCATGCCGAGAGCAACAGCTGCCATGGCGGATAGTGACATCTCGAGACTACTGTCTTCAACAATAGGGAGAAGATAATCTAGAAGATCATCTCGGCCTGATCCGGCATAAGCGAGACCAAGACCCATCATTGCTGCTATTCGCATCTGTGGTCGACCATTCTGAAGAACGTCATCATCGGCGAGCAGGGAAATGACAGGATCGCCTTCCATCTTGACACCGGAGCTAAGTACACCATAGGCAAGAAGCGCACCCTCTTTGACCTCGTTGACAGTGCTCTGCTGGAAGGAATCGATTTTGTCGAGACCACTTTCAATATCCCATTGTAGGATCATACCCAGTGCGGCAGTAGCAGAGATCATACCATCATCCTTTGTCTTCCAGACCCATGGTGATTCATTCTCACCAACCATCATCAACTTGTCTTGACCAAAGCCAGCATTCACAAAGGCATTAACAAATGATGCAGCCAGATTTCCCTTGGCTGAGTCGGCAGCTGGGCCAGTATTCCTACCACTTTCAAGATGTGATTTGTAGATATCCTCTGGTACCTTCGGATCAAGTATGTTTAGCTCCTTGGCTAATGTTTTGAAATGCTGTGGAAGATGTGTGTTACCCAAGCATTCTGCAATTGCTTGATCGTCTTCGGTGTCAGTAGAAATATCGAAAGATATACGTTGCCTTGCGATCAGGAACGCGAGCTGCTTCTTCATGGCAACGTCTTCCGTCGATTCAAGATCTGACCTGATCAACTCGAGGTCATTCAAGCGGATAGCCAGCACCATCGCCTGCGCTAACTTGCCATATTTGATGTAGATATCATGGGCCGTTCGCAGGAAATGCTGATCTTCAGGATAGGTAAGCAGATTGACCATGCTCGACATGTAAAGACATGTTCGCGAGTATGTATTTTCGTCCAGAAACTTCGGCAGCTCTTCGATCATTTCAAGTTCGCTCAGTAAATCCACAGCATCGGCTTCAGCGTTATGTTTCAAGAAGTACGGTACCAACGAAAGAGCCAACTCGGTCAGGTCTTGCACTTCCTGTTCTTTCTCCAGTCTCTTTTCATATTCCTTGCCTATTTCCAGGGCAAGATGTCTGATATATTCATGACCCCAGGAACCTAAATCTTCGTCCTTCGAACGCGCTAGCAACCTGTACTTCAATGTTTCATGCTGATCTTCGTCGCCATAGGTCATGCCAAGAACAGATAGCATGTCAGCGAGAGCGTCCTGGTCAGATCCAGCAGGCCATTTGTCGTACAATTGTGCAAGTTCATCGTAGTGTGGCCGTAGGAACTTGAGCGGCGCTGGCACCGCCGTCATTGATGAGGTTGAGGTCTTGATGTAGTTCTTGATGGTGTCTATTGATGGCTTATACAGTTCAGTGTTGTCCTCTTTCAATCTTTCCACCAGCATTTCAAGGTCGGACTTGAGTTGCTGGTCCTCCTCACTCAACTCTTCACTGCCGTCGACCACTCCGTCTTTCTCGCCATCCTTGACGGGCTTGCCCTCTTTGTCGTGTATCGGCAGCGACTTTTCGCCGTTCGTCTGTGTAGCGTCATCTGCCTTTGCCTTGCCTTTTTCAGCAGCCGTAGGTTTCTTGTCGTCCTTGGCCATACTGTGTTGTTGGAGGCGCGGGTGATGAGGGAGGTGTGAGGTGAAGTTCTAATATCGGGTGACAGAACTGAACGAGGCAAGAACGAGCAAGGTTCAGGAGATGAAATGTCACACGGTGGTTGCAACGAGAGAGGGATAGAACAGATGAAGTGTGGCTACAAGGGCAACGGCTGTAGCGGTGGAAATGTATGGTACATTTCGACAGTGATGCCGCAGATGCGCGTCAGTTTGCGCCTGCCTCGCCGCAGCTCAACATTTGCCCGTAGTTTTTCCGACTCCGCTGCCTCAATACCCTTTTGGTTCAAGTCCAGCATGAGAGCTGTGTGCATCAACGACGATCATCCCAACCAGCCACCGTACGCTCGATATGCCCCGAGGGGTCAACATAACCAGGGTTCTTCCTAAACTTGGTGTGAAGCAGAAAGTCGTCCCCCGAACGCCGCCCGGCGGACCAAAGCTTTTCAATGCGAAGCGCAAGATCAGAACTAGCCGCGGAGTGAGCGATCGATTCTTACGAGCAGCTATCGAAAAAGACGCCTTCAACCAAGAATGGCGAAATCACGTATCAGAAGATGTTTCGCAGTTCGTCGATGACATGGAAGCGCAAGGCACAAAATTGCTTCCAGAAGAAAGATTAGCACTACTGCGGGATCCAGCACGATACTTTTCGCGACCACAGAATGTCCCAGTATCACTCCGACAGCAGGTGTACTTCCCAGACTTCAGCATTCAGTTGCGCCGGACTGAGAGACTTGGACCGTACTATGCGCAGTTCCACGTACCTTTGTGGTTCTCCAAACTCGACCTGAAATCATACCTGAAAGAACTTTACGATGTTGATGTGCACCATATCAGAAGTTACGTTGTCTACAGAAAAATCATAAGGAAACGGCCCACGAACCCGTACACCAGGGGAGAGTTATTTCAACCGAGACAGCGCAAACGAATGACTGTTCAGCTGGTCGAACCGTTTGTATGGCCACAGAAAGCCTCTGAGGTGGACAGGTCAGCGTAAGTCAATTTGCTTGAAAATAACCAATCCTCTACCTTTTTCCATACTGACTTATCTCTCCCAATCAGGTATGGCAACGAGGTCGTGGACGACATGATCGAAAAGCGGACCCAAGACACCTCGATAGAGAATGATCATTTTGGTTTGGCACTGGACCATCAACAACGAAAATCGATCGCAGAACAGGCGCAGGAGCTATTACAAGGCAAGGCGGAGTGGTCACCAACGTGGCAACAACTGCCGCATCGGAAGCAGATCATGGAGGGTATTGTACCGGATCGTCCTCTTCCATTTATGTCGAGGCAGATACCTCAATCGATACCGGCCAAGTCGTTCGAAGATAGATGGGCAAAAGCATTTCCACAAAAGCGGCATACAGCAGAAGCACAATGAAAGCAGCAGAAGAAGCCCACCCGAGGATGTCCTATTCAACTTGTCATATTAATTGCACCGCAGCATGAATGTATTAACAAGTACATGTACAATATGACACAAAGGTTTTTCTCGATATAGCAGACACGTGCAAGAAATTGGAGGAAATAGAAACTTCCATGGATGGTAATCGTACAGTAGAAGAGGTAGACCACAAATTTATATCAGCTACCGTCCCAACCAGGCCTTCCGATAAACCTTTACTACCGCACTTATCAAGACAGGCACAAGTACTACTCGAAACCTCATCAAGGAGATATGTGTTGCCTGTTCCTTGGAGATTCCTGATACAAGGGAGCATTCACAAGTGAAATGTCATTTCGGTGTTGATAACAAAACGTCCGCTTGAGGCAACCTCGGCTTTACGCCATCGAGAGTCGTTGACGTGCGCCATTGCAGCTTCATCTCGCATCTTCCATCGGGATCTCTTCTCCAATGCGCCACAAGTACATACACCTCTCTTCTTCATCTGCTTTCTTCTAGGTTTCGTCGCGTTTGGCATTGCTGTGGTCTGCTCGCTCTATTCGAAAATGGCGAAGGCAACAATTTCATTGGTCCCTCTACCCAAGGACATAGTTGTGAGTACCATCAAGTGGCAATGGTATATATGCTGATTGAATGATATAGTTATATCCAGGAACGACCATTAGAATATCAGCGAACCGTCCGGATATCCCTGTTCTTCTGTCAACCGCACTCAGTCGGGGCTCCCGATCACGTTCCGCTATTGCCAACTTGCCGATTGGATGTGTACCATTGAACTCAACCTACCTTAGCTCAGATGGCAAAGAGTTACTTGACAGTAGCAAGAAAGAGAGTGCTGTTGGAGATTCGAAGAAAGATGAAGTAGACCCTGGCAAGGCGAAAAAGGCCGATCTGTTTCAATATGGAACACTGGCAAAGATAGTAGGAGTTCAAGGTCAGAATGAACCATACATACAAGTCGAAGGTGTACAGAGGTTTCGCATTGACAAGATCACACATGAACGTCCATACTTCGAGGCTGAGGTCACGTTTTATGAAGATGATACACCCGACCTCCAAGACAACGATCTGCGGAACAGTTTCTCCCAGCTCAAGCAGCGATCACGAGAACTGCTTACTGTCCTGAGACTGGCCTCCTTCTTTCGACCTGGCGCCACCAGCTTCTCACCACTTCTCATGCGCCGCTTCGAGTTGTTCATTGCCAAGAAGGATGTGAGTCAGGCAGGTCAACTAGCCGACTTCATCACAGATTTACTAGAGGCAAGCTTCGAGGACAAACTGAGAGTATTGGCGACGATAAACGTGAAGGACAGGATTGAAAAGGTGCTTGAGTTGCTTAATAAGCAAGTTCAGGGCATCAGTGGCAACATCAAGACCATATCTATTACCTCTAGCACGATACCTGCCAATGGCATGATCGACATTTCAAACCTCAATGATCAACAGAAAGCAGCATTAGCTAGGAGGCAGGGAATGGGAATGTCCAATGTACCAGGAATGGGCGGTTCAGGTCAAGACGACGACAATACCGAAGCCAATGAACTGGACGAGCTCAAGCAGAAACTAGACGAGGCAGGTCTATCACCAGAAGCCCAGAAGGTGGCCACTCGGGAGCTGAGGCGTCTTAAGAAGATGCATCCTTCCATGGCTGAATATGGCGTGTGCAGAAACTACCTCGAAAACCTGGCCGATATACCGTGGACAAAGACAACAGACGATCAGTTGGGAAAGGAGACAATAACAAGAGCTCGGAAGCAGCTTGATGATGACCACTACGGTCTAGAAAAGGTTAAGAAACGACTAATAGAATATCTTGCTGTCTTGCGCATGAAGCAAGTTCAGAATGCACCACTCGACAAGCAGATCGAAACCTTGACTAAACAACTGCAACTTCCTGCTCACAAGCTAGAAGAGAAGGAGAACACTGAAAACAAGGAAGAACAAGAGCAACCAATCCCTGCAGAGGAACGAGACTCTGCAGAAGCCAAGCTACATGTTCTCAAGTCGAAGAAGATGATAGACAAGGCTCCAATTCTACTCCTTGTAGGTCCGCCAGGTGTCGGTAAAACCTCGCTGGCTCGATCAATCGCTATGGCTCTCGGTCGAAAGTTTCATCGCATCTCTCTTGGTGGAGTTCGTGACGAAGCAGAAATTCGTGGCCATAGAAGAACATATGTTGCAGCCATGCCTGGTCTGATTGTCAGTGGCCTCAAGAAGGTCGGCGTTTCAAATCCCGTCTTCCTCCTTGATGAAATCGACAAAGTTGGTACGACCAATTTCCATGGCGACCCATCAGCCGCTATGCTGGAAGTTCTCGACCCAGAACAGAACTATACCTTCAATGACCACTATGTGAATATTCCTATCGACCTCAGCAAGGTTTTGTTCATCGCTACAGCCAATACTCTCGACACCATCCCTCCGCCATTGCTCGACCGTATGGAAACCATTCAATTGCCAGGATACACGACCATTGAGAAACGCTACATCGCCAAACAACACCTTATCCCTAAGCAGATTCGCACGAATGGCCTTGAAGTTGACAAAGTGATCCTCCCGGATGAAGTTGTTGATACAGTTATTACATCTTATACTCGCGAATCGGGCGTGCGTAACCTTGAGCGAGAACTCGGTTCCATCTGCAGATCCAAAGCAGTACAGTTTGCTGAATCAACTGATTCCTCGGAACAACAACAAGTGCCATATGATCCTCATGTCACTGTTGCTCAACTTGAAGACATTCTCGGCATCGAGAAATTTGAAGAGGAAATTGCAGACACTAAATCGAGGCCTGGTGTTGTGACAGGCCTGGTAGCATATTCAAGCCTAGGTCAAGGTAGTATTCTGTTTATCGAAGTTGCCGATATGCCTGGTGACGGCCGTGTCCAGCTCACTGGTAAGCTCGGAGATGTGCTGAAAGAATCCGTTGAAGTCGCATTGTCATGGGTTAAGGCACATAGCTATGAGCTTGGTCTGACGAACAACCCCGACGAGAACATTATGGCCAAGCGAAGCATACACGTCCATTGCCCAAGTGGTGCAATTCCGAAGGACGGACCAAGTGCAGGTCTGGCACATACAATAGCACTGATAAGTCTGTTCAGTGGTAAAGCTGTACCACCGACAATAGCTATGACCGGAGAAGTAAGTTTACGAGGGCGAGTCATGCCGGTAGGTGGTATCAAGGAGAAGTTAATTGGCGCACATCGGGCGGGTGTGAAGAAAGTGCTTCTCCCAGCGGCAAACAGGAAAGACGTACGTGACGTGCCGGTTGAAGTTACAAAGGGCGAGGATGGTTTGGAGATTGTTTATGTCAAGTAAGTTCTTTTCATCTTCCTTGCGTGTATGGATGATTGCTAACTTGGGTGAATAGGCATATTTATGATGCACTAGAAATTATCTGGCCAGACAGTGCTTGGGCAAAAGAGCATTCTCGGTTTATCGAGAGTCGACTGTAGAGTGAGCAATACTGACTTCTTTGTGTGTGAGCGATGCCAGGTCAGGTGTCTTGCCCAGGGGTGGTTGGTGTTTCGTAGTACGTTTTAGCAGGTATTATGATTGAACGTAGCTCAAGTCAATAGTAAACATTTCTCCTCTTACTCTTTCGCACTTTGATGCTATGATTCTTGGACTTGCCTAGTATCGTCTGTTAAAGATTTCTTTGTGCTCTACACTGTGGAAGAGGTCTGTAGCAGTATATAAGGTAGCCTCTGTTGATAAGACATCAGAGCGGAGTGGGACCCACTTTTTATTATCGATCCCTTATAAATTTATTCCCCGATCCCGCTGCATAAAAATCCATTCCACCCCATACCAAGTACCAATACCACATGACCTACATCACCCAGTCCACCACCCATAATCACCCTGTACAATCTCCACCATGTCAACAACACCCACTAACCCCAGTTCCAATCCCAACCCCCAATCCAACACCAACAGCACCAAAAAAACAACATTCAACATCGGCACCCGCAAATCCGCCCTCGCCCTAAAACAAACAGACCTAGTCCTAACCGCCGCCACCCAGTCATGTCCAGACTATACTTTTGTAGTCAAAGCACGCGATACAGCGGCTGGAGATATTGATAAAGTTACGCCGTTCAAGGATATGGTTGTTAAGAATATTTGGACGCATGAGCTTGAGATGGGGCTGCGGGAGGGGGGACTGGACTTTTTGGTTCATAGTTTGAAAGGTACGTTTTTTTCCCCTTGGTTTTTCTCCCTGTTTGCTTTTGAATCGTGTTGGGTTGTGGAGGTGTGGTCGTGAGATTTGTGGGATTTGGTGGAGGGGAGGTTTGTGGAAAGTATGATTGGCATGAGAGTATTGGAGTTGTGTTATTGGTGTCAACGGTCAACTATGCCTGAGTGGAATTCGGCAGCTAACGATACTAATGCATAGACGTCCCCACCGTCCTCCCCCTAAACTGCGAAATCGGCGCCACCCTCCCCCGCTCCGACCCCCGCGACGCCCTCATCATAAAACCACACCACCCCTCCGGCGCAACACGCATCCAAGATCTCCCAGCAGGCAGCATAATCGGCACATCCTCCATCCGACGCACGGCCCAAATCGCGCTCAAACACCCGCACCTCATCGTCAAAGATCTACGCGGTAATATCGACACGCGGCTTCGAAAACTCGATGACAAGGATGGTGTGTTCGATGCTATTATCCTTGCTAGTGCGGGATTGATTCGGATGGGTTTGGAGGGGCGGATAAGTCAGTTTTTGAGTGGGAGGGTGGAGGATGGGGGGATGTTGTATGCTGTTGGGCAGGGGGCTATCGGAGTTGAGAATAGATGTGATGATGAGGTTGTGAGGGGGATTATGGGGAGGGTTAATCATTCAAAGACGTTTTTTGAGACGAGTGCGGAACGGAGTTTGTTGAGGACTATTGAGGGGGGGTGTTCGGCGCCGTTAGGGGTGGAAAGCGAGTGGGTAGAGAAAGAGGAGTTGAGGTTACGCGCTGTTGTGGTGAGTTTGGATGGGAAGCACGCTGTTGAGGCGGATGTTAGTGCGGTAGTCAAAAATGTGGAGGATGCAGAGAAGTTGGGACAGGATGTTGCGGCGCAGGTATTAGGGAGGGGGGCGGATAAGATATTGGCGGAGATTAAAGCGAAGAGGCCTACTACTGCAACGGACTTGGAGGAGAATTGAGCATGGGACGATAGAAGTGTTGACACGATGCGCATGACTCAACACATCTGAGAACAAGGCATTTTCAGCGAGCGTTAACGATATTTTCGAAAAACTAACCAGCATCATAACAAACATATATACTGTACGAACGTAGTATGAATTACTGTAGTGAAAATGGAACTAAGAACGTAGTTATCCTCCTTCCAAAGTATCGCTATAGCACAAAACTTTGACTCAACTCTTGCCACCACCTCGTTTTAATTACCGCTCAAATCCCAGCCAGCATGTCACTAGCAATCTTCTCCGCCAACGCATAAATCGTCGCAACGGGATGCCCTGGCAACAAAACCGGGAAAGCGCTCGCATCCACAATTCTCAATCCATTCACCCCTCGCACCCGAGCTCTGCTGTCCAGCACAGCCATCGAGTCCGTGTTATTGCCCATCTTGCATGAGCAAGCAGCATGGTAAATCGTGAACGCAGTGCTCTGGATAAATTCTAGGATCTGTGCATCTGTCTGCACGGTTGGGCCGGGTATGACTTCAGGGCCATTGAGAGCCGGTTGAATGGCCGAAGTGTTGAAGACAGTGCGACAACGCTTGAAGGATTCGATGGCAACGGCTTGATCTGTGGGGCTCGTGAGCCAACCAGGTGAGAAGATAGGGAGTACGGACGTGTCGCTTGAGTTTATGGATACGAAGCCACGGGACAGAGGAGCGACGAGACCTGCATCATCGAGGCATAGTCGGCTGTATCTGTGGGGTCAACGCCGGATGCATCACCTACTATGAACTCCAACTCAGGCCAATCAGCAGGGAACTGTGCTAGGTCTTGCTGTGCTTGGGTGCCGAGTGCGGTACGGTTGGGCAGTTTCTCCCAAGCAACGAAATCAAACCCTGTATTTGTGAGCTGACCAGTGCGGTTGATGTTGTAATCTGCTATGGCTTGAGCGTAGTAGTATGGGTCTTTCAGACGGCCGAGACCTTGAGTATTGACGCGGTGAGTCAATGTAAATAGGACATGATCTTGAACGTTCTGGCCTACGCCAGGAAGATCAACCATGACGGGAATGTTGAAATTCTGGAGAGTGGCGCTTGGGCCAATACCTGAGACCATCAGGAGTTGAGGAGATTGGATGGTGCCAGCACTGAGGATAACTTCGCGTCTAGCGCTGATCGTGTAGGGGATTTCATATGATGTTACTGCAACGCCAGTTGCGAGTGGTGTAGATGAAGTAGTATTGAAGACGATGTGTTTGGCGAGAGTCCGAGGATAGATGATTAGATTTTGGCGGTTCGATACAAGCGCATAGGCGAGATAAGAAGCTTCAGAGGAGGAGCGAGTCATGTCGGGAGCGACCGTTTGAGTTACATACTGAGCGCCGAGAAGTATGCCGGAATCCATATCGCTAAGTGTTGTGAAATTGAGTTCTTGGAAGGCTAGCTTTGCCCACGAACCAAATGGGACTGGGTAGTTGATGTAACCAACTTCGAGTGGCCCGCCAGAGGCAATGAATGCATCCGCTGAAGGTTGGGGCACGGATGCATTTGCAGGACGCTTCGACATATCCGGTGATGTATAGTGTGCAGATTTCTGGAAGGATGGGAGCCAGTTGTCCCATGTATAAGACGTGTCGTTCACTAGGTCGGCCCATAGCTGGTATGATTGTTTGGTTCCACGTTGATATACCTGACCGTTCAACGCCGAACTGAAAAGTGTCAATCAAGAGGAACAGACCGTCAGCAGAAAGACTAGATGACTTACCTCCCTCCTAGTGTTCGGCCTCGCCAGTAGTGAAAAGTCTGGTTGTCTAAACCAAGCTGAGGAACAGTTTCGAGGCCCCAGTCGACAGCAGGAAAAGCATCAGTCAGGAGTAGTGATGTCGAATCGTATGCCAAGCCTAGTCCTGGCACGACTGAAATGTTGCCAAAATCTTCTTCGTAAAAACCCCCAGCTTCGATTACAGCGACTGTTAGTGATGTGTTTTCTGCCAGTCTTGTTGCCAATGCAAGTCCTGCCGTCCCTCCCCCAACAATGACATAGTCGTACGAGGCATTTGAACCAGGAATACCGAAATTATTACCATATATTGGTCCACCGCGGTAGTATGCTTCAGTCACAGTAAGCAACAACAGCGAAGCGGAAAGAGTCAACATGGAGTGCTTCATGTTGTTTGGTCACGAAGTAAACAGAAGTTCAAGCATAGGACAGGGATCCTTGCTCTTTTGATGGTTGTGCCACAGGTATGAATAACCAGGTTCTGTAGGTCGAGCTTATAGCTTTGTACGCCTCGATTCGGCAAAGCTATGCTATACCATGGGTGGGCAGGCAGAATGGTGTCATGATCATACCCATTGGTGACAGCACAGAACACTAATGCAGGACAGAAGCAGGTTCCTGATTTCTTCGATCGTGAAGAACTGCCAGTGAGACAGGCCAACATAAGCGAGTAGTGGCAGCACTATACCCTAGGCGAGATACCTACGCAATGTACAACAACCTCGTCCATTGTATCGACTTACAACGTTGATTGAAGGATGTGAATGAAGAGTATCGACTCAAGTAATCGCCATGCTGGGAGCCTGCTGCCAAATCCTGCTACACGTGCTTGCAAGGAGGATCGTATACATGAGTGTGGGAGCAGATACAACATAGCAGTCAAAGCTATTGTACTATACTTGCTAATTTTGATTCCCACCTCGGTTGCGGAAGACTTGCAGGCTCCTCACGGGGAAGTATGATCAAACCAGGTTCAGTTCTTAGTTTCGACGATCGCCCGCTTGCACCACACGACCATTGTGAGGTGGCTACCTATGCATCATGCAAGCGAAGCTGGTGGACTATAAATAAGCTACGCGCTAAGAAGCTCAGAAGTAGCTGGGGCCATAAGCGCCGGCGGTTAAAACGTCCCCGTGCCGATATATACAACAAATACACATTTTTTACAAAATTTCTTAGATGGTCATCCTTCTAGGCCTGTACTGGAAGATCCAACATTATTCTTATGCAATCGACCATAGGAGGCGGAAAATAGAGGTTCCCGTTCGATCACCTGTACTCAAGCCGCCTGCCGACTGGCTAGTAGTTGGGTGGGTGACCACCAGCGAATCCCAGCTGTTGATTGTTTTGCATTTTTGATGCTCGGTCTATCTTGTTGTTGCTTTTTGCTCTGGCAGGAGAGGAATGTCGAGACACCCATGCGGCAGACCGGGTATTTCTCATGTTGTGGAGAAACTTCCCGGCTCTTCGCCTTATTCGTGTTAGGAAATTATCTGGCAGTATGACAGCAGGTCACCACCAGCGAACGAATATAAGGTCTTTGCATTTTGGTGTGAGCAGCTTCCGCTGCAGCTTGGTGCTCTATGTGCTGCCGGGACCTCCCAGTAGGGCAAACCTTCTGACAATGCTCGGACCTATCTCATCATACTCTGCTTTTGTATGACAGTAGCTGCGGAATTCAGGTGTTTGGCCAAGCAAACTGCCTCCGAACCAAGGACCATGTCTCTGTCTCTTGTGTGTGATAACTTGTACATCTAATCCTCCACTTCTTGCGCCGCCACTTCTAGCTTCTGATGCACGAATCCTAGCATCTACCATGTGCTTGATATCTCTTTGTAATCGTCTGCCAAAGTCCTTGTATAGTGTGGATCCACCTGACAGCACAATGTTCTTGTATAAACCTCTTCGAACGTCGATTGGGGATTGTTGGATGACTGTGTCTACCACGGTTGGGAGAGGAGTAAGGAAGTCGGACGAGTATATCTCAGGATTGAAGAATATTTCGGGGGCCAGGAACCGCTCGTATCCGACGTCGACTGATATGGTCCTGCCACTAGGGTGCGTAACTGTATGCTTGAGAAATCGATCGGGCTCTTGATCGTATCGCGCAAACTCCTTCACGATATCAGGGCAGACATAACAATATTCCTCCTTGACAGCTTCTGCGGTTTTGAGACTGCTGTCCGCTTCTCCTCTTTCTCGTAACAGGTTCTGTACGAAGTATGTAATATCTCGACCAGCAATTGGTATGCTTTTTATCGATGAACCAATAACATAGCCCTCTGCGACAGGAATGACATGAGTCACACCATCCCCAGAATCTACGACCGTTCCAGTAAGCGATCTGTCAGTGACTCTAGAAGATGTCCAGGACGCTGCAAGTGCTAAGACTGCTTGCACAGCAATATAGAGGCCAGCGCAGTTAAAGGATTCGAACATAATCTCGGCTGTATTTTCTCGGTTCTCGGGAGGATTGAGAGGCTGTCGCGTGGTTAGCGTAGACAGTCAGATTTCGAGTGGAACTTACAGGTTCTGTCAACAAAAAGTAATGGTCTTCTGGCTCAACTCGTAGATATTTGAATATCGAATTTGCCCAGAATCTCTCCATGTGGTCCCAATTTTCAATTTGCCCATGGCGAATCGGGTAATGTATGCCATATCCAGGACCTGAGGCTGCTGCCAATGCTTCATCTCCAATGAAATAGTCTAAGTCTTCTGTCCCTCTTTTGCCGGCGAGATTGGAACCTGCCCCAGCACCACCAGTCAGGAATGTAGGCTTGTTGGCAACAGCAGGTCGTCCAGAGCCGGTACCACCAGCCCCGGCTGCTCCTCCTTTAGTTGCGATCGCAGTGGGAAAGACGAAAGACGGCGCATCGTTCCCGGCGAATCCTTGTTCACAAATCAGCTTCGCAATGGAAACATACAGGAAGCAAGCGAACCAAGTTTAGAGAAACCCGTGCCGCTGTCCACGATATTAGTAGGTGAAGCATAGTTATAGGTCTGCCTTACTTGTCCATGACAACGGCCGGTGTTTGGGAAGTCATCTTTGCGTTGTTGCTAAGAACCGGCTGCGATTCAAGTAGTGTCGGAGGGGTAAGAGAGGAGGTTTTGAGTTTACCGCTGAGTTATCATGACCCAACGATGCGTACTGCGCTTGATGTGTGTAGGTAGCTGTGGCACTACTAGAGTCAACCGGCAGACCTGGAGTGACAACTTGTAGAAACGCTACAACTGCAGGCTGGCGTGGGACATGCTTCGGAGAAAGCAACACCAGCGGAATGGAGTCAGCCTGAGTGGGATGACGACGTCTCGGAGAAATCCTTGGCGGATGGTTTATCTAAACACTTTTCAGAGATCACTCCCTCTTCGTTGTCTAGTACATCAACGATTCTATCAGCTTCGGCTATGGACTTGTGGGCGCAGTATCTACTTGGGATAATGTGAGGAAGGCGCGACTTTTGCACCTGCCTCTCAAGGTTCGGATCCAACAAAAACATGGAACGCATGAAACGCCCTCGATCCTTACCTGAGCACTTCGGACAAGTTTTATCTTCACCATATTGATAACATAGCTCTACAGACACCGCTGCCACGCACTATCAATAACACTTTCTGTGTTCTTGTGGAGAAACGTTCATTCATTGCTCTTCTGAAGTGTAATTGATCTCTCTTGTTTATCTGCGTTCATGCACACTTGCTCATGTTCTACGACACACCCAATCTCATTTACTCGATCCAAGTGAACATACTACATTCACTACCTCCAAGCACTGCTACTTCAGGTGGAAGAGCTCATCCTATAAAAGCTAGTACAATTGATGTTGACCCATCTCTGGCGGCATAGATCATCAACCTTTGAGTGAACAAGGTTCATGCCTTTCAGACGTTCGGTTGAAGGTGGTGATCTTTGTGCCATCTATGTTCATGCTGGCGCTGGATACCACAGCATAAACAATGAGAAACATCATTTGGCAGCTTGCAATGATGCCGCACGTGTGGGTATGGCAATTTTGAAGAATGGTGGTGATGCTATCGAGGCGGTTGAAATGGCAATTCGACTTCTGGAGGACCGAGAAATCACCAATGCCGGATATGGCAGCAACTTGACCATAGCCGGTGATGTTGAATGCGATGCTTGCATGGTTGACCATTTCGGAAGAAGTGGTGCCGTTGGTGTGATCACAAGTGAGTGGCCTACCATTTTGGTGACGATAAGCTGACAGGAATCAGACGTCAAGAACCCCATTATCGTCGCCCGCTTAGTCCTCGATGCCAGCATAAAGCCTCTTTCCCTTGCTCGAGTACCCCCTAACCTTCTTGTTGGGCCAGGTGCCTCGGACTTTGCGTTTGTTCATGGAGCCAACCTTGTTCCCCCAGAGTTTCTGGTTTCTGAAGGTGCTAGAATTCGGTGGCAAAATTGGAAAAGGGATCTGGTCAAGGCTGATGCGGATGAGAGAAAGCACGCTGAGCTTCCCATTTATCACTCTGCTCCAACAACACCAGCTGCTAGTTCGCATACATTGAGCCCACCAATTACACCACAGACACAAACCCAGCGACACCCCTTGCCGCAAAATGTCTCGAAACATGCTATTGGGGACGGGTTAAATCCACGGACACTGGAGGCTATTGCAGAAACTTGCGCTGATGATGATGAGGAGGGAACTGATCCTTACCTAGCAGCTGCTCTGGCAGCAACGAGAAAGAGACCGCGAATAGACGGCTCTACAGAGAATGAGGACACCTCACTGCTGGACAATATGCCACCTGCAGATGACCTAAGCTCGCCGGATTTGTTTGATGCTAAGGACCAAGACAGAATTACTGACACAGTCGGTGCAATAGCAATCGACTGCTTCGGCCGAATCGCAGCTGGTTCATCGTCAGGTGGCATAGGTATGAAGCACAAGGGCCGGTGTGGTCCCGCTGCGCTTGTCGGTATTAGTACTGCCGTCATCCCAGCTGATCCCGACGATCCTGATCGTGCCTCTGTTGCAACCGTCACCAGTGGCACAGGCGAACATATGGCTACGACCGCTGCATCTCAAACAGCTGCTGATCGAATTCTTTCCTGTACTAGGAAAGTGAAAGGTCAACTTGAGCCTTGTACTGAAGACGAAGCTATGTTCTCCATGATCCAAAACGATTTCATGAAGCATCCTGGCGTGCAAAACAGTCCTTGCCAGGGCGCGATCGGCATTCTCTGTGTCAAGAAAACCAAGCACGGCATTTATTTCTACTTCGGACATAACACTGATTCATTTGCCATTGCATCGATGCACTCAGATGAGCGCAAGCCAGTGTGTGTCATGTCTCGAAGTAGGGAAAGTGGATTGATAGCTCAGGGTGCAAGAAAGGCAAGAGCACGAGGCTCTAGGAGAAGCTAGAGACCCCGATGAACGTTCCAAGACCCAACAGTGCAGTATCAACCAAGTAGGGCAACATTTTGCTGATCTACGCATGGTGGATGCCTCGAAGGATGGTTCTATGGTGTGGGAGTAAGCGGAGTAGATGAAGAGGTTATTATGTCTCGCGATACCGCTACTGTAAGCCATGGAGTGCCGGACGGAGGCACGGTGAATGTGCAAACGCATCTTTCAAGGGGCAAAATTCTTCTACCTAGGACCCTAGACTCTTAATGAAAATAAATTTCGTGAGCGTAATGTAGTGGCATCTTCGCCCGTCTTCAAAATCCACATAAATACGACCACAGATTAAACCATACCCGGCACTATTCATAGAACCGTAACCCAAGCCCCAGGTCATGCACAAGTATCTGTTTTTCAAGGTGTATACTCGGTCCCAGCAATGCTTTTAATGTACAGTCATCCCAGAAAATCATACATCAAATCTGGAATATACTTGGGTCGGATGAATGACGTTACATCATGATCGATTCACAATATACCAAAGGTAGGTACAGGAATTTTCAGGCTTATCAATAACCTCAAAAACTACCGAACACCGGCTCGTTCAAAACGGTCCATCTATACCTACCAGAATCTGAATCCGTTCCCCTTCAGACAAGCCCTTGAAAACAAGTAGAACCCAACCCCACAAACTCAGTTTCGAAAGTTGACCTACTCACGATCTCCCCATTAAAATCTTCAACACATCAACACCAACCTGCAAAACATTCTGATCCCTGACATCGCGCAGCGCGGTCTTGACTTTCTCTATCCCCGCCGCTCCAATTACAACTGTCTTCACTCTTTCACCCTGAGTTTCCCCGGGAGCATTGAGTAAATTGAGTAACACCACGAAACCTCTATGCTTGAGACCGCTGTCATTATCACACATCATATCGAGTATGATATCGATGGCGCGCGGTAGACGTTCGTGGTCTTCGATGAGTGTCTGTACGACATCCTCGTAGTCCGTCAGCATTGCTAGTGCCCCACCGGCCGCAAGACGCGTTTTCAAGTCGTCGACGTCGGCCATAGCTGTTAAAATACGCAGTCGTTCGCGCGCGCGGGGGGAGGAGGTCGACGTGTACTGGGATAGACAGACTTGCGGGTTGGCGGTTAGGTTGCATATTAACTCTGTTGTTGCGCGGCGGAGGAGGACGTGGGAGGAGAGGAGGAGGGATTCTAGGGCGGGCCAGGCGGTGCGGGTTATGAGTGTTGCGATGGATGTGGTGGGGGAGGTGCTGGCGAGGTTTGTGAGGGCGAGGAGGGATTCGAATGTTGGGAGGAGGTCGATTGGACTGTTGTTGTCGTTGATGAAAGATTGTGATTGGTGCGGGGTTAAGAGGGAAACTAGAGGGGGGATGGCGGATGTTATGTTTGGTGTGCCAGAGGAGGGGAAGACGTGTGTTGGATTTAGGGAGATGAGGATGCGGGCGAGGCCGTGGGCGGCGGTCGTGGAGTATTGGTTTGTATTGTTGTTTTCTTGGGGGCGGGGCGGCGGGAGAGATGGTTTTGTGGTTGAGGGTTGTGATGATTGTTGCTGTTGTTGTTGGTAGTGTGTTATGAGGAGTCGTACGGCGCCTTGTTGGGCGAGGGTGCCTCGGTCGGATTTGCTGCGTGAGAGCGAGTGTAGGATTGTGTCTGTAAGATGGGTAGCTGCGGATGATGGTTGTTGATTTTTGTTGATTTTGACGAGTGTTGCGACAACACCGGCTTTGACTAGTGCTGCGTTGCGCTTTTCGACATGCACATCATCTTCGAGTTCGCTGACGTCTGCTGGTTTTGAGGCATTGGCATATGCTTTGAGCTGTGAGATCTTCTTTTGCTCTTCTGAGAGATTTGGTTGGTAGTGTGTTAGATTCGAAATTATGCTCAACCCGCCGATGACGATTTCAGGCGATATGGGATGCTCTTCAAGAGCTTTTAGAAGCGCTTTGATGACTTTTGGATTGCTCGCTAATTTTTCCTTGACTTCAGGTCTCAGAGATGTGTATGCAAGACCTTCAATACTGTCAGAGATGTTCTTTCCTTCGCTCGGTGATGCAGGTGCTTCAGATTCAACAACAAGGGAGTTTTGGAAAAGATCAACAAGGTCACTAACATCGTCTTGGCCAGTCTTTATACTGGCTTTCTGGTCTGCCCCTCCCCTGTTCGACGCGTTTGCTATTCGTAGCTTGGCGAGAACAGTAGCCGCCACGGTGGGTTGGCGTCCGACACCGTTGCTAACTTTGTGGGATAACCAAGTGGAGCATGATTCTTGGATGGCTTTGCGGCAGGCTCCATCTACACAAGCAGCATTGATCAGAGCTAGGAATGTATCGTGAATTGTCGGACTGGAGTGTTTCTGTTCAAGAAGAGGCATCAGACTTGGAAGGAAGCCTTGAGTGAGGAAAAGCTGGGCCGCGAGGTTGCCGGCGACGGGGAAGAGTTGAGCAGCTGCTGAAAAGCTAATGATCAGATCATCAGCCTTTTGTCGAGACACCCGGCTTGTGACGAAGTTGACGAAATACTTCTGCGCCTCGAGCTCAGAGGATTCCATGAATTTAGTTATGACTAGAGTCGCTTGACCACGCACGTCAGCTGGTAGCCGAAGATCAAGCGACGTGAGAAGAGCATCGAATGCGTCTTCGTCGATATGAGTATACAGGCGTTGAGTGTCAGCCAAAAGCAAGAGGGTAATGCCTTTGAGAGCTCGGCCGTCATGATCGTGCCCGCTTTCCATTAGCTTCGCGATGAAGAGCACAAAAAGATCATCTTCAACACGTAATCTGACTTCTTCATTCTGCCAGAGCTTAATGTCCAGGACCACACTTCTGAGACAATTAGCTGACTCGTCCCCTCGCGCAAATAAATCTTCGAAGAATTCGGTTGTGGAGTGGATGAGTCGTTGGGTGAGATACTGCCTCACTTGCACATTGCTTCGTGCTAATTCAGAGACGATGACATCTTGTACAGAAGACAGCTTCTGAGGTTCCTCTCCCAAGATGAGTTGCAGACTCTCAAGAGCATCAGAAGAAGTCAGGTTGCTCAACTCCGACGACCGTAAATAATTTGCTGCATCCTCACCAGCTTTAGAGTCGTGATACTGAGCATAGCGCCGACATAGGTCTACCAGTGGCGATGAGTTCTGACCATCGTGCAGCGTAATGAAGGCTGCTTGTACATCAACGTTGTCGTGAGCTAACACCGATGCCTGTCTCAACTTTGATGAGGCTTGCTACCAACCGTATCAGTACTCCTTCTCGGATGCGACTGGTCAGGCTGACTCACATCAAGCTGCCCGGATTTCGCAAGTGCAATTGCTTCGGTTGCAAGACCAGAGGCCTTTTCGTAAGATATTCGTTGAGTTAACCTGCCTACAGCAGCCATGGATGTGAGTGCCGAGCACAGATAAAAGACACTAGTTGGCACAGCGACCTTTTGTATGTGTTTTGGTGTACAACTAGATTGGTCAAAAGAGGTAGAAGAAATTGAAGTTCTTTATGGCGTGGGCAATACTGGAGTCACACGAAGTGAGATGCAGTTGAAACGTTTTTGTGGATGGATGGCAACCAATCGGTCCGTTTGTCAGATAACTCCCCAGCCTTGCAATTAGGTGTCTGCTTGTGTTTGATCTCAGTTCTGAGATCTGCTTTATGATCAGAAGAACAGCGGTCAAAATACAGAGAATTGTTGTTTGTTGTGGCACGTGTAAAATTGAATGGGTTCAAATGGCGTTTTCAGGCGAGACGCGCTAAGTGGCAGACACCGCCATTGTCAGACTGGCTCAAATTGGCATGTGGCCTCAGGCTGGCTGCGAGATAACTCTGCAGCCTTTGGGAGCTATAGCATAAACATGAGACTCGTGTCTATAAATCTGTTAGTACAGCTCGCTGGCTTAACTAAACTCGGGTGGCTCATCATGGTCTAACTAATTCAAGTCATTTGACTGACTCGACTGACTGCCATGGCTCAGTGCGCTCAGCTCTACCTAAATTCCTGAGCCTATTGCTCAACTCTATCACGTGACTTCTATCTTATCTTTCACGTGCTAGGCTCTTTCGCCTAACTTTCCTGTTTAACTGTTATGTGGTCATGCTGTGTTTTCTTCTCTTGTACCAACCTGGAACCATCCTCACTTTACCTTCGTCCTGGTGTACACAGCGATCGCATCCAGGCCGATTCATAACAAGTAGTTACAGACTCTATCTGTTAGAATGAAACTCTTGTACACGTCGCCGTTATAGTAGATCTAGGCCTATTCACTTGGTTGGCAAGGTTGTAGAAATACATGATTCTATCCTCTAATTTTGGCAGAATTGTCGAAGGACTCATCCACTCTGTAGCACCAACTGAACACTTCTGTAGCTACCCAACCAATGGTGGTCTATGAACCTGATATAATGAATTCGCTTCCATATTTATACCCACAAGCTCCAGTGGCCTCGATAACGAAAAGATGCTTGTTGACCGTCGGCCAACCCCTGCGTCACGAGCAATGTCTCTCCATTCTCTTTATGCACATCTTGCTCTGCAAACCCGAATCTGTTGACATGTTGCGGGCCCTCTACCTCCCTAATGTACCCGAATTGGCACTCTGTGAATGCCACCTTTGGTTGCCTTTGATAGAATACATCAAAATCTTGATGCAACGCCTGGTGCAGATTTTCGATATCTCCATCTGGGTGCAGCACCTTCCAAGGATTGATACAATCTTGACCCTTGCACGACTTCAGAACCATGAGGAGGGCATCGAGACGTGTGACTACGTTGTCTAAGCCTCTGCCTGCAATATCGAATTCTGTCGCTAGGGCGGTGTCGCCAAGTACATCATGCATTTGACCCGGGTCGGCCTTGACATTATACAGTTCCTTTGCATTGGAGCACCATACTGTGTAAGAGAGACTATAGGTCTCGCCAATGAGTCGTAGTGTCTTGTAGGTATTGTTGGGATAGACATTCGTATTTGTGTAGTCCCCAACGCTGCCATTGTAGCCAAATTTGCCTTCGGGGATGCCAACGCCCCAAAACTCGACATTGACGTGCTCGGAACGTCTTTTGTGCTGGTCTTCATCGGAGAGAGGAATAGGAAGACCGTCAAAGTTGGGCTGACTGCCTCCTGCAAGTGCAATGATCGTCGGGCTCAGATCAGTGTGCGATGTGACTACATCGAGAGATCGTCCAGCTGGAATTCCAGGGCCTCGAACGATAAGAGGAATGTGTATATCTGTATCGAAGCTGCATTCCTTCCCAGGATGCATGCGGTGTTGGCTAATATGATAGCCGTTGTCGGTAGTGTAGAAGATATATGTGTTATCGAGCACACCTTTGGATTCCAGCTGACGTATAAGATTTTCGACCATTTCGTCGACAGATTGAAGTGCTCGAAGGCGAGCTCGTTGATATTCGTCATTGTAGGCTATGATGGTATCATTCAAACGTGGCAGTTGAGCAATCCACTCAATACCTCCTTGCTTTTGGATGTCAGCCACTACTTTGCCCGAGGAATAAGCACGTACTCACCTTCTCAGGATTAAAATCGTAGGTGCGTGGAATCTTGTAGTCCTTAAAGAGATGGGCATGACGGGGAGCATAGCGTGGCATGTCTGACTCGAAAGGGTCAAGACGGATATTGCCATGGGGAGCAACTGGTGCCACGGTCAGGAAGAAAGGCTGGTCATGGGTCAAAGCTTCAAGAAGGAATTCTTCGGCCTTATGAGCAGTCACGTCGGGTGAGTATTGGCCAGCATAGCTGACAGGAGGGGCGCCATTCCGAGACATGGATGCATTGTAGTATTCATATGTCGAGGGGTCCAGAATGAAGTCAGAGCCGTTGAATCCGCCAGCATAGGGACTGTTGTAGTTGTCAACACTGTGGTGATTCCAGAGCTTCCCTGTGTAATAGGTGTTGTATCCAAGCTCTTGCATCCATGTTGGAAGGTAGTTATCGTTAATGCCTTCTCGAACGACCTTAGGGTAACCTCCTGCCAAAACATCAGCCGCAATGCTGAGATGAAGAGGGAAAAACTCACCATAGGGAGCCCAGACATCAGTGACATTCGTGTTGTGAGCTGCGCGACCAGTCCATAGATTGACTCGAGATGGGCAACATAGTGCTATTGTGCAGAAGTGATTTGTATACAGTGTTCCTTCATTCGACATGTATTTTTGCACCAGTGGCATGTGATCCAGAGAGTTCATGTGCCAATCTTGATCATCAGTCAAAATGAAGACTATGTTTGGTTTCTTCGAAGCAAACACAGAGACGGCGCACGCCATCCATAATGCGACCGAACTAAGTCGAGCCATTGTGAGATTTTTAACGATGTTCCGGTCCTCGATCTCTCAAGGTGTGTCAAGGAGAGAAGTTCCCTGAGAATTGTATATAGCATATCCAGCGACATTATCGAACCCGTCTGGTAGTTCGGCACATCGGCAATGACTGGTTCTCAGCATCATGATCCACCCGTGGGGCAACGGAGCAGCTTACAAGAAGCTTGTAGAGCAGTGCTCGAAGGGTCACGATCGAGCATTGGACCATGAACTACTGTATTGAAACAGAACGGGGAGGACCACAACGAACGGTGCATAAAGACCTTGATCACGCTAATAATGCATGGTCATCTAGCGCGTGCCCCATTTCGAAAGGCTTGTCCGCAAAAAGAGGACCCAGAGCCTTGGAACTACCTAGGTAGCCTGGTGTGCACGTGTGCCTGCCTGTCATTTTCCGATTGCCAAGCCTTTGGAATTGAATGTGACTTCCGAACTACAAGCTATTTGACTACCCCAGGTAGGCACTTAGGTACCGATCACACTGGGTCATCAGAGGCGCCCAAATCACCGGTCATGATCATCTCCTATTGTGCTAGCATGAAATGGATCCACCGATATGTGCCCTGTCCATCTCGAACGCGCAGAATGATGAGCATACGGAGCAGCATGCCATAGACAGAGTACAACATCGACGTGCTCTCAACCGCCGCAATCAGCGTGATAGCAGGTCGGTCTGAAGACTCGTGTTGCGTAAAATGCCTTGACTGTGCTGATGGATTTCAGAGCTAATGCAAAGCAACGGATTCAGGAACTAGAAGCAGAAGTCAGACATCTTCGTGCTGAGCTGGAGAAATGCAAACCAGAATATCAGACTGGGCTGAGCCTTTCGGACCATACTACTTCTCCGACGCGACCTGAGCATCCGGCTGAGTTACAGAATGGCCTCGCTTCTCTGACCATGGATGAAGCAACCAGATTCACTGCAAGAATGAGCCATGGCGGCAGCATGGGGCAAACCGACACGCATCGCACTCTGAGTCTATCCCAGCCAGCAGGTCAGGATGCAATTAATGTCCCGTTGCAGCGAGGTTTCTTCTACAATGGAGCTCACCAAGATGTACAAGAACTGGCATTCTCTTACGATGCTGTAGATCACCCATCTTCTTCAAACGGCGTTCACTTGATCGATGCATATGTTAATCCTGGTAGCATAGCTTGGCCGATGCTCGATGGATCCTTCATCCCTACGATACAGATGGACAACCTTGAGGCTACTCCGAGCCCTGGTTCTGGAGGCATAGTTGAACCAACGGAGATATGGCGTTTATTACCACTCCACACCGAACCCACTTGTCGCTTAGATGAGGTGATTTGTCGTCAGAGAATAGGTTCCCAACGCCAAAGCAATCCGGATCCGCATCGAGAATTCTCTTCTACAACCTTTCCAAGTGTCCAGAGTCTTCTCAATCCAATAGAGGATGGCTCTACCAACCCTGTCTCATCTGCAGTTGCCAAACATTCCTCCATGTGGCACGCTCTTGGTTTCGTAGAGAAGCTTGCCGTACACTATCTCCTAAGTCTCTATGTACGGGTAAGCCTCTGTGGCGATAATTATCAATCGGGAACTAAAAGGCAGTTAGTGGCTTGCAATGCCTACACGTCTTCACTACGAAGCAATCCCTGAGTTCCTGAGACCGACAAAAACGCAATGGAACGTGCAACATCCACCATGGGTTGATCTCATAATTTGGTACGTGCGCTGACCTCGAAACATCACATTATATTGAGATCACTTACGCCTTGCATAATCTAGGCCTCGGATTAGAGACAGGATTATCTACGAGATGGACTGGAGTGACTTTGAGCTCTTGCGCAAATTATGTAATGAAAGCCTTTCTGTCAATTGGACCTCCAGTCCATCAAAGGCTATGCACTTGCTCCCCGACAATCGGCTAGCGTTGAGTCCGTCCTTCATACAACATGTGCATAACCTGGGTAATTGGTCGGTAGGTTCTGTACTCGTTGATGTATTTCCTATTATGCAAGGCGCACGGACCCACACAGATAGAGCTCACAGACTCTCTTCCGCGACACAAGGGGCTTAACCATTGGACATGGACTAATGAACGACAAGTTCTTAGAAGCTTCAGCCTAGGACAGGTGTGGACCATAATTGCCAACAAAAATTGTTTGTGCTCCCCTTGATTGGCAAGTGAAACCATTGAAGGCTTTACCAGAACGATCTTCTGCTTGGAATGATAGGACAAAAGCTCTTGCGATACATGTTATCAGTCGACAAGCACCAATCACACTCTCTCAACAGGATTGTTTGGACTGGCTGCTCCTAGTGTTCTCTGAATACGCCCAGGAATTCCATCCGACCAATCCATGCAAATCATCGCACTTTGCAACTATTTTTCCTGCATCTCTAATCCATCCTTCTGATTGCGCCGCAAGGTCTTTGCAACAATGTTGGCTTTGGATTTGTCGATCGTGGGGGTGAAGAAAGCACAAAAGATAGATATTGCTCCGAAGGCCAATGTGGTGAGCATAACATCTCGTACTGCAATCGATGCTGCCGCCTTGTCTGCCTTTGTAGCTGCCGCAAGGATGGCCGGAGTGAGGCCTTTGACAGCAGACGCCTTGGCCGTTCCAGCAAAGTACTGCAGCAGTGCTGGCACTGATGTGGCCGGCAGACCTGCTGCTTTTGCTGCGGCTGGGACTCGCTTGGTGATCTCGCTGTTCAGAACGTTGGTCCAGACAGCGCCGTACACCACACTGCCAAGAGCACTCGCACCTGATCTGATAGTTCCTGCAAGACCTCCTGCACTGCCGATGTCGCGCTGATCCCATAGGGCTATTGTGCTGAAGGTACCACACACAGCTTCTTGTGCTCCAACAAGTAGAAAACCTGGAATGAGAACCCCAAGAACGGTACCCATATTGTGTTCATTGGCACATGCAGCTGCAGCGAGAAGCGTTGTACCGCCAATAGTTCCAGTGAGCAGGATGAATTTTGGACTGATGTAAGATGCTAAGCTGGCGCCTATAACTTGTCCTATGATCAATCCAGCACCAGGAATACAGGACATCAGGCCATATGTGAGACCGGTTACTCCCCAGAGCGTAGAAACGCAGCGTGGCCAGACTATTGCCAGTGCATAGAACTGATTTGCACCGACTTCACACCAAATTGTTAGCTCAAACAAGTTAATGTGGAGTGGGAACAGTGGAGACTTACTGGCAAGAGCGACAACCATAGCGAGCCAACGCAAGTTTCGGAATAGTCTGAGTGGCATATATGGTGCTTTGAGATTGGCTTTAGATTCTGCGAATGAGTCAGCTGTCCGGCTCTGCATGGAATTTATCTCATCTCGGACTTACCCCAAAGAACGAATACCACAAGCAGTGCAGCACCAATCACAATTGTGCTGATCACATGGGCTGATTTCCAAGTATATACTTTGCCTCCCCAAGTCAAACCCATGAGAAAAATGAAGAAGCCAGCGGTGAAGAGGATCAGTCCCACGATGTCAAACTCTCGGATAACTTCCATGCGGCTTCGTCCCTTCTCGATTGTCTTGAAGTTTGGTGGATGGTAAAAGCAGATGAACAGCACCAAAGCGATCGCATCTAACATGGCTAACAGATAAAAGCACCATCGCCAAGTCTGCGTTGTGTGGGCCGCAAATTCGGTCGCTATCACAGCACCGAAACCTCCTAGAGGCAGAGTCCACGGAAAGAGTGTGCTCATGACCAGAAAACGCTTGCCAACTGGAACGAGCTCGCCCATAACGAATTGAAACGCGATTTGTGTGGACGTCGCTATCGACACAATTACCATGCCACCAATGAGCATAGGTACACTGGTTGCACGTGAACATACGAGAGCACCAACCAAGGCCAGGAGGTTGCCTCCAATAAAGAACCACCGTCGGCCAAAGAGGTCTGAGATTCGGCCAACCATGGTAAGAGTACATGCGAGACAGAGTGTGTACACGTAACCCACCCAAACAATGTTGGGGTCAGGACCGATCTCCGCATTAATGATAGTCAACAATGGTGCAACGAAGCTATAGCTGGCAACGCCAGCCATGAGGCTCGTTGCGACAGCCTGCATATCAGGTCAGCTGGCAGGTCACACAGATGGCCACAAGCTGACTCACAAAGTAGGTGCCTAAGAACAATGGGCTGGTGAAGTAACCTGCGGGAATTTCTGCGGCTGTTTTTGCTGTATCCTGGAGCTGAATTTCGCCGGTGTTATGACCATTGCTCCGGACGTCTTGATTCGCTTGGACGTCTTGTTGCTCAGTATCTTCGTGCTGACAGACTTCGACGGGGTTCGAGCCCTTTCCTTCTAAGGCGACCATGATGACAACACGATAGCTTGATGCGTTCTATCGTCGATGGATGGCACTTGGATCAGATAGAAAATGAACCCGGCCAAGTCTTTTGTGCCTTGTTATAGCAAGTCCGGAAATGTGGAACGGGCAAAGGTCTGATCTATATCTCCATCGTTGATGTCACAGACAACACTTTACTAAGTAGGAAGTGGAACGCGCCATCTGCACTTGTTCAACCGATTGAACACTTTGAAGAGGACCAGATCAAAGCCCGGGGCTGCTCGGCGGGCAGAACAACACAGTCAGGAGTATGAATATCCACATATGCCAGCACGTGTACTTCGTACTCAGAATTAATAGTTTAGGCCGGATGATAGTGGAGTTTCTCTACTTGGTTTTCCCCAGACTTTCCTAAACGTTTGACTGTGATTTCCGAAATCATCTGTAATGGCTAAGCCTAATAAGGCAAAAAAGTGGAGGAAAAAGACCCTTCACCTCGCTACAACAACGCTAGATGACCATGCAGCATTGAGCTTTTGCCAGAATTGGTCGTAAGCTTGGCTCTGGACTTGTAGGACACGGCTCGTCGCATTACGTTATCGATCACGTCTTATTCAACATTGTTTGATGGCACTGTAGCTGCGGTGTCTTGCTTGAAGGTATTGAAGCAACAAGAGGTTGTCTGTGTCACGCGTCTCAGAGCCATTTCGGCATGCTACTTGTTTTGGTGGCGCTTGCTATACCGGGGTAGTAAGGTTGTCGGAACCATGGCCGAGTATACGCGAGGACTTCTTGATGCGAATGTTTGTTCTGATCAGCAAATGATCTCTGCGATCGAAATGAGGTTCTACCAAATGTGATTTGCTGTTCTTAGGGAGAAAACGGATAGTCGATTGTCTCAATACAGAACATCAACATCAATCAAGAACGTCAACTGGATCTCACCTACACATCAGAGATACGCCGCTACAGTCAGTACACAGCCCCAGCCATAAAGTGTTCAAAATGAGATCCAGCTCACCAACCAAGAGCTCCGTTGTCCACATCGACGAGGCATCGATAGTGAATGAGACGAGTCCGCTGCTATCTGAAGATCTTCGCAACAAGCAACTTCAGGCATCTGGCGACGATGTCGAGCAAAGCAGCGATGATGCATCAAAACCTGAGATGAGTTCAGGCTCGGTCTTCAGTATACTCTCATTGCTACTCATTGGCGTTTTTGTGTCGCAAGCAGACACGTCATTGATGCTGGCCACTTATGGTGAAATTGCTTCGGAATTTAACAATCTGGAGAGTGGTAGCTGGCTCTTAACTAGTTACATCCTAGCCATGTGTGTCTTTCAGCCCCTGTACGGCAAGTTGAGCGACATCTTCGGCCGAAAAGCACTGCTACAGTGCGCGTATGTATTGTTCTTTACCGGTACAGCAATATGCGGCACTGGCCGGACTATGACTCAGATAGTCATCGGCCGCGCGATACAAGGGGTCGGTGGAGCAGGCATGGTTTGTATGGTTTCCATCCTACTCACCGACATTGTGCCTCTTCGATCCGTTGCAACCTACCGGAGTTATGTCAATGTTGTACAAACTGTCGGACGGAGCTGTGGAGGTGCGATTGGCGGATATCTGGCTCAGACTATCGGCTGGCGGTGGACAATACTTGGGCAGTGTCCTCTCGTTGCAATCTCGATCCTGCTTGTCTGGTGGAGGTTAGGTGACAGCAAAAACAACGATACCGGCAAGGCTGGCGTTACAACTCCTACGCAGAAGGGGACCCTTTCGAAGTTCAAACGAATCGACTTTCTCGGAGCGTTAGCAATGAGTGCAACTATTCTATTTATTCTACTACTTCTTGAGCTCTCCGCGGCTAACAAGGTTTGGCGAGGATATATTATTGGTTTCGGCATTGCGACCATCGTGTCAGGATTTGCATTCTGGTTGATTGAAAAACGTTTCGCAGCTGAACCCATCTTTCCACTGCGGTTGCTCGGGAAGCGGGCTGTCATCATTTTCTGTACCATAATAGCCTTTGCAACTGCAACTCAAACATCAGTGAGCATCCCACGTTTATATCGATTTCTTGCAGATGCTGACTGTTGACGAGCTCATGTTCATGGTGCCGATGTATGTTCAAGTCAGTGTGAACGCTTCCACCGGGAAGGCAGGAGCATACCTCATTCCCTCCATCATTGGTAACACTATCGGTGGCATACTCACGGGCATCTGGATCCAGAGGTAGGACGGCGTGAATGTCGCGATTGCCCCCAACTTCTGCGTCTTCATACTAAATCACCATAGATCGGGCACCTACAAACTCGCCTCGATTCTTGCCTCACTGTGCGCCATGCTATGTTTCACGCTACTCGCCATCTTCTGGTCTGGCGAGATCTCACCTGTCTATGCTCTCTTCATCTTCCCTGGCGGCTTCGCCACAGGTATTGCACACTCTGCAGCATTTGTAGGCGTCACAGCTGGTGTTGAAGAGGACGAGACTGCAATTGCTGGGGGTGGACTCTACACTATGAGCAGTATTGGTGGTGTCGTCGGCCTCGCTGGTACCGATTCCCTTTTCCGATTCTTCTTGCAGACGTCGCTGGCTCGTGCTCTGAAAGATATACCGAAGGGCTCAAAGGTAAGTCTGTCCGCTGCTATTGCAGTTCATATGGTGCTGTAACTTGATAGTCGGATAGCTAACAATGTGCTAGATCTACAACGGCGTGCTGTCTGACATTAAATTCATCAAACAGCTCAAACCGGAGATACACGATATCGTGGCGGGAGCATTCATATCAAGCTTTCATAAAATCTTCAGTAAGTTTCTCTAGTCACTGACATTTGCTATTCCCTAGTCCACCTGATCATTCCGATTACATGGCAAAGTTTCAAATCACTAACATTTGTGGTAAAAAAGTCTTGTGCTTGGCACTTTCCGCTTTCACACTCGTGCTAGCATTGCTGATAAAAGAGAAAAGAGTCGGTCGTTAAATTGTCCATCAGAGCTTGAGCTCGCAACCATCAGTTGCCGAAAGCTATTGCTTTCCTAGATTGGTATCGATATAGTTAAATCATTAGTTGGCTCGATGTTTTGTATGCGCCAACGCGACTGAAAGTATTAGGTCACTATGGTGGTAGCAATGCTCCATATACGTCACAGAGCATCATCTCAGGGTCAAATTCTGTACTGTACTTGTATGACCCTGAGATGCCCTGGCTTCAGGCTTGATGTATCGAGGTGGTTGTGGCTCCTGTACGCGGCTGATCTGCAATTACAATATGATCGGATTGATTGGTGCAGTGATGTACAAACGCAATGCTTGGCAGGGGTGCGTGCAGCAAAAGTCAAGCAGGCACGTGGTAGGGTCAAGCGTACTCAGCCTTGCTAGCCTTGTCAGCCTCATTCTCTGGCTGTTTCAGCCTAGTGACCCACCAAAATTCATATGCGCGTCGCGGAGAAATTCATCGAATGCATCTCTCTTGCACCTTGCAACCTACAGGCTTGACAGTGTTGTCATCTTGAATCGAAGGCATTAGTAGCTCTGCTGTCCGAAAATGCTGGAAGATCAGTCCGACGTGGTTGCGCGGTCCTGTCGCTCATAGGATGAGTCACGTTCCGCATATTATCAATCTCTCCTGCAATCTTCCTATTTAAGTCAGGCCGACTATAATCATATCATCCTGGGTATGGATAGAATCGACGACAGACAGCAGACCGATGCAGAGTCTTCAGCTGAAGGTAAGTCTCGACCTCGATAGCTTGCTCGAGCAGTATCCTAGAAAGACAAGGATAACTGACTCGAGCAGAGCAAAGTCCTTCACTTTTGACCATCATTTTTGACACAAATCCTGCCGCCTGGGCCATTGTTCAACCTACCCTCCCTATTTCGAGTGCCATCGCGAATATTCTCGTCTTCATCAATGCCCACCTAGCATGTAATTACACGAATCAGGTTGCTGTGATAGCAAGTCATTGCGATAAAGCACAATGGCTATATCCTACCGCCACTCCTCAGACGGCACCTTCAACTCAAATGTCGAAGAGTCATCAGAATGGTCACGACGATGATGAGGGTGATGATGGACCTGTTATTCGAAACAAGCGAGCTCGTATTGACCAGCATCATTCGAGCGGTATCAATGGTGCATCGGCTGTCCCTGAGACTACTGCTAGCAACAAATATCGTCCATTCCGATTGATCGAGGAAGAACTAATTCATAACCTCAAGACATTATTGAACAGTACATCGCCAGACACCTTGCAGGAGAAGACCAGCACGATGATTGCTGGCGCTCTCACCTTAGCTCTCAGTTATATCAATCGTCGCAGTCAAGAATATCAAGAATCTCAAACTGGAGTCGCCTCAAATTTAGCAGATCAATCTGCAAACCAAGCCAATGCAACAGATTCAACTCATCCTCTTAATGCGCTGCAATCTAGAATCCTAGTCGTTACTCTATCACCTTCAACAGACTTAGCCCACCAATACATACCGATCATGAACTCAATATTCGCCTGTCAGAGGTTGAATATCCCTATCGACGTCCTTCAACTTCCACTTCTATCAGATTCAAATCAGACAGCACCCCGCCAAGGGCAACCCACGCTCAATGTTTCGACCTCAGACGGCGCTCATCCAACCAGCCAACCTCACCAAACCTCAACAGTTTTCCTCCAACAAGCCGCCGATGCTACCCACGGCATATTCATCCCTGCCATTCTCACACCACCTTCATCCTCAGCACCTCAACCGCCAGAGACATTACAAAAGATCGCAAGCCAAAGCCTATTGACCTACCTCCTCACTGCCTTCCTCCCTTCACCAAACACACGTCCCTACCTAAATGCTCCAACACTAATCAGCATCGACTTCCGCGCTGCATGCTTCTGTCACCGCAATGTCATTTCCCTCGGCTACGTCTGCAGTATATGTCTATCAATCTTCTGCGACTTGAGTCTACAAACATTGACCGAGGAAGGATGTCTGACATGTGGAAGCAAATTAACAATACGAGACGTGGGAGTTGGTGGCCTTGGCAAAGAACCGATCGTAGTAGCGAGGAAGAAGAAAAAGAAGGCTGCTAGACGGGAAGGCGGTGGTGGTAGTGGTAGTAATGCGGGCACGCCAACACCTGCGTAGGAAGAAGAGAGCTGAGAGCTGCATCACACCGCAGCAGAAAAGGATATGCTTGGACTGAGCAAAATCGACTACTATGCCCTCAAACTGAAACCTGGTGATGAGGGAAACCGAGTCCTCCCAAGACACGACTCGAAAACTTTCCGAGAAAGGATATGACCAAAAACATTGCTGCAGCAATATGAGCGAAGAATTTGGAGATGACCAGGATATCCGAAAAAGCATAGCATGGAATGGAAGCAAAGGTAACACGATTTTCAACTCCGGTAACCGACTGATCGTTAGGTGTTCATCTGACCTGAGTCCCAAAATAAATCCAATGAACAGAAATTATGCAAACGCCTTACATAACGATGCAGTGAACAACCAATTTAACCCTTACCAACTGTACATGTACGAGTTTCTCCTGCCCATGCACTCTCTCACAAGAGAAGGCGTTACACCCACTACGTACAGTAGTTCATCCCTTGGAAAAAATCCGTTGAGATGCCAAGTTATAGATGCTTACAAACACGTACCGTGTTACCAGTGAAAACTAGGAAGCGTGATGTCACTGGCCAGAGCACCTAGGTTAGTACCGTACTCGTGTAAAAAGCGATCAATACATGGAGGGTACGTAGTATCCTTCGGCGAAACATTAAGAAAGTAAGTATGGGCTACATGGAATGAATAAATTTGATTGCCGCTTAAGCCTTAGAACTGAAGAAACGATGAGAAGCCTATACAGTACCAGACTTGCTCTCACTCTTCTCACCTATTTACACATCTCCAATATTACCACTCCCAACCATTGATCTCCGTAGCCAGCCGTGGCCGTCTTCGTCGAACCACTATCACAACCTCACCTCTCAACGCGATTCAAAACACAAACCCCTTCAACATGTCCCGTCTGAGGGAAAAAGTCAAACCCCCTAATACTCTCCACAGTATATCTATACAACCCGTCCTCCTCCTTCCCGTCCTTCCCACCACCACCATTACTTTTGAACCCATTAACAAGCACCCCAACATCCCGCGCCAAACTATGCACATTACAACTAACATACACCACCCTCCGTGCCCCAAACCGTCTCAACTGCTTCAAGAAAGCCCTATCACATCCCTTCCTAGGCGGATCAATGACACAAAGCGTCTGATCAGGCGGGTAGGGGACATCCGCGAATAGTGCTGATGCGTCGGCGTCGATGAAGCCACATGATTCGGGGGCCAGTGCATTTTGCAGCGCGTTGAGGCGTGCGCGGGTTATGCTGCGGGCGTCGACGTCTATGCCGAGAGATGAGGTGAAGAGGGAAGAGAGGGTTAGGGTGAAGAGGCCTGAGCCTGAGTAGGCGTCTAGGAGGTACTTTATTTGTGGTGAGGGAGAGGAGGTACCCAGGGTTGTGGACGGTGGGGGGAGGCATTTGGAGTAGATGTATGATGTGAATGGATTGAGGATAGCGTTGTTGTTTTGGAAGAACGAGCCTGCTATGTTTGTGAATTTGTAGGTGCGTGTTTGTGCGGGAATTGTGAGTGGATCGGTGGTGACGGTTACGTATTCTGTTGTTAGAGCGCTGTTGTCTGATGTGTATGTTTTGTGGTCTGTGTGCGTGGGGTAGGTTGTTGTTATTGTGGGCTGGTTGGACGTGGAGTGGGTAAGGGTTGTGTCGAGGAAGGTTTGGTGTGGATTTGGATGGAGGGTTGTGTTTGGTGGGAGGATTTCGAGGGTTCCTTCTGTTGGGGAAAAGGTTGAGAAGGAGACTGCTTCTTCTTCGGTTTGTGATACTTCGGTACCGATTGACGCGTTTGGATCTTCCTTTGGTGGTCCGTATTCTCGGCGTGTTGATTCTCGTAGTAGTATTGTTGCGCCGTTTCTGTATTGTGAGAAGTTTTTTTGTACGTGTGCCCTCTCGATGCTCAAGCCTTGCTGTAGGATGTCTGTTCCGATAGGACAGCTTTCAATGTCCATGACCTGTCGTTTTCCCTTCACATTATACCCTATGACTGGTGGCTCTTGGAGAGTCGGCTTCTGTTGCCCTCTTACTCTCTTCGGTCCGTCAAAATGTGGTGTCAGCTTCGTTCTATATCCATATCTCAATGGACTTCCCATTGTAGGCTCAACCTCAGAAATTTGTTCCGGCTTCAAACCTGAGAAATTTAAGAATGCCCGTTGCACAATGTTGCGTTTGTGTTCGAGCTGGTCTGCGTACGGGAGCATCTGAAGTTGACATCCTGAGCATTTGGCGAAGTATTTACACTTGGGAGTTATGCCTTCACGACTCTGAGAAGGGCGGACGACCTTGATGAAGTCTGCTAGGCTGTGGTGACCCTCCCATTTGTATACTTTGGCTAGAACACGATCACCGGGAACTGAGAAAGGGACAATAATGACGTGGTCTTTTGCTGCGTTGTATGCAAGTCCATCACCAGTAGACGATAGCTGGACAATCTCAAGCTCTACTTCTTGACCCAGTTCGGCTGGTTCTTTGAACTCACCCAGATCTCCTTTCGAGGATTGCTTGGAGCTCCCTAAGTCTAGCTCTGGTTCCGCTGCTCCTTCATGGTCATCTGTCGTTTCATCAAGGCTCTGCAATTGACCGTTCGTGTCGCTTAGTCTAACATTCCGAAGCAATTCCGTAACCTCAAACTCGATGATTTCATCGTTGCTACCCTCCGGTAAAAACCGTCCATCACTTTCGATTTTCCGTCGTTTCCTCGCAATCTCTTTTTGGATATTGCGTTTCATACTTGTTGCTATATTAGCGGCATTATACAGCGGTTGTGGTGGTAGTTGATGTAGTGACTGCTGTTCGATATCTGTCCAACCAGATTTGATGCCACGAGCTGCTGCAGATTGATGTCTGATTCCGACTGAAATATAGTACAGTCTTTGAGCTTTGGGAATTGATCTGAAGGATGAGCGCACGAACATCAGATGGTTGGGAACGAATTGCGTGATGCTTTTGGCGATAAATTGATACAATAATAATTCAGGAGGAAAAGATTGTTTCGGGCAATTATGAATCACGTGCTTCATATAAAATACCGCCAAGCAACGACTTCTATGCCTTGAAGCCTGAAGTTCGATTAAAGGTCTCTCGATCCAGCTGGTCGGTTCTATAAGTTTATCGGGGTTATTTTATGTGTTGAAGAACATGTACTGCTATCAGTAATTACATTGACTTCATCTTCGAAAGATGTCAAGTATTTGCTCACAATTGTAGCTCGTATCATACGTCCTGGAGCGAGTATTCCGAGTTGCTGACCTCCTCCAACGCTATATTCTGGGAATTGTTAGCCGGTGTAAGAAGACTGATCTCGTCCATCTTTGAAATATAATCTAAAATGTCATATGTCCACGATGTGGCTTGAAGCTGGGTCATGATTTGCCTCACAGCTTACTCAGGCATACAGCTTTCCCCAATCTGGTACGAGCACCATCTTCCCCTTCACGTGTCCCATAGCGTAGGCTTTTCCAACCTTCTCTGTTGCTTCTTCGTCAGCAGCGGCATCAGGCACTCCAGCACTCTCAACACAGATTACATCTTGGAGGAAATCTACTTCCGTACCATATCGAACTTCCATATCTGTACCGCCCCAATCAAGGGTAATTTTCCCCGATTTGTGAATATTAAGTTTGCCTACAAAGCCATGAGGCAGACGTTCCGAATTTACTGATGAGGCTGTGAAGACTGATGGCGATGGTTCGGTTTTAGTGTTTGAAGGGTCATTTCGAGTGTTGTCTTGGTCATTGGTCATGGAAGACGTCCCTGGCTCGGCTTTGACTTGTACTCCGTCGACACCATCAGCATTCATTGTATCCCCATTCGTCGTCACTCGGTCTGCAGGATTGAAGAGCTGAGGAACGAGAGGGGGAAGTTGAAATAGAAACATTCTGTCGTGGTCTGTTCGACTGAAAACTGTGTCTTCTTTGCTATCGATGGTCTCGTCACTGTCTGACTTGTTCTGAGGGTGCAAAAACTCCTCTCGTAATTTTTCTATATCCTCATTCATACGTAGGCGCTCCGCTCGTTCTTCGATCGTTTCTGTGAGCAACTTGGAATCCTTCATTCGGGTGTCGACCTTCTTCAGCAGCTTCTTGCTCAGTTCTGGACTTGAGGGAGGGTCTTTCTTCACAACTGCGGCTGGCTCATCGACCTGCATCTGGTCCACATCAACGTCGATGATAGCATTGTTGTCGTCAATCTTGTCTGGTTTGATGGATTTCTTCTCTTTTGCAGCATCTTCCAGCTCTTCTACCAGCGTTCTGGCAGCACGAACAGGTCGTAGACCGAAGGTTGGTTTCGATTCTCTGGATAAGCGCCGCTGTTTTCCCTTCTGACTCACAATCGCATCGTCGTCTTCATCGCTCGATATCCATATCCGCTCGATGTCTCTTCTTGGCTGGTCTTCCAGATCCTCATCAGACACAGGCATATATTCCTCTTCGCCCTTCCTGCCTGCGCTTCTGCCACCAGCCCCTCCTCTTCCGGCTCTGCCTGTACTCTCACCACCAGCACCAACATTTACAGCTGCAGAGGCAACGTTTGATGCGCTGTCCAGTCTCGCGACTGCATCTCCATCAAGTGCTTCACTGTGGCCAAGATCCACTGTCCCTCTCGACCTATCTAGTCTCGCACCTGTACCTGCACCGAAGACACCAACTGGCGTAGCACTTGTCCGGTCGGTTTTGTGGATAGCCGCACCACCTCGTCCACCACGTCCCCCTCGTCCTCCTCTTGTGGTAGGCTTTGCGACAGGAGTGGCTTCCGTAACTTGTCGTTCGGCTTCACGTTCGGCTTCCTTGCGCTTGAATTCCTCTCTTTCTGCTTGTGTACGTCGTTGAATGCCGGCCCTAGGTCTGACTGTCCTTTTTGCACGAGCTGCGCCGGACGATTCAGGCGTTTCGTCGGGCATCTTGTGGATTTCGGGTGTAGAAAGCTGATAACTTGAAGGTGATGCAAGAACAATCTGGATTGCAAAGATGAAGAAAGTCTGCTTTACGGGTAATTTGACGGATTGCTCGATGATACCAGTGTTACCGAGTGATCATTTTGCTCGTGGCTATCGAGAGTTCAACCTGCGCGATGCAAACGGACGAAGCAAGTACACTACTACCTGTCTACTCATAATGATTGCAGAAATTCTTGAGGCTAGCGCGGTTATTGGAGTTTGTCTTATCTTATCTTATCTTAGCTTTGCCGATACTTAGCCTTGCGACTCCACATGTTCAACGTCATCTCACCCTCGTCGTACTATATTTAAACAGGAGTTGCACATAGCAAGAGAAATCAGGATGCCATTGCGACCTCGAAGCTAGAGGTGTTCAAGTCATACATCGTTATTTGACTGGCAGGCGACAGACAGCCGCGAAACTAGACTCTGCTTAGAAACGTTCCGCCACAATTACACCTCAAAATAAAAGTCCTAGTAAATGAGAGAACCGCTCAACTAATTCCATAACCATCACTCCTATATTCATAAAACCCTGCAGCTTGATATAATTGCTTTTTGATGAACGACGCAAGCACAATGTCATCCAAGCATACCAGGCAACCATTCATGTCGTGAAAATCAATCTCTAGTCATCACCACCATACAAATTCGGTCAAGCCAACCTCACGCACGTCACTTATGTCACCTCTTTCGCTTTTTGCTTGGACTTCCTTGAGGCATGGGTTCAACCGACATAATGGGCGTGCCCATAACTTCGGGTTCTGTAGAATCGTGCTCGTCCGACTTCTTAACAGGTACTCCCATATGTCGTCCGTAGCGCCCCTTACGTCCATTACCTTCATCTTCGCTGACACAACCTTCGACACCAATACCGGCGTCTTTGCATCGGCCGCACGGGCGTTGTCGGTCGCATCCCTTCTTGCTCTTGCGGCACCGCTGACATCGAGGTTTGGTAGATAGGTCCTCCTCATCCACACCAAGCTGGAAATTGAGGGATGATGATGAGGATGCTTTGCGAGCCTGGCCAGGTAGTGCTGGTGCCTTCATAGAGCCAGTCATTCCAGGAGGCTTGCCAGGCTTGGATGACATATGCGTTCTGGGTTTTCCAGGCTTCGAACTCGAAGTCGAGCTCTTTATAACGACACCGTTGGGCTTCCAAACGCCATTACCGCTGGGACCGTCATGTGTCTTTGTCTTTATTTTCTTTGTCTTAGGAGGACCATCATGTTCGTCATATTCACTCTTAATCTGGAGTTCATGTTCGTAGTCCTCATCGTCTTCATCAAGATATTTCCGATGTTTTGGGAATCCTTCGTGGTCACTGTATTCATCACTGTCGCTGGTGGCTCCAGTTGAAGAGGCGGCATCAGCAACTCCGCTAAATGTGTCGTCTAATGTTGAAGTTGAGGTGCGACCGTGTGAGTAATTTGATGCATCACCCAGTGCTATGAGTGTGCGTGCAACATCCTCATCTGAAATGCAGCTCGCTACTGTAGGATCAGGTGTTGGCAGAATACCTGGTCCAATCCTCCCCTGCGACGTGCTAGAGTGTCTTTCTCGCAGACGATGATTGTGCTGATTATTAGGCGTCAATATATTTGCACCATTGTTATGCGCATGAATTCCATTACTTCCATCGGTGTGACCATGGCTTCGTGGCGAGAGGAGAGGAGGCGCACTCATGTCATAGAGCTTTGTTGATTGTGGCAATTGGAAGGGTGAAGGGCCTTCGTGTGGAAGCGACCGGCGTTGAGGGGAGATCGATGATTGTGATGCTGTTACAGGCACCTGAGGAGGCATGAAAAGCGGCAAGTTCTGCGACACAATTAGCAACACTGCTGAGCCATGGGACACTTATACCATACCGAACTGTCGAAGATATTTCCTCCTCGACGACCATCTTGTAACACGTTGACAGTGCTGATATCCGAGCTGACAAACTGTTCGCTTCGAGCTTTCTTGGATCCGGAGACAGAGCTTTGACCAGCGTCACTATCACTGTGTCCATCCTCCCGATAGCTGCCGTGGGCACTCGAGCATCTACTATCAGCATGAGAGCCTCTTTGCTGCTGAGAAGCACTTCGCCGCCCTCTGTCCCTCGAAGGTGATACGCTGCGTTTTGGGATCTGGCGAGAAGAAGACCTCCTACTTGGTGACATAGAATTGTCTCGCAGGTGTGGAGGCAGAATCTGGAAGGGTTCACCAAGGGTCGGTCGATGAGGTGAGTCATGACTGTTCACAGCAGGTTGAGAGCCGTGTGCGGATGCAGTAGATGGTTGGGATTGGCCTGCGACACTTCTCACATATACGGTTGTATTATGGGAGAAGTTGTCGTAAGAGGCAATTAGAGTGTTGCCAACAGCGTCCTCGAAGCTAACGCCGTTCCCATCGTAGATCCCATAGAAGCTCTTGACGGTTGTGATGATCGACTCGGTTGTGTCATGTGTGTTCACCAGAACTCGGAGTGGGATCCGAGCTCTTGTCTTGGATCTTTCGTCCAGGAGCAACTCAAAGCATACAGATTTCGCGGGATGTTTCTGAGTCGACTCCGGCCCATCATTGGCCAGCAAGCTCGAAACTTGCATTGTAACAATAGGTGAGTTTCTATTTCTCGAGTATTGCGGTAGGTCGTGGTGTGGGTTTACTCCTAGGGAGAATAACTGCGAACAATGACGAACGTGGAAGGTGTATTCAAAGAAGGGGTATTTTTGACTCGATTCGGGATTCAGAGTGCTGCTGATACGTTAGCGACCCGATACTAGAAGCCTTAGATGATTGCGATGGCATGAGATTGACTTGTGGTTAAGGTGCCCAGTTTCGTGCTCGTCCCAATGTAGGTTGGGGGAGATCACACAAAATGAGCTAGGTAGGCTTACGAGTACTGAAATGGCTTCGCATAGAATGCGAAGTGTCGTGTCCGAAGCAGTAGTTTCCGGACTATTTGAGAGAAGGGAAGGATTGTTCGTAGGGGATGGTCGTTCGTGCTCAAGGCATGGTCATCCGGTTAGTAGAACGGATAACAAGCAGTAACGAGAAAGAGGTAGTGGGCGTTTTTCCCTCGAGATGATGCTTGATCACATTCGAGCGGGCGAAGCGCCAATACCTTAACAAAGGAAAGAAGGCAGTCAAAGAATGATAAACGTTGGTGGAGGAGAGGTTGAAAGGAACGCAAGGTGCAAAGATGACCTTCCGGCACTGAGACGGAGGTCCACTCACAGCGACTGGCTGATGCGCATTACAATGCTAGCACACCTACATCCACACTACATCGCTCGATGAATCTACGGTCATTACATTATTGCGCCGCCAGCAGAGCATGATGGCAGGTATTTCTTGTCGGAGAGGTTTGCGCATTGTGACCGACGCTACGGTGGCTGTGTAGGAGATATATATGTTAAAAGTACTCGAGGAACCTCATGAAACGAGAGCGCTTGATGAATGCACAAGACTGTGACCTCTGATGCTCAACGATTGGGACGGGTAGCATCAAACATTGAGAATGAGTTTGAGTAGGGTGTACACAAGCAAAAATGTGTTCACTATGGACCACGAAGTGTACTGTGAGGACCTTTTGCAAGGTCGCAAGCCCCTCACAAAGCGGTGTTGGTCGCAAAGCATGGATGTGGAAAGCGTGGAGTTGGCTGCGCTAGGAGACTGGTGCACGATGGCGAGCATTTTCAACAGGTCGTGTTGTAAAAGGGCCAAATCTGCGTGGGGAGTTTTCGCATCAAATAGTCGCACGAATCAGCCGACAGAGGTGATGCTTGCAGAAAGAGAATCAAACGGAAAGACGCCCACCGAGCTGCACGGGTGCGGTGTCACCAGCCAGGCCTTCCCATGTGTGCAAATGATTCGTTAGCTCGTGTTATCAGCATCAGACCAAGCGCACGGTTATTCGTGACCTGAATCGAGCGAAAAAGGATCGCCGAAGCGAGCGGCAGAAAAAGCGTTCCATGTGCCTCACTTTTGCTAGAATTCAAATGCATAATAAGATGGCGTGTTACACTGCTGGTGGTCACTCTTGGCCACACAAAAGCTCGAGAAGTCTTGTACCCGCTCCCCGCATGTTATCAATATTGCTGAGAGACGAATGTCAAACGTTTCCGGTCTCTTGTGAAGCAGCACAGTACACGAACTTAGATGGGATGATTCGTTGATGATGGCTTCGTGGTGTAAGCGACGGCGGTCTCAAGTGCTTCGTGGCGTCTCGGATGAAACCGCTCCCCACATGAGTTCCCGTCTAGCCATTGCCTTTTGTTCCGTTATGTTCTCATACATTACCTCTTCTTTGAAACATGGTACAGAAGACCCATCATCCCACTCGACTTGCTTAGATGTTGAGTACATATGTACTACAGCCATGGTTGCTTCGTCGTGTATTAAGCACGACCACAATGCGCCCCACCGGAAAAAGCAAGATTTGATCCGGCGAACGGTGAGTATGAGCCAATCAAACCTTGGAACCACCCGCCAAAGCAGTTGGCTCGATCAACATCTTGTCCGATGAGCAACAACGAGATTGCCGAAGAGATACGCTACACTGACTGAGGAGGATGGCATCCAACAAGAACAGCACAAATCATACTGACTCGTTCTGGACGGTAGCGATGGTGTTTCGGATATTCGTGTACCGAAAGCATGGAATGGCAGAAAACCAAAAATATGATTGCTGCGTAACGAGCTTGGCCACGTCAGAAAACTCGTCTCCGGTGTTTGTCTGAGGATAAGTGTTGACCATGTTGGTGACCGCTGTCAGTTCCAAGGTTGTCAACTTCAGATTGTTGTGTACCATGATAGGCTAGCGACCAAGGACATCTTTGGTGGGCTCCAATGCGCTAACAGCCAAATAGCATCGAGTGTTACTTGGTGTACCTGGCAACAAAGCGAATTTCGGATGTATGGTATCGGAGAGTTCATCACTGTCATTGCTGTTCTTTAGAATGATTGCATTTCACAAATTGCTACGGTAAAGACGTCCTAACTCGAACGCACGTTGACGCTCAGGTAATACCACTCAAAGTCATGTGATATCGAGCACTTAACGCGGTTGTGCAAGGACGTTTCGGACGCGATTTGGTGAAAACCTGTTCGTTGCATACCATGCTCACAATCTCGCTGTTTAAATCGTTTCTAAACCGTAGAGAAGGAACTTGACACCACAAATATCCGTGGTCAAATTCTTACAACCGCATCTACATAGGGTGGATGGTAGCTGCCAAACATTGAAAATGAACAAGTCGTGGTAAACCGCGACTGGACGTGAAAAGTGACGTATATATAGATGCAATCATGATCGGCGATAAGCGGCCCTTTGAGCTCAGTATTTCATTGGTTCACGCGGTTACCATAGCATCACGGGCAGAGCCGTTTGCGCTTTCCCCTTTACACGGTAGTTGTTTACCATCACGTTTAGTGCACTGCTCTATGGTCCTAGCAACCTCTAATTTGCAGCATTGCTTCGCTCTCTTCCAACACGAGTCTTATTTCTTGTATCTTTTCGATACTCGTCAGCCCTTCCCGCCGCATTATCCTACATGTATTGAGACTGAAAGTCTCTCTACCGCTGACCACCTCTCCAGCCGTTACCATTCATCAAGCTGCGCGTCGAACATCCTGTTGTGCAATGACTGCTTAGCCTCGAAGCGCTGTCCGAATACACAATATACATCCGCAATCATGGATGCAAGAGTGAGTGTCTTACACGTGTTAACATTTCCTCTCCTACTGTTGGACTTATTACTGTCTCAATTCACTTTCTGTGAAGTCCTCACTGTACTAGATGCGGATAATTTGACTAATTTCACCCTTGCAGCCACAACGTCCCATGCGCACTCTGCGCGTCTTGAACGATGAGAACTGTCCTCCAGGAAATCCTCTACCAAAGACAATCCACCAACGTAACAAGTCAAGTCCGGCCCTTACTACGATCAACCAGATGAAGGGGAACGCTAAGAGAACAGCTTTTGGCGATGTCAGTAACATCATTGCATCCAAGCGGATCAGCAAAGATGACTTCAATGTAATCTCCAAGGTGTCACAGGTTCCAACCAAAGGTGGACAAACCCTCAACGAGCGGAAGAGCGCAGCCAATCTGTTACGACCTGCTCAGAGACCTTTGTCGGTGTCCAACCTGAAGAACTTCCTGACAGGCTCCAACACAGAGATTGTTACAAAGGTCCCATTGAACGATAGTGTGAATATACAGCAACAAGCGCATCCTCGAAAGGTGCTCTCCAAACGAAACACCACAATCTTTAAGGATGTCTCGCTCAATACAGTGCAGGAAGATGACATCGCAGAGACGCTTCAGCCGTCCCAGATTACCATCCCTTCTGAACTCCCGTCTATACCATCTCTGGCCGAGATTGATGTCACCGAGCTGAGTTCCAATCTACAACTACCTCCACCTATCTCAACCGACACTGTCGATCCGATCAAGCTTCTCCCACCTTCAGATATCAGCCTCCCGGGCATCCAAGAAGTGAACATACATGAGAGCCGTTTGTCACATGAAACTGAAGAGAGTCATGCCAAGACTATCACAGAAGACACATATATACCTTCAGTACAACCACTTCTAGAGGATGAACAAGCAAGCAAAACACAATATGTTGATGCTCTGCCAGTGTTGCCGGAGGAAATAGTTATCGCAAGTGCAATCAAGCACTCTGACCCGATGAGCTACCAGAATGTTCCTCGAAGTCTACAGCATATCTACCAACCCACCCCTGAACCGGAGGAGTACTGGGAGGAAGAGTACGACGAAGCATATGACGAAGACGGCTACGTGACCGCCAAGTCGTTCCGCTCTCGAGGTGACAATACTACTGGTGGTGCTACGACCATGCTTGAACCCTTGTTCAGCAAGAAGATCCTGCACGAGATCGAAGATGCTGCACAACATGTGGAGGCTAACCGAACGATAGAAGATGTCGAGGATGAAGGTTTTGATACGAGCATGGTGGCAGAGTATGGGCACGAGATCTTTCAGTACATGAGAGAACAAGAGACACGCATGATGCCAAACCCACACTATATGAATAACCAACACGAAATTCAATGGTCTATGCGAGCAGTCTTGATGGATTGGCTGGTCCAAGTACATCACCGATTCAACCTCTTGCCCGAGACACTATTCTTGTGCGTGAACTACGTCGACAGATTTCTCTCGTGCAAGGTTGTGTCACTGGGCAAGCTGCAATTGGTTGGTGCCACAGCCATTTTTATTGCTGCCAAGTATGAAGAAATCAACTGCCCATCGGTTCAGGAGATTGTCTATATGGTTGACGGCGGATACTCTGTGGATGAGATTTTGAAAGCTGAGCGATTCATGCTTACAATGCTCCAATTCGAACTTGGATTCCCTGGCCCAATGAGCTTTTTACGACGAATCAGCAAGGCTGACGACTACGACCTCGAGACCAGAACACTTGCCAAATACTTTCTAGAAGTTACATTGATGGATGAGAAATTCCTTGCCTGTCCGCCAAGCTTCGCTGCGGCTGCCTCACACTACCTCGCTCAGCAGATGCTGAGAAAAGGAGAATGGTCCAAGGCTCATGTGTACTATTCGGGGTACGTGGTATCTCAGCTGAAGCCAGTGGCGCAGGCAATCCTCGAATGCTGTGAAGATCCTCGCAAGCACCACCAAGCTGTTTTCAACAAATACTGTGACAAGCGTTACAAGCGTGCATCAGCCTTTGTTGAGACAGAATTGCAACGTGGTTTCTGTTTGCCAGGTACATTCGTCAGCAGACCAACCTTCCAGCCTCCATACCAACCATACTTTGCGGTGGAAACATACGCATAATCTATTCGGAAATGACGAAAATCCTTTCCACAATCGACATAGCACGAAAAGCAGCAGTATCAGGGTCAAAAGCTGAGATATCAGGTGAAGGAGACCTTGCGACTGGCATGGGGACTATCATTCGACGAGTTGGTAGTAATCGAGGCATGCGATCCAGGGTACTTGCATACCCACGAGAAATACGACTTCATGAATATTCTTGACTTGAACATTGTGGCGACAGGCGTTCGGTGGTCAAAGCTGAGCAGGTATGCCTGGGCGTCGTTAGCATACTTAGTATACATGCATAATCACACAGCGAGGTGGACTGCCAGGAGAGGCTATCTCTGCAAAACATAGACCAGAAGGCATGATATGCTAAAGCATATCCTAATAATGATTAAGGTTTAGCAGATGATCTGACTGACTCGTTTCAACTGTATCGTTTGTGACTGAATCCAATGTGGGTGTGTGGACTAACCAAGGGTTTTACTCATAACACACTTCAATAACAGACCAAATTTATTCAGCCACAATCTCGTAGCATCAGAACAGAGGAAAGGTTCTGATTATCTACCAAGCTATCTGCTTCGAATGCAGGCAGCCTAAGAATATACCATTCTCCCCCTCACATCTGGGAGATCTGTATCCAATTTGGCACTGCTTATGACCATCCTTTTGCAGGTAAACGAGAATCGCATTGGTGGCGAAACTCTTACATGATTGGTTGAGAAAGGGGGTCAGATCGGAAATTATTCTGGATTGGGACTAGTACATCTATCATTGAATTTTGCCCGATTGCCTCACAGTAACAACAATTGTAACACGTACATCAGGATCTCCTCGGTATAAAATCTCTATCCTGCATACGACTGCCGAGAGAGTCATGGCAGTGCCTAAGATGACCACCATCAGGTAGGTGTGTTTCCTGATTTTGGATATATTCCTTCAAGCTTTGTGGCATTCTTCTGTGAAATGCCACCAAAGAAAGGCGCCTCTGCAAAAGGTGCAAATGTGAAGAACAAGAACAGTACACTCACGAATGAGGGAGATAATATTGTCTTCGAAGATGACAACAAGAAAGGCAAAACCAAGGGCAAGTCTAGGGAGCAGCAGCAGCAGCCAGTCGAGGCAACAGGCCCTCCTAAACCTACCGCGAAGCAGCTTATAGGAGGTGCCTCATGGACAGGCAAACTACCTGTGAACTTCCTGTCAGAGCTCTGTCAGCGCCAAAAATGGAACAAGCCGGATTATTCGATGCGGCAAATACCCGGTCGTGATGGACACGAGAAATTGTACAGGTCTGAAGTCACCTTGTCAAAGACCGATCCTAAAACACGAGATACTACGACTTTGCCGACCTTCCGAACACCGCAAATATTGGTCGCAGTATCAGAAGAGCCAAGCGCATTGGAAGCCAGGCATTTCGCTGCTGCCTACGCATTATTCCGAGTGAGTAGTATGAAGAATATGGCGTCGGTGATGCCGCCTAAGTACCGTGATTTGTGGAAAGGAGAATTCCAACAGATCAAGAAGGAGGATGAGAAGGACGGAAAGGCCTGGTTGTATGATGCCGATCCATTTGCTGCGGAGTCGAAGCGAAAGGAGATTCACGTTGCAATGGACAAAAGGAAAGTAGAGCAGGAAAAGAAGCAGGAAGCACTCGCCAAAAACCCAACCCTAGCGTTAATGAACAGCAGCAAGGGGAAGTCATGGGAGAATGCGCCAAAAATTGAAATGGGCACGAAGATCCGTGTGGACATCGAGCAACTGATTAGAGAGACTGCTGTATGGAATCCCTATGGCATCAAGATTGCAAAACAGGATCAACAAAAAATCCTGGACACACTGACGACAAGAGGTTTCCGTCGCAGTCACGTCGAAGAAGCTCTTCGCTACTGCAAAGATGAGGAGGAAGTTCTAGAATGGCTACTGATTCATGTTCCAGAGGATGATTTACCCACATTCGCACTACCTGCAAATTATAGTGCTGGTATCAGCCTTGCGAGCGGTGATTTGGTGACAGAAGCAAAATTGAAACGACTGGCTGCAGCTGGCTATCCACGAGATCTCTGTGCTCAAGCACTCCGCGAAGCCAGTAACGACGAGCAGCAAGCAGCTTTGTGGCTGCAAAGCACTCTGCAGTCGGTCATTGTTGATGATACGGCTGACGGAGTAGAAAGCTCGATGGAATGGGATAACGAAAAACTGGTTTTGGAGTCGATATATGCGGATAGATACAGTTCGATGACTGAGAACGATTGCTCGATCAACCTCGATTTACCAGCACTGTCGACCACCGTACGGATCATCGTTCCTGCACTAGGCTATCCGCAAAGATTGCCTGCTGTTTTGATCGAGTCTACCAAACTGCCTGCATACATTCGTCTAAGCGCGACCAAGCAGGCTCTGCAACACGCACAGACGGATCTTATAGGAGCACCGATGGTCTTCTCAATTTGTGAATGGCTTGAGCTCAATCTACAAAATATTGTCGATCATCCAATGAGTCTTAGCGAACTTCATCTTGCAAGCCAACCTCTACCATCACATACAACAATTCGACAAACACAATCGAAACTTCCAAATCATACACGGTCAAAGCGTGCACAAATCGACACAAGAAGCAACGATACCATACTGTCAGCCTGGAAGGAGCGGCAAGCCAGTGCACAACAGCAAAAAATGTTGAATGCTAGAAAAGCACTACCTGCATGGGCAAAGCAGAACGACATCCTTCAGGCAATCTCGAAGCATCAAGTTACAATAGTTTCCGGTGAGACTGGAAGCGGAAAGTCTACGCAAGTGGTGCAATTTGTTCTCGATCAGGCAATTCAGGCTCTACGAGGATCCCCAACCAACATCGTTTGCACACAGCCAAGACGAGTAGCAGCACTTTCGTTGGCTGATCGAGTCGGAAGCGAGCGGTGTAGCTCTGTTGGCGAGGAAGTCGGGTACATCATTAGAGGCGAGTCTAAAATCTCAACAAGCACTAAAATCACATTCATGACTACTGGTGTGCTTCTTCGACGACTACAGACTTCTGCAAATATGCAAGAAGCACTTACAACGATTAGTCACGTCTTCATCGATGAAGTTCATGAGAGGTCACTCGACACAGACTTCTTGCTGGCTCTGCTCAAAGATGCTCTGGGTGCTAACCCCAAGCTGAAGGTTGTGCTTATGAGTGCCACTTTGGACGCTGAGAATTTCTCCAACTATTTCGGCGGTGGTAAGAAGGTGGCACACGTTCATATAGAGGGCCGCACATTCCCAGTCACGGACTATTATCTTGAAGATGTGCTACAGTCTACACGATTTCTACCATCAGCTTCAGAAGATGATGAAATACCAATTGGCAAAGCGATACAAGCTCTGGGTACTGGTATCAATTATGATCTCATCAAAACTTTGGCTAGTCAGATTGACCAAGAACTGGGGCATACTTCTGGTGCGATCCTTATCTTTCTACCTGGAACGCTCGAAATCGACCGGTGTCTCCGAGCCGTATCAACCATACCAAATGTCCTTGCTTACCCGCTACATGCCTCACTACTGCCAGTTGAGCAGAAAAAAGTCTTCCCACCAGCACCAGCTGGTAAGCGGAAAATCATTGCAGCAACGAATGTGGCTGAAACATCGATTACAATTGAAGATGTCGTTGCTGTCATAGACACAGGAAGAGTCAAGGAGACAAACTACGATATCGCTAGTAATATCGTACGACTTGCAGATACTTGGGCTTCACAAGCAGCATGTAAACAGAGAAGAGGTCGAGCTGGTCGTGTAAGAGAAGGAACATGCTATAAGCTCTTCACCAAGAACATCGAGCTTCAAATGGCTCCAAAACCACTTCCGGAGATTCAACGTGTGCCACTTGAGCAGCTATGTCTGTCTGTCAAAGCAACCGGCGAACATAGGGATGTGTCTACCTTTCTAGCTGGCACGTTGACACCACCTGATCAAAGCGCCATATCGAACGCACTCTCCATCTTACACACGATGGGAGCACTTGAAGACAACCGCCTCACAGCTCTCGGAACGTACCTTTCCATGATTCCAGCAGATCTAAGATGTGCAAAATTGCTTGTCTACAGCACTCTCTTTGACTGTCTCGAGCCATGTCTCACAATCGCATCGATTCTTACCGTTAAAGATCCTTTCGTCTCCCCACGTGACAAACGTGCCGAAGCAGATGCTGCAAAAGCCACATTTCCAACGGGCCACGGTGATGTCCTCCTCATTCTAGCCGCCTACCAAGAATATGCTATGCTCTCTCAAGAGCTCCGTTACCGCGATCTCCAGGCCTGGTGTAACGAGAAATTCCTCTCACTTACAACACTTCGAGAAATAACCTCAACACGTTCCCAACTGCTCGATTCTCTGAAAGATGCAAACCTAGTCCCATTAGACTATCGCTCTCCAAAACAACCATCACAAAACACATCTCCTCTCCTGTTACGAGCACTCATCTCAGCAGCTCTCCAACCACAAATTGCCGAGCTCCGCCTCCCAGACAAGAAATACATCCAATCCCTCACAGGAGCAAAAGAACTAGACCCCGAAGCCAGGACAATAAAATACTTCATCCCAACTCCAGCTACGCTATCAACCAACACAATAGACATCAAGACCGCCACCACCGTCACCACCACCAATCACCAACCGCCGCTCCACCACCAAAACCAAAGAGTGTTCATCCACCCCTCCTCCCCACTCTTCCACTCCACCCCCTCAACATACACCACCCACCCCACATCAGCAACACACCTAACCTACTTCACCAAAATGGCCACCGGCTCACAAACAGCAACGGCAACGGCAAAGACATACATCCACTCCCTAACTCCCCTAAACCCCTATTCCCTCCTTCTCTTTGGCGGACCCCTGCGCATCGACACAGACGTTCCGGGCGGCGGTATCGTGATTGCAGAACATTTTCGCGTGAGGGGGTGGGCAAGGATTGGTGTGCTGGTGGCAAGGTTGAGGAGGCTTTTGGATGGGGAGTTGAGACGGAGTATTGAGGGGGATGAATTGGGAGAGAGGGGACTGGGTGATAAGAGGGTTGTTGATGTTGTTAGACGGTTGGTTGGGTTTAATGGGCAGGATCGGTAGGTGGGAGGGTAGTGACGGGGAAAGGGAGGGGCAGGGAGAGGGGTCTGGGGTGTGACGAATGAATATCTACGTAGACTGCTGGAGGTAGGCTCTTAAAGTAGCTACATACTTACTATAGCTACGTATAGAGTCGAAAGTCAAGATCAAATTCAATTTCTCGATCGGATCTCAGGCAGTCCAGTTGATCGGTACCTACGTATCTAGCTACCCTTGTCCACATATACACATATGTATGGTACCTCGTCAACTCACCAACACAATGAAAACAGCAGAGAGCTTTGTACTTTGCTTTGCTTTGCGTTCGATGTGTGTATGTAGCTTATACTACCACGAAATATATTGATTCCCTACCTGCGTACCTACTGATCTGCATCTCAAGGAAATCAATCAATCAATCAGGCAATCAATCAGCCGCAGTGCAGTGCAGTATGTATTTATGTAACTATGTAACTATGCAATCATGCAAGCATTCAAGCATTCAAGCAAATGATTCTAATGCCATACCATGGCATGCCAAGATCTCTAGTACTTACTTACTCACTTACGCACATACCCTCATTGAAACCCATTTCCATTTTCAATTCATATTCGCTGGTTTAGATGTATAGCCTCGTTGCTTGGCAGTGCTCGTGCTGGCGAGTGCTTCCGCAGAAAACGTCACTACGTACATGTGGGTAGTGTGCTTTGTGTATGGGGCATGTTTGATGTTGTTGTGCTGTGTTAAGTTTACTTGAGATAGGAGCGTAGCCTCGTAGCCTGTATGTGGTTTGTTGTCATGGGGCTACATAGGATTGGATAAGGGTGAGTGTGGCAGGCACGATAGCATGATGGACAGGACGGAGCTCGTAAGGAATCTCAATTGTGTACCTTACTATGTAATCTGGCTTTTTGTTCTTTGCTTCAGTTCAATTTGCTTCATTTTGCACCGTGTAGGACACGGTGTGTCTCGTTTATGTTTGTCTCCAGACATGACAGAATTGCTGTGCAGTATGGTGTAGATGACTATTTTATCTCCGTCTCCGTCTCCGCTTTCAATTTCGTTTGAGTTGAGCTGGGATGGTAACGCAAAATCGATTGACCAATGTGACACCAAGATGGTAAGTATCCAGTTCCAACTGGTAAACCAATGTCCATTGATCCAATCATCATCATCGTCAATATCCGTCCAATTGTCAACCAACCATCGAAAACCCATCCAACGCCAAACCAACCAACCAACCAACCACGAGGCAACCACTACTCCCCAACCTCCTCCACCCCCTCCACCCCACCCTCCTTCCCGCCCTCACCACTATCACCACCATCAACACCGTTCTCAACCATTCTCCCCTCCCTAGCCCATTTCTTAACCCACCTCTCCCCACTCCCAACATCCAATTCCCTCGCAATATCCGTCATGCGTTCAAACACCGTTTTTCCAACATACCTCCAGAACCCGCCAGCCCGGACATAGCGCATATGCACTTCGTTTTCGTGTTTCTCGAGGTCTGTCTTGATTGCTGTTCTGAGTTTTTGGGCGAGGGGGAGGAGGGCTTTGTTTGATATTCCGCTGGATTTGTTGTTGGAATTTGTGAGAGCGGAGGAGGAGGGGGTGAGAGGGAAGGAGGGGGCGCGTTTACGTCCGTTATTATTGTTGTTGTTGGCGAGATTGCCGGAGCGGAGCGTCATGCCGCTGTCGTTGCTGTTACCGCTATGGATGCCGTGGTTACCGAGACTAGAGGAGGAGCCGGATGTAGCGAACACGACGATTGGAGAAATGCCGAGCTTCATCATGATGGCGCTCACGACTTCATCCACTTCGACAGTGTCTTCACCTGTCTCACCTTTACTCTCCCTCTTCTTGAGTCGTTTCCTTTCCTTGTTCTCCTTGCGACCAGCAGCGACAGATTTGAAGAGGTAGTTCTTATGGGCTTGGATATTCTTGACGAAGTTGAGGTTTCTTGCTATGACATCCTCAATTGTCCTGTCTGTTGCGAGTGGGTGAGCGAGACCTTCTTGGGTGCTGCTGCCTGTTTGTGAATCATCACCGTGGAGAATTTTAGCGACTTTGGTTACGTCAGTTAGTGTCACAGATGCGAGGTGTCGGCTTTGGTTTTTGAGAGCTTTGGTTTGAGATCTGACGGATTTCTTGACTTTCTTTTGGGCTCTGATCTCGGCTTTTGTCAGCTTGCGGGTGGGTGGAGTTGGTGTTTCTGTGGCAAAAGAGGGGGCTGAGGAGGTGATGGACATTGCGTCGAGCATGTCTTCGTCGTCATTGTCGTTTTCGTCTTCGATGATGTTCTCATCTTCGTTGTAAATGTCGTCAGTGTGTCCTGGAGCGTCGTATTGAAGGGCTTGCCTTTCGGGTCTGGGTCTGCCACCACCTGCGATGTTTGCTGGTCGTTCAACGAGGGGAAACTGCCTGGTTGGTGTTTCAGGAATTGGTGATTCTAGTTCGCGGTATTCTGCGACTAGTTCTGCAATCTGTGGTATGTTATGTCAGTATCGTATTATTCACCTTTTGTTTTTCACCTCTGAGTTTGGGTGTCCTACCTCTCGGTGTCTAGCATCGTGCATTTCCCGTGTAGTGACACAACCAGAACAACGATGAGCTGCGCCTATGGCATGCATGGTAGGGTGGTAGGAGGTACATGGCATGGAATGAACGCCGTAGCATGTTTGAAGTGCTCGTGGACTGTTGGCTTTGGTAGGACATTGCCAGCAAGCGTGTTCTGTTCATTCATGTCAGCTGCGGTTTCATCGTCGTATAGTAGTCCTGAAGTAGTTGGGTTGGTTAAGCGTCCTAGCTCTTCTACCCTTTTCGCGGTTCTGTCACTTACCAAGACTAGCTGCGTCTTCCCAGCGGAAGATACTATTTGGGTGAATATTCGCCATTTCTGAACGTCGTGTTGACTTCCCGACTATTGTTTGTTCAGAAGTACTGCTGCAAGACAGTCATGAGCTTCGAGGTCTGTGAACAGACAATCGACAATATCGTGCACTGTCTAGAATGGATGGTTTGTTCTCAAGTGTGTGTAGGTAAGTCAAGGATAATCACGAGCGTGTCGTACGTACCTAGCAGAAGAGCGCGTTGAAGAATGAGACGCAAGGATGATGCTGCCTGACAAGGCTGAGAACAGGTGGTTATGGTAGTGTAGTGATACACGTAAACAACGCCAACCAAGTGAAAGTAATGTGGTTGGAAGTACTATATGTCGTCGTAATGGAAGAAAACATTGGTAATGGGAATGATGGATGACTATTTCAAAGAGTGGCATATCCTTCCCTTGATTCTACCTTACGCAGTTCGACCTACCATGGCGTATCTCATTGCCAATCGTCAGCAGTCTGGATCGGCGGTCAACGCTTTGAACCGATAACTTTTCTTTGTTTGGGTTTTGATCTGAGCTTGGTTAATGTTTCACCTCCCGAGGTTATGCAGCATCCCGTGCGAGACGAGCAGTACACCAAACATATGGATAATTGCGTTGGTACCAGTTGACAAAACTCTTTCGACCTGCAATACGAGGTACTGTAGCCCAACTGCCACCAAGACAAATATTGTGTTTTCCATCGAAGAAATCCGCAGTGTATCCAGGATAGAGATCCATCGGTTTGAACCCTTCATGGGACGCAAGAGGCGTGCTGGACCACTCCCAAAAGCCTCCCACGTCGCCTTGACCACGCAAACGGTTGCCTTCAGACGTCACTGGGGTGGGATGCCAATGTTTGAACCCGACATTGCATCCCTGCAGGTCGATGAACAGGGATGTCGGATCGAGTGCTGAGCTGGCTGGTATGCCAGCTCCGTTCGACATACCGTTGGATGGCGGTGTCTCCTCTACACCATCATTGGAGAGATGCCTAAATCAGTCAGTGGCTTGTCTTGAATTGCGGTACATGTGACTCACCCATTGACAGCTGGCACCAAAGAACTCGAAGTGTTCTCAGCTATAAGCCTTTGCGTTTCAACATACTGGTAAATGCTTTTCAACTCATCAAAGGAAGGAATACGTCCATTCGACCATCTCGCAAAGGCATCAAGTTCGTCATATGATGCCATCACAGGCCAGTCCAAGACAAACTTCAACGGAATAGTACCATACACTGTTCGAACAGCCTTACCCTCCAAGAACACATGACTGGGCTCAGCACTTGCATCACTCACGCCATTTTGCATTCCTTTGTGTGTACCGTTTGTATCACTGACACCATTCGTATAGCTACTGCCGTTCGTGGTTCTGTTGCGGCTTGTCCAGGAGGCGGGCAACTTGTTGGAATGGGTCGTTTCCAAAAACTTGGCATACTCGCCATTGCTGATTGGTCGACTTTGCGCCTGAAATTCGCGAACACTAACAGCTCGTGAAGGACGTTCATTATCCCACAAAAAGTATCTTTCCGGTGGAAGGTCGTTTTCGGCATCATTTGCGCCAATGGTTACTGTGGCGGCAGGTATCGTGTGCCAGCCGTTCTTTGACCTTTCCTGTCTGGCTACCATAGCCAAACTCTCAAAATCTGGAATGGACTGACCAGGAGGTGGACACACTTTTTCGCTTTGTAGTGACATGTACAAGAACGTTTCCAGATGCATAGCTTCGTGCTCATAAGCTAGATTGAGACTTCTGGCAAGTTTCTTGTTGGAGGTAGCCTCGCCAGATTCAACGCTTTTGATGATTCTACTGCGGACATTGAGCTGGTATTGCAGAATATCTTGCAGTGGCGGCCACGTATCAGGGATCTCGGAGTGTGAGTGACATTTGGTGGGGTCATCTACATCCGGGTCGATTCCTCTTTCAAAGATTTGATAAAAGTATTTCGGATCAGTTGGCTGACCTCCTGTAGCTTTTGTGTAGTGGATATCGGCAAAGGTTGGAATATGGCCTAAGTAGAAGATGAGGTTGTTGCGAAGCTGGATCGGCTTGTTCATAAGCTCGTCTCGAGGCACCATAGATCGAGTCACGGTGTCCCATGCTGACCAAAGTTGATGCCACTCTGCAGCTGTCGGCACAGCATGTTGAGCATATGATTTCGGATGGGTGGCGAAATCGATTGTGGATGGCTTCAGGATGTGAATAACTGGAGGGTCGTCAACAGAGGCAGCACAGTCATTCCAAGTCACTTACGATGATCGCCTGTAGAATCAGCGTAGACAGCCTTGGGTATAAGTCCTGCTGCATACCACACTGTGTCGGCTTCCTCCTCGGTATATTTATCGGAGTGCTCAAAGGGTAACTCTTCACCCTTCTTGATGTCGACGTCCTCGATTGAAACATCAACCAAGGCAACGTAAGCAGCCTTGTGCTGATGGGCCTCCTCCACGTACTCGCCTTTGACCCCCCATTCGTCTTGCTTGAAAGCCTCATAGCCGAGCAACTCGTTGGCATTGTCAAGACCATTTCGGTAGAACTTTTCAGTGACTCCTTTTGAATCGTTATACGCTTTGAACACACGATCACCATCTGTGGTAGCATCAATGCCGATAATGAACAGATCAGCTGGGCCAAGAACCTGGCTGTATCTATGAAGGAACTGAGCAGCGCCTGGCCGGTCAAAATTACCAATCGATGAACCTAAGCTCATGATACAAGTGACTCTGCCACCATTCTCCGGTTTGGCCAACCATGCCAAGCCATCGTCGTAAGTGCCATGAAAAGCGTTGAAGCGGACATACTTGAATTCTGACGTTTCAAGTTCTGCAAAGGTGCGTTGGAGTTCTGGTAGTGATAGATCAAGCGCGAAGTAGTCGACCTCCTTCTTAGCACGTTCGAGTGCTTCTAGCAGGATGTTGACCTTGCGCAAGTTGCTGTCTCACAATCAGTCCTGATCCGGTAAGAGTGTTTTAAGTCCCCAAGTAGAGTGTACTTATGGTGGGTGATCGAACAACAACTGAACAGTAAGGGTAAAGTGATGTCGAATTTGCTTACCCACTACCAAGCTCAATCAATCTTGCTCCAGCAGGAATATGCTCGGCAATAGCATCAGCATGCTTCGTGAGAGCATCAATCTCCGAGTTGGTAAGATAGTACTCGTCGAGATAGGTGATCTCCTCGAAGAGCTTCAAACCTTTTTCTATATGGTTATTAGTAGCACTCTTTGGGATCAGCGCTACGCGTGGGCACCGTTGTAAAGCAGGAGTGTTGGCAGTGATTTCGGTTCAGAGACAAGACCCTGCTTGATCATGTCGACCAAAGACGCGCCTGATTTATCGCTCCTGATGTCGTACATAGCGACTCCTGTATGCATGTTATCAGCCATGGTCAATCTCGAGCTGGTTGTTCCGCAGTTGTCCGGAACCAAGCAAAGGCGAATACCCGAGTATATAACCACGAACGGGACCTGCATCCATTGCACATGCCGAAGGTTTCATATCCCCGGTCTGATCAAGCTTTCGTACACCAGAAGTTGCAGGAACCAGAGCTGCATGTAGACGTTTACCGAAACCATGAGTGCTTTCAGGGTTCGGTACGGTTGGACAGCATAAGCAAATGTTGAGACAAGCTAGGTATGTAGCCTGCATATTCAAAGGAGGAAGGACGACCACTCGGCGAATCAGGAAGGGCATGTAAGAGCTCGATGACGAAAGCGGGATTGCTTACACTGGAGTAGAATGTTCAAGTTCGAGATGTAGTCGAAGATTGAGCCGATGGTTTGCGCGGTTTGAAGATTATGCAAGCGATGGCTATTCTTTGTGGACAGCTAACAAGTAGTCGCAGGTATTAGTGGAGTAGTGTGACCACACGAGGGATTGTCGGATCAATGTGTTGCCCCGTACAAAAGTGTACTCGATCAGATCAACGTGCGGGGTGTACAGTAACAATAAAACTTAATGATAACCAGCAACTGACAATATCAATCCGATACAAGTAGAGGCTGGAAAAGATTCCAGATCATCTCGTTGAACTTTGTATGATCTGTAATCCGTGTCCTCTTCCAGTTTGGTGTCGTGATAAGTCATCAAACGAGGAATTGCCTGCCAGGAGAAAAATCCTTCCCTATAGGCCGTCCGGTTCTCGAAATGATCTGGGCCAATTAGCTTGCACCAAGCTCCATGGATGATGTAAAGTTGACCGATCAGAGTCATACAACTGCAAACCTTGCCTTATTGAACCGTATTGTTCAATACGCGAAATCAGCGCTGTAGCAGTCAAGGTGTCAAGTGCAGAGATTTCGTGAGAGTCCTAGCCTAGCAGGTTGCCAAGTCAAATCATGTTGATGTCTAGGAACATGGATCTCTCATGTCTTGTAGGGTCAATCGCATTCTCATCAGGCGTGTATACCTTGTTCTCCAGGATGACAGCAAGCTCGTATGTCGCAAGCCCCATGTCTTCTAGGACAGTCGGATTGCTGAACGTGGCAACGTCATGCAATACAGCATTGTGTTCGGCCCAATCTGCCATGGGACCGAACCACAGGACAAGTTGCACATTGTTCTGAAACCGTTCCAGATACTTCTTGACCAGCTGAGGCTCGCGTGGGTAGACGAAGAGCAGGACATGCGCATTTTGGGCTTGGTCACTGATATCCCATGTACCTTGTACACGGTGCACGGCATCTGTGGATAGGTATTTCATGACTGCAGATTGGACCTCGACAGCCTCGACACGGATATTGTTCAGGTCATGTTCGCGAAGGTAGCATGTCAGATAATACTCAAATAAACCTGTACCCGCTCCAATCGAGAGCAGCAAAGTCTCAACATCCGCGTCGTGACGGACGCGTTGTGCATAACGTTGCACCGTCTGGAAGAGTGGTGTGGAAAGGCTTAAGCAGCAATCTGCATAGTGGCGTGGAGTTTCCGATATTTGGAACATGAATTGATCAGGTGAGGAAAGATGATTTTATTAGACGAAGGGTTTGGGGGCTGGTAGACTACTGTATGTACTTGAGATGGTGGTCGAGATTGATGAATTAAACGCGTGGGAGCTTCAAGTTGTCGAAAAGGGCTGATCTCAATACGCATACATATTGTAAGATGCTCAGCTTATCAACCCTGATTTTCAGTGATTTTGAGTCCCCGCCTAGTTGACCGAGAGCACTTTGTGGAAAGAGGTGATTACAAGATTCAGGATGACCTCAAATTGCTGCTCAACTGCACGGTCACCCGGCGCCCACCGTGCTGCCGCAAAGGGTGATATTTTGGCTAACAAGTCTTAGCTCAAAGAACTGTGATATTCCGATTTGAGCATGGAATTAATCATCTCAAAATGACCAGCGCCTTGCTGTTCAGGTGAGGTGTACGATAGTTTCATGTGCCGGATGTGAAGTAATGTGCTAGATAGTTCAATTTTGATGTGTACTGTTTTCGACCTGCAAACGAATGGGGTATCTTTGAATATATTTCCCTTTGGCGTCCCTCCACGAGCCTTCTACATGAACGAACGGGTATCTTTATGCGACCAAGGAAAAGTGTCGTTATCATCGTCATCAAGGTCGTGATGGTCGTTGCTCAAGACGTGCATATAAAGCCAACTCCAGCTCACTTAGCCCACCTTTCGAAACCGTCCACCTTGTCGATTTACCTCTTCTTTTTGCCCTTCTCCTGCGAAGCCTCAAATTCACTGATCTTCTTATCCAGTGTCTTCTGCGCGATCTTGTCGTACCTGTCAAGTGCACCATTCAGTATGGTAGGCAAGACTCTCCTCGAGTTTGCATGATCCTCGGCAATCTCAACCCCACCCGCGAGCCAACCCTTCTCTTTTCCAACCTTGATAGCCTCTTCCATCAGCGCTGAGCCAATTTCCTTCCGTCTAAACTTCGTTCTTACAGTCCAAGCTCGGATAATCATCCTCGTCTGCTTCGAAGGCTCTTGTGTTCTCCGGACTTTCTTGTTACTAGTGGGTGAAGCGCGGCTAGGAGCTGGTTGCACACCTCGGAAAATGATAGCACCTATAAAGTCTGGCCCAAATTTTGAAAGCAAAACCTCATCAACATCTCCTAAAACGTGCGAACCAGTTTCTTCTTCCTGTTCAAGAGATCGTCCTTTGTTCAACCACTCCCACGTACCCACATTTTCCGCCTCAAAAATGTAGGGCCCGCAGACCAATCGTATGCCGGCCAGGAACGCCATTGTGATACCAAGAAAGGTAGTAAATACCTTGATGTACTCTACATTCTGACCATCGGAGAACGATTGTCTGGTCACCCCAAAAGCTATCACCAAGAGGGCCAGCGTGACAGGGTGGTATATAAGTGCGCTGGAAGCGAGGTTCCTTTGTTGAGCCACTGAATCTGCGACCAGATGTAGTGCTTCAGCTCGCATATCCTCGTTTTCAGCAGCGAATGTCTTGAGAATAGGAATACCATCCTCCCCTATCTCAGGCTCCTTCTCCGTGGCGTCATCAGTCCCATCAGAGACTTCAACGTTTGACTTAGGAAGATCTAAGGCAGTAGGCGGAGCAAAATCGGCATCAGTAAGGGCAGACATGCTGTGGACGAATGGCAAGAGAGGCGCTGAGCTAGGTCGGAGGACGTCGGGAGTATTCGCTATTGAATCGTAGTCGCATCCAGAGTCGAGCTCGATAAAGATATTCGAATGTAAGCTTGACAAAAACGCTGTTATGTATTGGTAAGCTGCTACTCTCCTGCAAGGTGATAGGAGCCAATTCCTACCTGCGGATACCTTGAACCCTGGTATCTTGTCTCCAACAGAAAGCGCGGAGACTGACGAGCTCTGAAATAAAGTAGTCGGCGAAGGATAAGAGGTTTTGAATGGGTGAAGAGAAGCAGAAGAGTACGAAGGAGTAGAGAGGTAAAGGTGCTGAGGCTTAAGAGCATGGGACCGGCCCATTCTGGAGAAGAACAGACAACATTCACAAAAAAAATTAATGGAGACTATGCCAAGGCACTCAACCTTGGTAAGGCCCAAAAGGTCGAACCAGTGCAACAAGAATGAATTACCAAAGCCACTCTGACGAGAAGCGGATGTGAGACATGATGAAGAAAACGAAATCAGTGGATTCCAGGAAGCATTAGAATGGGGAGGATGAGAACGTGCTTGTATGCGAAAACGACACTCGTCAGAAGGGCTCGAAGCAGCGCGATTGAGATTCTGTTATCAGCTTAACGCCTCCAGCGAACCATGACGCCGGCTTGCGTAGTGGAAGCACAAGCGTCCTCAGAGATAAACTTGCCTTAACCCTCCCGTAGTTTAGCTCTCGCTTGTTCAGTGCTTGACATGCCAATTATTCGGTTCGGGTTGACAAGTCCAGTCCCACCAGTGTTAGGCTTGCGCAATATGCGACACCATTCGATCAACACAGATCAGATCAACATCACCAGTGCGAAGGAACGCGTGTTCTCACGTGCCCTTCATCCACGTGGTAGGAGTGAAGTCATTCAAAAAGCCGAAACTGTACGATGAATGGAATTTCCGTGTCTGTGTGTGGACGAAAAGTCCACGCGTGATCGGTTGCTGAACGAAGCATGGAGAAGCTTATCAAATGTCTAATCCGAAGCAGTATTTCTACACGTAGTGGGCTAGCAACCATCAATGAAGTGACCATAATAACATTCTATTTTGCTCTCACACGAACATGCGGCGTCCTTTGAAATGCTGCCCATGTAGAACTCCCATAAGCAATCACCGCTCGCTTTTGTGTCTGACTAATGCATCGCCAAGCTGTGAGCAGGACTATGAATTGGAGAATGTGGACTAACGGTCGAGCAGAAGCGATTGCGCTTCAAGAGACGAAGAACATGTTGAGGAATGTAGATCTTAGAAGATCAACCTGCTGGAGAGACTTTTATCGAAGACCATCATCGAGACCAGTTGGCCGGCACAGATATCTCTAGGTCAAAGCCTTACGAGGCGATAGCTCGAGCCGGCTGGTTACGTCTGTTGTTGCCCTGCTTCTTGCTCTTTGGGACCGTGCTCCATCCATCCTCTTCAAGGGTAGCTGTCTCACTTTCGGCCGGCTTAGCAGGGGCCGCCTTCCTCCATGCACCGTTGGCTTTGGTTGGTATATTACGAACAACTTCTTTGGGCTTGACGGCCTTGTCTTGCTCGGGAGCTGGAGCCTCTTGTTCATCGTTCTCTTCATCAGCGATCATGTCGTTGGCGCCAGAGACCTCTCGACGGAGGAGCTCGAATTTGGGTTGTTGCGGTTTCTCGGTCTCGGTCTCATTCTCGTTCTTGTTCTCGTTTTCATCATCATTCTCGTGCTCATTCTCATTGTCGTCACCGTTGTTCTCTTTCTCGTTCTCATTAGTTTCGTTTGTGCTTTCCGCTTTGCTGCCTCGTTCAGCATCTGCCTTCTCCCGAGCGAGACGTTTTTCTTCGGCCTTCTCAGCCTTGGCTTTGTCATCAACCTCTTTCCTCTGTCGAATTGCAAGCTGTCTCTTTTCCTCCACTTCCCTCTCCTTGGCTGCAGTATCTACTGGGCGAGCGGCGCCAAAAGGACTTGCTTTTGAGTCAGTAGTGGAAGGAGACGCTGTTGGGTCAGCATCAGAAACTGTTCTCTTCTGCAGATTGAGCCGTGGTCTTGTTGTAGGAGCTGGCGCAGCAACAGCAGGTGACGACGGTGTGCTGACTTCAGGTTCGGGTGATTTGGGAGGTGCGTCTGGTCGCATTTTCGATCTCCATTGGTTGTCCAGATCAGCAGCGGTTGGTTCTCGTGCAGGCGCAGGTCGATCGGCCTGGTCCCGTCTAGGAGGTCTTGAACCTTCTTGCGACCGCCCTTCGCCCCATGAAGGAGAATTTCTGCGGAAGTCGTCTCTACTGGCTTGTCGACCAGCACCACCCAATGAACGATCGGGAATTGCTGCTGGAGATAATGGACCCTTTCGCTCCCAATTTGAAAAGTCACGCACTTTCCCATCGGTCTCTGCTCCAAAGCCTCGCCGGCTACCTCGCTCGCTTCCAGCATCGGACATGTTGTCAAGGTTGCGGCCACCAAAGTTTCGCTCCGATACACGTCTCTGGTTCTGCGGCAAATCGGGTAGCGGTCCCTTGCGACTCCAGTCACTGAAATCTCGAGAAGACTCTCCTCTGTCCTTTGGAGGATCTGCAACACTAATTCTCACTTGACGGCCAGCCAGAGGAGTGCCAGTCAGCGCCAGAGCTGCTTTCAGGCCTTCAAGCGACCCGAACTCTACGTAGCCGAAACCTTTTGGCTTACGGTCCATTTTGTCTTCTACAATTCGAATATTCGTTACCTCGCAGCCTTGAAAGAAATCGGATACATCGCCTTGTGTTACGTCGAAGGAGAGGTTGGCAAGGTGGGCAGTATAAGGAGGCTGAGTCGGGAGTGGTAATTGTTCTCTGGTCTGGTAGCCATCTCGTCGATCTGTCGATGTTTAGATTGGCTGTCTTGGAGGCAAATTAGGAAACTAACCAAACGAACTGCCACCCATACCCATAGTAGAGCTGAAGTCGCGGCGGGGAGCGGCGCCATAACCTTTTTGCGAATCCGTTGCTATCAAACTATTTAGTAAAAGAGCTCTGGAAATATATGTGCAGTGTCCACCGTACCTGGCAGTGGCATGTCTTCCATTTCATCAGCCCAAGAGCCATAACCTAACGCTGTCAGTTTCTATCGAGTCTCTGTCAGAGGCGGCAGTCGTATCATACTATCGTCCTGCAAGAAGGTCCCGAGGGACATCTTCTGGTTCTTTTTAGGCGCTGCATGGTTGTTAGTCAGGGTCTGCTGTGTAATCCGAGTGGGAGGCGCATGAGCGGAAGACCACACACATGGCCACCAGGCTGGTTAACGTACGCATGATTGCGAAAGTCGACTACGCGCGCACTGTCGAAGCGACTGTGTGCGCGTAGGTTATGAGGTAGTTGGAAGGAGGCTGCCTTGCGTTCGGGGCAAGACAAGTTCGGTCGAATAGTCTGAGGACAGCGGTGGAACAGAACAAAATTGTTATGAGAGAGGTAGTGGATAGAGGAGCGAAGCGCAGACAGAAATTATCGTGATACCGGACTTGCTACACAAATTCGGTCACGTGCACACTACAACTCGAGTCCAGCACAGGACTTCGAGTCAGTCAAAGGTTGTCATCCTCTCAGCGCAGTATTCACACAAGTCGATTGACAACTGTCAACGACAACTGAGGTCACGACGACATCATGACAATTACGGGTGCCTGAAGTCAGTGCTCGTGCTCCTTTCTTACCTCGTTCCTTGCTTGTTGTGATACCTTCCTTTGATTTCTTCCATTCGCAGGAGGGAGATATTCAGGATGTCCGGTCACATTTCCTCCAGTGAGGTGATCACCTTGAAGCCATCTCTTTATGCGGGAGGTGCTGCAGCAGTCCTTGGAGCAGGTCTAGCAGCTGCCTCTGCCACCTTAAATGGACGGTCTGTTTGGCTACGGAGCAGTGTCGCTGGCTGCCAGTTCTTCGTTTTAGGATCTACTTTCTGGTTCGCAAGATCTGTCGTACGAAGCAACCTGGTTCCAACAGGCAATCAAATGGTTATAAATTCTACCCGGGAGGATCTCATCAGCAGTGGTATCGGGGGATCTTTCGCCGGCTTGGCTGGTGGAGCGCTTCGAGGACCACGAAACATGCTGCCAGGAGCCATCATACTCGGTCTGATGGGTCTCGGCGGACAAGCTGCGTATACAGGGTTTGCAGCTGTACTCGACTCGCCTGGAGAACGAAGACCTATCTTAGAAGTATTATCTGACAGCAGCTGGTGGCCGCTGAAGTCCATCTCTGACGAGGACTATGAGCACGAATTAGCGGAGAAGGTCATTGAAATCGAAGCAGAAATATCTATGATTGACGACAAGATTGTGACTTTGAAGCGAGCAGATTCTAGCACGGGCCAAAAAACTTGAAAGGCTTCGTGGACACCGTATAGCCGCCTGGAAGACCACAACCAAAAAGGCTGTGAAATATCATTAGCCTTTGGGTATCGGACAGCAGGCATCTCTACACTTCTGTCAACATGGTCATGACATTGGGCCAATGGTCATGTACTGATTGCTGGACTTTAAATCCTATTCACGTGACAGTGAGGAAGATATCACAGCCATTTACATCCTGACTCTCAGCAGGTCACACAGTGGAACCCGTTGGTTGGACGAAAGATGGGCTACTTGCCACAGCATTCATCTGATGACAGTCACAGCTTTGAAATGCTATCGTTCGCTCTGGGCAGCATTGGTAGTGAAGGAGCACGACCGTGGAGTCTTTGGCGACAGATTTGAGTTTGATATACAGCATGATGATCAAAGGATAACCGCCACCGGGCTTGCATAAATGCTCGTCACACCCAGTTGAGGGGCAACTTCAATATTTTGTGCAGAGAAAACTTATTAGCACGCACCAGAACTTGTCATACGAACAAAATCTTCAACAATACATAGATAATTCATCAATGCCAGACATGTAAAGCTGTTTGTTCACAATCCAACAATACCACATGTACTGATGGGAAGTCTGGTAATCAAGCGTAGAATTGCTTACCAAGCAGTTTGGGGCCAAGAGACATGTTTGCAGCACACCCCACTATCGTAGCGTGAATCCGAGCTTGCAGGCTTGAGGAAGTTCCGGAAGCCGGGGTCTGCCGTCGCGATCGCTGCTGCAGGCGACGTCGATATCCTTTAGACGAGAAACAAAAACATTCGACACATGAGCACACTATCACTTACCACATTCGATCGTTGCAAATGCTGAACAAGCAAGTACATTATCCACGCGTCCAGGCCGTCACTTCATCAGAGAAGAAGTTGTAAGGCTCCCGATACCACCGTCCTCTGCAGTTACAAATTGAAACAACCTACCTAGTCACTACGAAGACCATGCGCTAAGTTCGCCAACAATGAGCAGACCACTCGACCATGTCTGCGTCTACTGGAGTTCTGAAAAAGGGATCAAGGATACCGTGCATCAGAACCACAAGTTATGAGATAAGCAGAAACTCTTCAAGTGTGAGTGGCCTGTAATAGCGTGCCTGTTGCCGTTGTTTGCGACAGGATGGCTTTGATCAATGCTACTTCTTTCGCTGGGTTTCTGGTGCTCGCCTACTTGTTCTCTTTCGTCCTTTTGGCGGTTCTCCGCATAGCCACCGGTATTTCCATCCAGAGAATTGGTCTCACAAGCCTGAGGCACATCTCCTACACTGCAAGAGATGGGCTGCGCATAGATATCAGAGGTTTGGGCTTCTCGATACATAGACCTACCTTCTCTCAACCAACATGGATCAGCCTTCGCCTGCAAGAATTAAGCGTCACCGTCAATCTGACACTTCAAGACAAACACACGAAGGGGACGCACAATACACAAGGCTCAAATGCTGGAAAGGTCGAATCCGTCAGGTCGGAAGAGAGCAAATCGCGAGGCTCGACCGAAAAGGGAGAGTTATGGAAGAAGTTGACAAATGTCAAAGAGCGTCTCAAGGATGTTCATGACCAGATCCAATGGCTTCGCATGTTTGACGTTTACGCTACGAACACAACCCTGGACGTTGTCGGAATTGGGTCTGTGTCAATTGGCTCCGCTACGTTGGCTGTACACACTCGCCGCAAGTTACTGGACCGTGGGCGCTTGTTCCGGCACAAAATGGATGCTTCTGGGAATCAACGACCCGCTGAATGGATCTTTACTGTGAGGAGTATTCTGTTGGCAGTTGGTGGTAAGGAGCCCGTTGAGATCCTCGACGGGATGTCAGTCAACGTCCATGGATTGTTGTATCAGGAGAAAAGCGGTCTTCGTGACACCTCGATCGCCGTCAAAGTTGGAAGGCTCCACATTCCGCTGGACGATGTGCTGTCGTTCCAAAAGCGAGCATCGCGCCCCAATGCTACATCGCTAAAACTCCCGACCTCTCCAAGGCGCGCCATTAGTCTCGATGATGTTGTTGGGGAACTTGGAAGACCAGGAAGCAGGGAGGCAGCCATCGTGCAGACAGTTGCTGATTCAAAGGAGTTCCTTGGGTCTGTATTGAGAGGTGTACAGGAATTCCAGCTGGGTATGAGCTTCATTCGTGTCTCCAAGGAAATCGAATCGTTCCGCAAGGCGAACCTGCCGGTTGTCATGAACGTGGTCACGCACGAAATTGGCATTGACTTGCATCGAGTGGCTCAGAACTCCCCCGCTCACCGCATGTACTTCTCGCCGGACGATGTTGCTCATCAAGCTTTGGTCGCCGCCATCTCTATCTCTTTGACTTTGGATGAGGACGATATTCAAACGCGCAAAATCATGTACATTCCCATGGCTACAACAACCGTAAGGACCACCCTTCCCTCGAAAACCATGAGCTTCACAGAGGAACGCAACGCTTCAGAGAGAAATGCCAATGTTTTCTTCGCCAATCTTGTTATCACTTCACCCTCGCTTGACCTGACACCTCAGCACCTTGTGCAGCTCCTTGCACTTATACAGAACCGGACGAAAGAGCCATCCACCCGTGCACATAACCATCACCGCATAATTTCGAGATTGCTCCCCCGAGCGATGATGAAGTTCTCCATACACGAACCTGTGGTACGCTTCGTCTTGCCGGTATTCGATAAAAAGTACTCTTCGCCAGACGACTTTGACATGATCATTTCTGCAATCTCTTCTATCTCATTCGACGTCGAGTCATCCCATTCGGCTAAGGAGGAGCTTTTGTATTCTCTATCCTCCAGTTTTCGGGTGGTAAATCACATGCTCTATTACCAGGCAGCTTCGGGAGTGAAACACAATCTGATGAAGATGGAGTCTTTCGAGCTTCATGTGCAGGTTAGTGCGTCTACCGAGGTGGTTGTTATACTGTCTGGCGTACTGCGAAGTTTCTCGATCTTGATGGTGCGTGAAGAGGTCAGTCAGGGCGTGTACCACATCGTGCGGCATTTTGGAAAAACAGCCAACCAGGACTTGGAAGAGCCTGCTTCAGCGCGCCACCAGTTATTCATACGCAAATTGCCTCCGTGGTTACTCGAATTTCACTTTGAGGGCAGTAACTGCAGCTTTGAGACCGCGGGCATCGATAAGACGATCTCTACTCAAACGCGTGGCGCTGCTTTCGAAATAGAGTCCTGGACGGTAGACTATGCTGCTCATAGATCTGAGCACGGGTACCATTCTCGTTCGCGACGTAAGGTCAGTGCTTCTGTACGCTCAACAGACGACTCGGGCAATATCACTCACTTATTACCTTCCTCGTCACCAGCTAGGCGAGCCAATACTGCTCACGCCATGACTGATGGGAGGAGACTTACAACCTATATCAAAGGTGTGCAAGGCTTCATAATTGAGTCACTAGAAGAATGGGAGCAAAAGCCATTTATGTCTGTACCTCGTATAGAGGTGGCCCTGAGCACATCACGGGACCGTCAGGGCCCAACTTGCCATCTAAATTCTCATGTAAGAGCGTTCTACCTCGATTTCTCCTTATACCGAGCATATTCTATAGGTGTTGCTGTGACCGCCATACAGGATGCCATACAGGGTTCAATGCCCCAACCCCTGTCGAAGCCCAAAACTCAAGTGCCAAGTATGACAGGTAGTTCCTATCTTCAGACTCCTGATCAAAAAGCTGCCCTCGCGCCGGAGTTATTAGCCATAGATGTCAAGGTCGGATATGTACAGCTGAAAATGCATATGCCACATGATCCCGCCATGATGCTTCAAATTTACGACATCTCGGCTGGACGCCATCGGTGGTCGACTCCATTCCTCCGAAGTCATCTCCTACGTCTACACGCAACATCGCCCCACGTGCGTACTGCATGGGCGAGAATTGTCAACATCAGTGCCATCAGAATGGACCTACGACAGACCAGGAAAAAGACAGCTCACGGTTCTGTCGAGGAGCAATCAGTAGACTTAAGCACCGACTTCATTCGCTTCGGTGTACCGCACGGGTTGCGGATGTTCAGAGTTTTCGACAATTTCACCAATACCTTCAAGGCAATGTTGCAGATTGTTCACAGATTCAAGACAAGGTCTGACGATTACATTCTGAAGAAAGGTCCCGAGAAACCGAAAAACGTTCCTAGGATCTCTGTCAGAAGTAAAGCATTTATGTTTGACTTCGAAGATGACGCATTTGAATGGAGACTTAGCAACATATATCATGTTGGACGCAACGAACAAAAGCAGCGTATGGCACGGGACGATGCTTTCAATCTTAAACTTCGCAAGATGCAAGAAGGACGAGGTCGTCAAGCTTCATCACATCGTCGAACTCAGTCTAGTAGGCCTGAATCGCGTAACACATCGCCAGTAACAAATGGAAGGCGCTCACACAGCCAGGAGGCCACGCCGCGTCGACGCTCGACATCTCGTGGACGGCTGCCAAGATCGAAACTCCGCTACGACCGAGAAGGAGTTTGCGATTTGAGCTCGGCAGCCAATGTACAAGTCAATGAGGCATGGGAGAAATTGCAAGAATACAATGCTCGAAGTTGGAAAACTCGCATTGATTGGCTTCGGCATATGCAAAGCTCGACCATCAAGAACATTCGACGTATGTTTACCGGCGCAGATGAACCGCCACCTGATGCTGACGACCATGAAACTATTATGGCCATTCCCAACAGGCCTGGTCTCATGACAATTGTCATAAGCGATCTGCATTTGATTGTTGACAAGCCGTCGTTTCCACTCGCGCATTTACCGAAGTTCTTACACGATGTGGGGAAAGGTATGCCCGAAACCATGCAGTATGCCCTCCTAGTTCCAATGAGCCTCGCGCTAGACATGGGAGAGGCACGATTTATGCTCAGAGACTATCCGCTTAATCTGCTGCACGTACCGGCTATTCGTCCTGGCCAACCGCCAAGATTGCCGAGTTGGTCTTTGAGAACAGATTTTGTCATCGCTGAGGAATATAGAGACGACAGGTCAATACGACATGTACCAGTGCAGATTGTGCCTAAAGGACAGAAAACTAAAGATGGAGGGGAGATTCCTGGGTTTGCCATTGACGTACGCAGAACTGTTGCGCCATTGAAGACATATTCGATGCCTATCATTGACATTAACACTAGTGCACCTACCTCAATATCCTGGGGCACATCATATCAGCCAGCAATTCAAGATGTGATGATGATCATTGAAGCTTTCACTAAACCTGAAATAGATCCATCAGATAGAGTTGGATTTTGGGACAAGATTAGATTGAGTTTCCACTCACGACCAATAATCAACTGGAGAGGAGATGGAGATGTCCAGCTGAGACTCAAGGGGTCTCGCGACCCCTATGTGGTGACTGGTTATGGAGCCGGTTTTGTCATGTGCTGGCGAAGCAATGTTCGATGGGCCATACGTGAGGACGACGACCCAAAGAATTTCATGACTGTGAGGAGCGGCGAGTTCGTACTTGCGATTCCGGACTACAGTCACAAGGCAAACAGTACTCAGGAAGATACCGCGAACCTCGATTTCAACAGCATCAACAGTTCGAGCTCTCTCAAGAATGCGGCTGTCTTCAGTAAGGTCATTTTGAAAGTGTCAGGAAATGTCAAATGGTCTGCTGGTTTAGTCTTTGAGCGGGACGAACCTGGTGGTGGACGGTCTTCAGTTTTCAAACCTCACTATGATGTGATCCTCAAGAATCCCAAATACATGACCGAACGAGAAAGCCGAGGTTATGATGCATATCGAGGATTCCGAAGCAATTACATTCATATGTCAATTACGTTGGCTGCTCCCTTCGACCGGGACTGGACGGCACAGCAAGTCGCCCACTCGCAAAGCTACAACAGCATTCACCTAAGCCCTCGATTTTACTCTCATTTCTTTGCGTGGTGGTCACTATTTTCTGGCGTTATGGCTTTACCGATCCGGCAAGGCTCGCTGTGGCCAGGGCCCGAAAAGACGAGCAAGAAGTTTGGACGACATCTAGTAACGATCAAGTATGGCATACTTCTTTCACCACTGTTCATTGCTCATGTCTATAAACACAAAGACCAAGAGGACTACCAAGAGGATGTTGTCTCAGCAACCGGACTGAAGCTCAAACTTGACAGCTTCATCTTGGACCTGCACCAGCGCAGAGAGTGGTTTGATACAATATCTGGAGCAAAGTCAAAGCGGATGCGGACCAGTGCTATGAAAATAGACCGAGCCGAGCTTGACTTTGTCAACGCTGATCTCAGAGCTGTTGCTGCTAATATTCAAGGTACTACCGCCGATGACCTAAAGCGTGCGACGGATGAAATGCTGTCCTCTTACCAAGAAAGAGTTTCGAGTGTGGATATGTCGAAGTTTACAATACCAGATCAGGACTTTTCCTGGATTGACATGGACGATTTTGTAGAGCTAGGATGGATATTGCCAGCGGAGGCAAATCCTGAGACCAGGATTCTTCCTCTTGCCTTCACACCTCGATTCACCTACTTCAGGCAGACAGATCATGGCGATGCCATTCATGGGGACGAATCCAGGGAAAGCCAATTTGGTGAAGAAGATACGCACTCCTGTCTGATGTCTTCACGGCATAACGACCCTCGTCGAGTCCAGATGCATCTAATGCAAGAGAGATTGGAACAATTGAAAGCGCAGATCAAAACTCATGAGCGTTTCGCGAACGAACACGAGCTGAAAGTTGTGCGTGATCCTGAATCAGGTAGAACGCAACAAGAAGAACAATCCTCTTATCAAGCCCAAGGCAAGCAGTTACAAGACACGAAAGTGTTCCTAGAAAATGGCCTGCGCAGATTGGCACAACGTGAACACTCAGACGGGACGCCTCACCTCATGGGCGAACAAAACCTGAATTCTTCCGGAGATTCAGCCTCTCACATACCGAGCCCTACGGATGGCTCCAGTATTGACACGGACGCTGCCCCGCCACCTTCTCAGACCAATAATAGTCAGGTCGATGTTGATGCCCTGTATTCTACGTCGCACGATGGATATGCGAGCGACTTCAACAACCGGTTCATCATCCACAATGCACAGGTCAAATGGAACAACTCTCTCCGCAATATCATCCTCAGGTATAGTCATCAAGTCAGTCAACGTCGTGGATTCGTATATTACATGTCACGACGGGCTGTGAAATTCATTCTAGATATTGTCGATGAGCAATCAAAACGGAAGGGAACGCACCACGGTCGACCTAATTTCCGTGAAGATATTCCTGCCACACCTACTGTTACATCTCCCACTGATGAGCGAGATGAAGAAAGCATTATTGAAGATCGTATCCAGCAACTCCTGGATGATGCCGACAGATTTGTTACAGCAGAAGATGGAAATCGCGATGCAAAGCGGAGCACAGATCCCAAGCGACGCGCGTCAACTGTTAGCATAGATCCTGAGGAGAAGCTGGCAGAAGATTTCTTAGCTATGAACAGCTACAGCATTCGATTGATCGCCCCTCAGATCCAGTTACAAAGCGACAAGAACACTACTTCGGCAGTCTTACTCACAGCCAAGGGCATGCAATTGAAGATAATCTCGATCATGGACAAAGACCGGCTGTCAGACGATGTCAGCGGTTTGGTACAGCGGCGGTTTGCACTTGACCAAGATGGTGTACAAATATTCGTCACTACTCAAAAGTTAATCAGCAAGTACATACACCTTTATTCAGGTGACAGATATGGTAACAGCCCCGGATCTGTATGGCCACCATGGGCATCCATTGAGGCGATGTTCGATTTCCGACTTAATCCGTTCGGCTTCCAGCGAGTGGTACAAAAGACCTCAGCGAGTTTATTGTATGAAAAGTACAATCCTCTGCGGTTGAAGTATAATGAACAAGTTGCTGAAGGATCAAACGACAAATCGCGCAACAGTTCAGATCGAAATGAAAGCAGAATCGACCATCTATGGGTCGATTTCCCCAGGCTTCGGGCTAGCTGTGACTCACATCAGTACTATACTATGTATATCATTGTGCTCGACCTACTCATGTACCATGAGCCTCTCGAGAAGACTAGAAGCGAACGACTGGAGAAGATCATGCTTGCGACCGATTTCAGTGACCTTCGGGGGGCACCTGAAATGGCCGAGCGTCTTCAAGAACGAATTAGACAACTATCAGAGCTGAAAACGCACTTCATGATCAACGCACGCTACCTCGACAAAAAGGGCTGGCAAGATCGTATTGACTTGGAAAAAGATCTTACAAGCTGTGAGGCTGAATTATTCATCATCATGAAAGCCATCAATATGTCGCAGCAGCGGAATGATGAAAGAGCCTCGCAGTCCAGTGGATTTCTTCGCTGGTATTTGAGCGCCTCCCAAGTGGTATGGCATCTAATGAAGGATAAGAATGAACCACTTCTCGAATTCCAGTTGGGTAATGCTACGTACGAAAGAATTGAGAATAGCGATGGCTCCAACCACAACGCAGTCGAGATCGAACACATCAGAGGTTTGAACCTGTTGCCGAATGCGTTGTACCCTGAGATTATCGGACCATATCATGATCCGCAGCAGGGGCGTTCATCTGAATCGCTCAGAATGTTGCAAATGCACTGGTTCATGCTTGAGGCCATCGCAGGTATTCCTGTCGTAGAAGAATTTCAGGTGACGGTACATCCTTTGAAAGTCCAGCTTGAGCGTTCACTTGGCAAGGCTCTTTTCGAGTACATCTTTCCTGGCATAGGCTCTAATGCCTTTGATGGTGGTGGCTTCTCGCCTCTGATGGTCAAGAATATGAAGCCGGTTGACGATCATGACGACGAGGAGGGTGAGCGCGCCCGTAATATTGTGTCTCCAGATCAAGAGGTTCAATTACCAGACAAAGGAGATATGCGAGATTCCACACCTGGAGCAATTGGTAGTAGACTGCAGCCAACTTACAATTTGAGAAAGAACAATCCAGGGAAGACGAGCGCGACGACGTCAAACAAGATCAAAGGTCTCGGACTATCGAACCATCGAATTGGTCTCTTCGGCCATCACAATAGAGGTTCATACAAATCTAGCACTGACGTCCATACTTTGCATCGTGAACCCTCCACACACAGCTTAAGCTCACTCCGGAGCAAGTTCAGGGATGGCTCGGCTGCAGGTGTCGACCAGGAAAACGGCTCAAAATACAATCTAACACGTACTGAAAGTCAGGACCGCCCAGGCTGGCGTCTCCGACGTCGAGATAGCGGCACTGCCGACAAAGACAAGAAGAAACCCTCGGATGATGTCTCACAGATGGTCGCTCGTGCCTCCAACTATATGACTTTAGCTCATGTCAAGCTCAACTCTTTTGTTATCTGCTTGAGCTACAAAGGTCAGCGTGATCGAAATCTCGAAGACCTTCACGATTTCGTATTTCGCATGCCCCCCCTCGAATACCGGAACAAGACTTGGTCGAACCTAGACCTCGCCCTCCATTTCAAGAAAGATGTTATTCGAGCATTAATATCACATACTGGTGCCATAATCGGCAACAAGTTCAGCCACCACCGCCCAGGCAAGAAACAAGTCGAGCGGCTACGTGAAGCTGCAGCTGGCAACGCCCTAATACCAAATGGCGATAGACTTGCCAATACTCCTAGTGTGAGCAGCGATCGGTCTAGCGTACTGACAGATTTTGACACGACACCCCCAAGAACATCCTTCCAGTCCGAGACTTCTTCACGAAGATTCGAACCCTCGCCGCTCCTCCGTACAGGCGATTGGAGTGACATGACTGACCCACAAACACGAGATGATCTGAGCGTTAGTGCCGTGGGCAATGGAAACGCTACAGGCACGAGCAACAGTGAGCGGACGTCGTTGTCAATTGATTCTAGGAGTGCAGGTCAAGCAAGCCCGCAACGAGATCATTTTCCATTCTCACCGTCAAGCCCTAGTCGATTCGATCCATTGGGACCAATTTTGAGTGTACTACCACGACCGAGCACGAGTGGTAGCGGCTTCATACATGGAAAGTCCCTACTCAAAGACGTCGTAGCTAGACACTTCTCCACAGATAGTTCCGAAGGCCCACACAACGATCGAGATGGTGATCACCGATCGATCAGATCCACCATTCACAAGGGTCGTGTACGGTTCATGAAAAAGAACTCCTTCGGAAGTGTCAACGAAGACAAGTACACGTCGGAGCAGAGCTACAGTAATTCCCAAGACGAATCGGGACCCTCAGAAGGAAAACTACAACGACCAGGTAGTGCACCCGGTGCAGGAGATACTGCTGATGGGAGAGGTGAAAATGGCGGTCATGATGCAGACGACAAGAACCACGAAAGCGAACGAGATCAAAGACCGAGCATGCACAAGAGAAACACGGTCATCGCGTTAGGGAAGAAGGTCTTGCACGGCTTTAAGGGGTAGGGCCTCAAACGTGTTCTGAGGGTTATATCCAGACCTTCTTGAAACTACAGAGCAGAAAGAAATTTCGATTTCGATTTTTGTTTTTTTTAATATTTCATTCTTTGGCTCGGCTTTTCTGATAGACTTAATGGTTCGGCATAAATGGGTGGTCAGTCTGAGCGGTTTCATTGTTTTTGACTGGATTCTTTGTTTTATGGCTGTCGGCGATGGGACAAGCAAGCATGGACAGATATACCTTTTCTTCTTGTCGTGTATGTAGTCGACGATCAACTGGAGATGTAATATTGAACGGTGCATGGAGATGCAGAACGTGGTAGGGAAATGGTATATATTGTTAACATCATATATGCAAATAATCCTGTCTACATACAGATTGAGAACCGGTAGTTTCACAGGCCTAAGAAAAATGGGAAGAACATTGTATTTGACTGGGTATATCGATACCTTTGATTTAGTTGGTGCGTAAGGTTTTTATTCAACAAGGTTGGTACTCTACTACGTACCCACCATGTAATGACCCTCAGATTGGGACGTATCTGGTTCATAGGTATACAAGATTGGAGTTTGTAGACCTAATAGCTGTTGATACTGTCATGGAGTGCTCATTTAGTTTGGCATCAGGCCGACTGCATAGTATGTATGCTTGATGCTATTGAGATCGTGAATTCCGGAAGGAAGGGAGGCTATCAATGTTTGCTCAGTTTACTACCGATGACATCGCGTCGCATGACAGCGCGTTTCGGACTTGCTACAGACGGCCGAGCATCGCATCACTCTCTCTCTCTTCATACAATATGTAACTCCAACAGCTACAATGATCGCAACCTCAGAACCCTTCCCGCCAGACTGGCAGAGCCGCTGTCTTCAGCTGGCCAAAGTCAACTACGTGAACTTCGTCTTCAGCATGTATGTATACACCGCATTCCCTTCGATATCCTCCCGCCCGCCTGCCCAGCAGGCTACCGTACTAACCCCCCAACCAACTTACAAACCACCAACAGTTAATAATAAATATCTAGTTTCATCCTCCTCGGCATCCTAATCTCCTACCTCCCGCAACATTTCCGAATAATCAACCGCCGCTCCTCATTCGGTCTGTCGCCTTATTTCGTGCTGCTGGGCACAACGTCAGGAACATGTCAGTTTGCGAACATCCTCACGCTGCCGGGCAGTAGGGCGGATATGGGATGCTGTCGACATGGGGATGTTAGTGGGTTCGCGTGCTTCGCGGGGCTGTTGGGCGTCATGCAGGTTGGGATGCAGTGGATTTGCTTTGCGGTTATGTATGAATGCGCCCACACCCACTCGATCCTTAGTGGACATTTGACTGACGAGATATGTTCATGCTACAGACTGTTCCTCTTCCTAATCTACTTCCCGCGCGCCACGCCCAGCACCCCAAATCTGGCCAAGGACATCAACAAACCCCCATCCTTCCGCACCGCACTAATAGTAGTCTGGATCTGCGTCATCCACGCCCTCATCACAGCCATAATATCCATCTCTTTCGTCCTCGCACGGCCCGATCTGCTCCAATCATGGGCGAATTTCCTCGGTATATTGTCGACAGCGCTGGCTGTGATACAGTATTTCCCGCAGATTTATACGACGTGGGTGATAAAGAGGGTGGCGAGCTTGAGTATACCGATGATGTGCATTCAGACGCCGGGGAGTTTTGTTTGGGCGGCGAGTTTGGCGACGAGGTTGGGGGCTGGTGGGTGGAGTGCGTGGGGGGTGTATTGTGTTAGTGGGGTGTTGCAGGGGACGTTGCTTGGGATGGGGCTTTATTATGAGTGGAGGATTAGGAAGATGGAACGCGAGGATATACAAGGGAGGATCGCTGTGGCTAATGAAGCGGATGAGAGAGAAGAAGGTGTGGGTGAGGAAACACCGCTGATACGAGAGGGTGATAGATAGATTCTGTCTACGCTGACTGAATGTTATGTTATACTTTTGCTGATAGTGGATCTGGGGTCTGCAGAACTGGGACGGGCTCTTCTACCTTCTTTGTGCCCTCTTCAGCGGCATGTGATTTACCGTCTGCTCTTGCGGTCATTTCTTCCAATTCCTTGTCTGTCATGCCAGGCATGGCTGACTGTCCACTCTCGGTTCGATACCGCTGGTCTTCCCAGTCGATACCATATTTGACATAATCGAAATCCTCCAGCGTCATTAACATTTCCGCCCAACCATCATTCGGTTTTCCAGGTCTGCCAGGGCTTCCTATCAATGGCGTACTCCCCTGATGTAACAAGTCATTCTCATCGTGTGAGCCCGTGTCTCCAGCTAACACTTCTGCAACTCGATCTTTGTACACATCGAGTAAGCCTGGATGCGGCACCCAGACGACTCTCATCCCGGCCCGCCGTCCTGCTTCCACGCCAGGTACACTGTCTTCGAAGACCAGACATTCTTCTGGTGTGATTGGACGCTCCGGCTCTCCTGCGTTCAAAGTTTCTAGTGCTAGCAAGTAGATATCTGGTAGCGGCTTCCCTCGACCTCGTGGTATACGTGGGTCGTCACCGACAATTTTGTTCCGCTCCGGGAAGACACTGAACATCGGTTTCATCTTCTTGGTTTTAAGCTCGTAGTTGTTTCCGTGACTGCTCGTCGCCAGCGCTAGTCGGATCTTTCTGTGATCACCACCTGGAGATCTTGCTCTACTTCTCGGATCCATGGTCGTATGTGCCTGACTCAGTCTCCGCAACAATACCTCGACACCCGGTAACGGTTTGCAGTGCTGGAACATATCACGCTGTAACTCGCGCTGGCGCTGCATGAATGCTTCTTCGGACATCTCGAGTTTGGCCCAGTCACGGAATATCTTGCCTGCGGAGGGACCGGGCCGGCCTTGGAGTTGGGCTTTTATGGACCAGGGGAGGTCGGGTCGGTTGTTTTCGCGCAGGATAGTGTTTGTTACGTCGGTGTAGGCGTCTTCGGAGTTTATGAGGAGGCCGTCCATGTCGAAGATGCAGGCGCGGATCGGCGGGAAGTTGGAGTCGGGAGCCATGGTGTATAGGAGGTGAAGCACCTCAAGGATCTTGCTGGAGTGTGGGTTGTGGTCAAAGGACTCGGAAAATGTTCGATTTACAGACGGTTCGTGTGTGGGCTTGATCGGTTTGGGTAAGGCCGTACTTCGAGATCTAAGGCTGCCAGTTAAGAGGTGACAACTGACTCAAAACTGGTATGCAGTTGGTGGTAGCTATATACAATGGCACAGAATAGTCAGGAAAACCAGAGGTATATGACGCGTGAATACCGCGCCAACGTTTGTTCCCAAACTTTTACAGCACTCGAACCCCGCACAACTCCGCCCCGCTACAATTCCAAAAGTTCTATTACAGTACACGACAGGGCGTCATTACAAGGCATCCCAGGCGCCACATGGCTTCGCAACACGAGATCCGAGATTCGTGTTCCCGATGAAATCTGGTTAAAGTCATTGGTTCGCAGCTTCCTCTTTAGATCTTGTCAATGTTGTTACACCTTAATTTGCCAGCATGTCGTTCAAAGCATTTGGCGATAAGACACGTCCTGAACGTATGAAACCTGTTCCAATACCTTCTCCATCGCGCTCACGCAGCTCATCGGTATCATCGACGGTCAGCTTCACTTCTGCCGTCGAGGATCAGGATGGGGAAACTAAAACTGCAGAATCTGTGCGCTTCTCAAAGGAAGAGGAGGTGAAAATGGTGGAAGAGTCGCACACGTTGAAAAATGCTGCAAACAAGCAATTCGCTACGAAGGACTATTCATCTGCCATCTCGACTTATGACAAGGCACTGGCCGAACTGCCCATCTACTTGGACTATGAGCTAGCAGTATTGCAGAGCAACATTGCAGCTTGTCACTTGCAACTACAGGAGTGGAAGGAGGCTATTGAATCGGCGGAGAAAGGATTGGATGGTCTAGAAAGGGAAATGCCCATGCCGAAGCCGAAGAAGGAAAAGGAAGCAGTAAAGCAACAGGATACTGGTGGAAAGGTAGGGAAAGAGGAAGAGGAGAACAAGGTTGTCGAATTACCAGATGACAACGATGACGAAGCAAACGCTGAGATGTTGCAGAAGTTGGACATCTCAGATCAACGCAAGACCGATATTCTCAGAATTCGGACCAAACTGTTGCTCAGACGTGCAAGAGCAAAAGTGAAAATCACAGAACAGCCTAGCTCTGCTCCAGAAGGCTCGAAGACAACATCTTACGTTGATCCGGACGACCCAGCTTCCACATCCGAAGCACCCAAACCTAAGAAACCAGACGCCTTCTCCTCCGGCTCAACATGGGGTAACCTCTCAACTGCCCTCAACGACTACCAAATCCTCGCTCAACCAGAATACTTCCATAACATGCCACAATCAGACCAGAAAACCGTAATAGGTATGCTAAAGACACTGCCCAAGAAGGTTGAAGAAGCGAAAGAGAAAGAAGTAGGAGAAATGATGGGGAAACTCAAAGAGTTGGGCAACGGCATACTCAAACCATTCGGGTTAAGCACGGATATGTTTAAGATGGTGCAGGATCCAAACACCGGTGGATGGAGTATGAACTTTGATGGGAAGGCAGCGAAGAATTGAAGTAATAAGATGCTGGTGATGATACAGTAGCTACTAGTAGGTAGCTAGGTACTCGTCAAGCCCGTGCACGCTCCATTGCCAGCTTGCTCATCCTAGCTCGTGTACCTCGCCCAGCCTACAGTACCTAGGTAGTGAGGTAGTTGCCGCTCTGCTCACCCACGCATTACACCCCTGATCTTCTGACACCTGCGACACCCCGGTCTATTGCCTTTAAAGACTGCAGATTATAGTACACCTTAAGCCTGAGCAGGGAATAGAAGCCAATTACGTACATAGTAATACACTTCGTGGAATACCCCTCAGACCCCCGTCTATAAATACTTTATCCAAATCGAGGCGTTGTATAAACAAGATAACCACGGAAGCTACACCACTTCAGATCTAAGATCGGACTACTGTGTATAGATCGCTAAATAAGGCTGAAGAGAGTAGAGTAAGCAGTTCTCGGAAAGCGTCGAGGTACGTAAGACTACTACTAATAATGATGATATAATTCCGAAATGTAGTGTAGTGGGATAGTACTGAGAGAGAGTGTGTGTCAAAGTAAAGTCCGACGGTATTTACACGAGAGTGGACGTAAGAGGTAGCAAGTAGTAAAATGTGAGGAATAGGAAGAACCGAGTACTATATAATCTTACATGGAAATACATTCTCTTTGTTATCGTGGATTATGTAAGTGTGCGCTGCCCCAGATGGTGGTGCTAGCAGACTGGTAATAAGTACACTTCAGCCCACAATGTCCATCACCTATCCATCTGTATGCTAGCATCGGGTGTTAGTACGACTACATTCGCCTCTCTTCTCCTCCCAAGCACTCCTAGCTTCATTGACGCGTGTCAATCGACCCAGTCTATCTGTACCGAAACCGAGAATGTTGAGACTTCTCTTCTTGCTTGATGATGGTGTGTAGGATGAGGTGCAGCCATCGTAAGCTTCACAGATGTTACTGCCGCAGACGGAGACGGCTAGGGGCCTGTTGGAACAGAATGAGCCATTGCTGCAGTCGGCGTCTGTGGTACATGCGGCTCCGCAGTAATTGTCCTGGGTACAATAGGCTTGACCGTTGACGGCACCGTCGCAGTAACAAGTGCTTGAGCAGCCGCCTGATCCTGGATTGTTGTCGTTGGGATCGTTACAGACCGGTGGGGTAACTGGAAAAGACCAATGGTTAGCAACAACTTTACGGGCTTGGAGCATGTATGACTGAGATATACTGCTGGGAAAACATGGAGACTCTTTCACAGGTATTCAAGCGCGTGCCACTATGGTCATCGTGTGGGAGGTGGGTCTAAGTGGAAGTGTCTACTTACTGGTGACTGTTGCCGTGGCAGTCGTGACTGTTGTTGAGGTGCTTGTTGTTCTAGTGGTGATGATTGTGGTCGTGGTAGCAGTGGATGTAAATGTAGTTGTGCTGGTTGCGGTTGAAGTGCTGGTTGTCGTTGAGGTAAACTTCAGTGTTGTGGTGGTTGTAGCGGTCAATGAGCTGGAAAAGGTCAGTATGTATTGCTCAACAGTGTGTGGCATCTTCTCACTTTGTACTCTTGGCCGTGACAGGTACAGTGGATGTAGCTGTTACTGATTTGGTTGATGTTGGCGTTACGGTAACAGTTGTACTCTTGGGTGTCTCGATACAAGTGCAGATACTGCCAGCAGCAGCGTCCGCAGTTGACAGGAAGGCGTTCCATGCCGAAGAGGCAGGCTTGGCTACTGTACTAGTAGCGGTGGAAGTAACGACTGGCGAGTTCCAGGCAGGCTGTGCATTGGGCGCATTCCAATTCCACCGTTTCTTCTTCGTAATTGCACTGTATACGGTCGCTGCTGTTGCTGTTGTGGTCGATGTGGAGACAGAAGTGTCAGTCTCAGTTGTGGTCGAGGTCGCAGTGGCAGTCGTGGTAGTCGTGGTGGATACAGTGGTTGTGGTTGTTGTGCTCGCCGTGACAGTGCTTGTCAAGTTTAAGGTAACGGTAGAGGTGGCCACAGTAATGCTGTACTTTCAGTTAGTGATGGTTGTGGTCGACTAGAAAATCTCTAGCCACTCTAGCTATATGTCAACCTACTCGGTGTAGCTAGTCGCGACGGTCGTGTTGAAGAAGACCGTGGCTATTGTGGTGGTAGAAGTAACCGGCTGTGCTGTACTTGTTGAAGTTACAGTCGGGAGTGGGTATTTCGAAGAGCAGAAGGACTGGGCAGCGGGTAAGGCCCCAATATAGGCCGCAATGCTACCGACAGAACCTGTACATTGCGCGGCGGAGACCACTGATGGAATGCCAAAAAGAGCAAGATTGCTCAAGAGGGACGATAAACGCATATTGAAGGCAAAAAGACCAACAAGTAAGGAGTGTAGTAGTAGTTGGCTGAAACGTGAACGAGTGATCAAATGAGTGCAGGTGCAAAAAGCGGTTGAAAGAAGAATGACTGGAAGGAGTGAAAGGTAGACGTTGATGTCGATGAGTATAGAATATCCGTGAGAAGGGGATGGGACGGCCGAAGATATGTGCCATCTCGACTGCAATTCCTACCTATGTCCTGAAAGCCGCGTCTGAGCTTGACCGGAGTGGATGTCAACAAAGTAGGTCAAATCCCTAATCAAAAGGACAGGCTCAAGATCCATGTAGCTCGGTTACGGATGAGCCGTAAGCAAGTGGTATTCGCTCGCAAGCTTCTTCCATAGACTTCAGGTTAAGGGATGTGTGAGTTTTGTATTTTTGCACGACTGAGCGTAAGTCGAAATGAAAGCTGAAGAAGATGACCCGCAGTATATCTCCACAAACAGAAGAAGTGGATCTGGACTTGATAGTGTGTAGTCTAGTGTTATCAATCGTCCCTAATTAGCCAAATTGGACAGTCTAGATCAGGTACTAAGTACAACTGCAAAGTCTTGGCAAAGCTTGGTTTGTGCTTGGCGTGTTTCGTGCACTCGGCAGTAGAAACCTACACAGCACTGCATTAGACTTCAACACAACTGTGCAGAAACATCGAAATGAGATCACAACTCCGAGTCTTCTAAACAGCCATCTGACATTTTAACGAACATCAGGCTGCCTTCATTTAGTCTAGTCACAATTTTATGTACGTTTCTACGCTCGAGCACAAGATACCTAGGTAGATAATCTGGACAACCATATCAAACAAGAGGGTCACCACTCTAGTTCTTACTCGCTGAGCCCTGTTGTTGAGTGACAAGAAGCGCAAACACGACCTAGAGATATACTCCTACCCCTAATACGGTTCTCTTTCCGTTCCGCTCTACTGCTTGATCAGTCCTATGTTCAAAATACTCTACTTTTCCATTATACTCAGACAAGTTCGAACGTCTTTGGTAGCTCTTTCTTCTGGCGCCATTCATCAACTGCTTCGCCCTGCATTAGTCCAGGGACATAGCAATCACCCACAAATCTGTGTGAATTGTTATCTACTTGTCGAAGGACATATGGTACCTGACCACCGAACATGATGACCACATTGTCGCCCCCTCGGAGTGTCTGTGGGCCCATGCCCATGTAGCTCTTTTTCGTGACGAAGAATCTCCGGCCCCTGCATGCACACACGAATGCTTCGTGGAAGCGACTGGCATCTGGCTTTCCAGGGACGAATCTCCGGGCCAGCTGCTCGGACCACGTTGAGGCGGATAGTTTGTTCCCTAAATGCTTCGAGGACCAGCGGTCAGCATCCATCTTGTACTGCGGGTCCATGTCGATCGGCAGCCCCTTGTTGCTCAAGCCTGCTGTCATTGTTGCTATGAATGCTAGAGCTTTATCTCTGGAGGAAACGTACGGGACGGTCTGTTGATGCCGTGTCTGATTGTGAAAGATGTTCCATGCGTGGAGGACAAAGTCCCGTTCCTCCTGATGCACTTGATTGCCAAAACCATATGAGGTTAACCTCTCACTGAAGGACTGAATGCTATCGATCTCTATGCCTTGCACAACTAGCCCGTTTGGCGTACGGGGTATGCCTATTGTTAGGGGCTCCCCAGTACCGGCATGGTAAAACGCTTCGAGATCTCTGTGAGCGTAATCTCTTGACACTTTACCTTCATGCCACTTAGGCACCCACGACGGCCAAGAAGAGTGGTCATCTCTTGCTGAGTCACCGCCACTTGCGTGTGATAGGACGTGGAGGTTGCCATACTGAGTGATCAAAAATCTGGTGAGATCGCGAAACACTTCAGCTATAGGTATCTCGTAGTTTGGCTCGATCAAAGGGTCATATCGTTCGCCATCAGCCGAATCAACCTCTCTGGCAAGGCCCAACACCGCATAGAACTTGTCGACAGGCTTTGAAGATTCTCGGTTCCTAGACTCTCGGAGAAGGTCCAATAACGGGACCTGTTTTTCTGGAGCGGAGCTCATATCCCAAGTCGTCGCTGTGTTTGATACAGGCAATAGATCGTATAGCTCTGATGGTCTGTACTCCAACGAAGATGGAATATCGTATCCGTTCTTCTGGAACCAACTAGCAGCCTTACCGACTGCAGACCATTTAATCTCCCAATCACCAAGAATTGCAGTTGCATGAGTTGCGAGGACAGCTTCTTGCATCACCCATACCCTGCTATGCCAAGGATGCGAGAAAAATTGACGCACAACCGACCACTCGGGGGCTGACGGCGGCGGCATACCAAACGATTGGTTCCGGAATGCAGTGTCGTCCGACGGTTTCATCGATGCTATTCGATTCTTTGCCCCATCGACGTTCATCAGCGCTTGTGCAATGAACAACAGAAGTACTGGAACATCTCCGTAGTTGCCGATATGATGACGCGAAGCGACTTTAGCTGCGAGCTTGTTACTCCAGCCTTTGATATCTGGTTCCGACAGATGATGAGTGTCCTCGCTGCCAAGCCAGATCCTGACCAACGACGCCTTCTTGTATATGCTTCTCATAAGCTTGACCTGCGACGCTTGTTCATGAGCATTGTTTTGGTCGATACAAAGAGCATCAATCCAGAAGAATCGATCTGGGGGCTCCAGTTCCCCATAACTTTCGTACCGGTGTTTCGCGAAGTCCTTCCAGACATTTCTCTGAGAGTGGAGGCGGTGCTTCTGATCCCAAAAATTCTGATAGTTCCAGGAGGGTAATGGACGTAGATGTCTCAAAGCATTAAAGAGGTTAGCAGTAACAGCTTTCTCGTAGCCATTACATACGATTGTGTCCGTGCTCTGCTCTGTTCCCCAGACATAAGATAAGGCTTCATAAGGGGGTGCCTCCTCCAAATTGTCTATCACAACAAGATCACACTCTAGCTTGTCAGCCAGATAGCCTGGCTTGATTGAAAGCAGTCGAATCGAGGTTTCCTTTCCGAAACGTTGATAGAGTGGATCCTGGCGCACTCCAGACATTGGTGTGGAACTAGATTGGGGTCCGATGTCCAACTAATATGTATTTGACGGTGGATGACTCTACACAATTTAGGGGAAGAGATTGTTGCAATAGCAGAGTCTCAAGAGTCCCACGAAGCTTTCTAGAAAAGTAGTGTGTCTGGGTAACCGAGTGAGCTAGCTGGGCTGATGTGCCAGCTATTCGACAAGATAGTAGCTGTTATCAGGCAATCTTGTGTATGAACGGTGAATTGCGAGTCAGGACGGGGGTTGAGCGGGATTGTCGTCCAAGGTCAGTTGGTAGTTTTGAATTTTGCGGCAAAGGAAAAGAAACGCAATAAGAACAGTGTCAGCTGAGATCAAGTATTCGACGCGAAGGCCTCATCACCCAGCCGACATCAATGGGCATTATCCATAGAGTGGGGGACTCCAAGGATGAGTGGGTTGGGACACTTTCGTAAGGCAGAGCCCGGAAGGCAAACCTGGACGATCGACATTGTCCAGTTCGAGTTCCTTTTTAGGACAACCAATCGGAATCTCGTCTATGCGCCGCGTGCCATGGGTGTGATAGGTGGACGTTGCTGCCTGGTCGCGGCAGTGCAGACATTGCTATTATCGCTACCAGTTTGGATGTAAAACTGGGTTGAGGTTACGTGATGTTGGCGAATGTACAGCCTCACTCTGCATGCTCGGCCAAGAGACTCACCTCGACTCTCCGACTTCTTTCTCACAACCGAACGTCTCGATATCTGCAAAGTACGATATAACATCGCTTACTCTGTACACAAAGTCACATTTCTGTTTCAGCTCTGGCAGTCTCCTTCGAGATCACGCCTCGATATCACCACCCAAGAACAGAATATGACACTGCTGTCCAACATCCGACAGGATGCAGCCCTTCGCAACCTTACCATATACGCACAATGGTACGATCAAAATTCCAGATTAACGATAGTTTGATATACAGCTAAGTCCTCATAGGCTGGGAGTAGCCACAGGCATCATTGTCCTGTATGTGCAGGTCACAGAAAATGGCTTGTACTCTCCGCAGGCATGGAAGCATCGTAGCTCATGGGGAATAATACGAGAGATTGGTGCTCTAGTGTATGCCGCCGTTTATCCAAAAGACCTGCAATGGTGAATTGCGAACTGACCGAGATGCTCCAGCGTATACCCTCTTCCTCCTTTCGTCATCGAGATGCCCTACCTGTTCAGGTATATACCAATCTGCCATTATGTGCTTGTGCCCTGGTGGATGGCGCTTGGATCGCGTTGGCGTGATCGTATTGTATCGAACTGGGCTCGAGTCGGCTTCTATCTGGCATACACTATCACATGTAGCCAGGTAGTAGGGCGGCCTAAATATTGGTCGGGATCGCTTGGGGTTTCCATACCAGTCTGGAGAATGAATGTTGCGGTGGTCTTCTCGCTTACCACATCTTCACTCTACTTGCTGGCACATATGCTGCACCATAGGTACGTATTTGGTCGCACACTAGGAGGTTCGGGCGTCGAGCCTATGGATCTCACCTTACCTGGACCTGGGCCGCTGTACCCTGTAGTGAGTCAAGAGGGCAGAATTCGGCTTAACTGAAATTCGACGGTTATAGCTGAATCCATATCTGGTTTCACGAAAGGAGCTTCAAGTTATCGGTTCTCTGGTGGAGATGATCCGTACCATTGTTTTTTTCTGCCGTTGCAAACAGCCTTGTGTTTTGGTTAAACGTGCCGCAAATTACAGCAAACGTGTGATATAAAAAGGGATATACCTGACAAGCAAATTGGATTGGAGTTGCGAATTCCAGCTTTCATTTGTTGATTCACACAGTAGTCAATCGCCAGAGGTGCACAATTGTTCGTTCGCTCCACGATCTGTATCTGATGCACTAAACCATGCGATCGGTGTATTCTCTGGTCCACTTGAAGGGAGAGGATATATGGAAGAGGTGAAGATGGTAAGAGCTTGGAAGAGAAGCATCGCACTGTCATGTACACGTCGAGCAACACTGGCATAGCGCGGTTGGACTTAGTGACAGCATTGTCCGGAACGGTCGCACAGCTACAATACGAAGCCAGGACGGGAGAAGATCGAGGATTGATCTTCGACACAGAAATCAGATGCCACACACGAATCTTAATAGAATAATGATATCGAATTGCTTTTGATACACAAAACTGTACACGCTAGCTTTACGCTAACCGATTAGCGCAGCTGAGATGGTGGGGTTTGAAATAGTGCCGATCTGCTGTATTGTAGTAACAAGTAGCGCAAGGCAGAAAGAATTCCAGGCACTGTACATGTACAATAAGAGGAATGCTTGGAATAAACATGTGCATGAGCCCTCGATACACCATGAACACCTGTTGCAGTCCACACCTGTACAGTCACTAGGTAACTGACACAACCTGTTCACAAACTCCCGCTCAAGCAACGTAAGCCTAGTGAAGAAGCCAAAGTACACAACACTTCCAGTACAAAATATTAGGTGTGGACACCCACTTCCTACCTCTGCTCCACCACCAATCCACAACACAATGTCAACATCAGAATCAACATCAACATCAACATCAACATCAAGTCATAAGCACCACTCCAGTCCCCAAACCCTCACCATCCCATTCCAAGTCACCGACCGTGGACCCGCCATAGTACACGCAACAATCACACCCGTCACCAACCCCAATCAACACGGCATAAACCTCCTGAACCTCTACACAGACCCGTCAACCATAACAGGCTACCCCAGCCTCCACGCAACCGTAACTTCCCACTCCTCCCTCGGCTACGCCACGCTCTATGGCTGGATCCAATTCACGCACACCCCCGGCGAGGACTGGGTGATGGATCTATACCCGCCTTTCCAGGCGCTGAATAGTCCATTCTCTATATGGGGTGCGGATCCGACGGTCGTAGATTGTCCTGGTCGGGAAGGTGTGCGGGAGTATGATTGGAGTGCGCGCACGTTCTTGTGTTATAGTCCTGATGCGGCCATGACGAGACACGTTGTGCCGATATTAGGGTTTGAGTGGGGATTTTGGATTGAAGGGACAAGGCCGGGGGTTAAGGAGTTGAGGAGATTGGATTTGGAGAGGTGGAATGAGCATGTTGGTTTGTTGAGGGGGGAATTTCAGGATTGGAAGTTTGAGGAGGTGGGTGTTTGATTGATTTTGTGGGTTCCGATGGTGTGGGTGATTCTGTTTATGTGGCTTCTTAATCGCTGCATGGGCAGAGGACTTTTCTGAGATGATTGTAATGCACTCTCGCAGACGAGTGGGAAGTGTTTCACAAAGAGTCTCGTGGTTCTAGATACTCATTGGTGATGGATTGTGCATCAAGTCAGTCTAGAACATTCACATGATGCCAAAGCTTGAGAGAGTTGTCCTGTTCACAAACTCCATCAAGACCCGTGGTCTGATCATTGTAGTCAAGCCTCATGAAGGCACGCTGGCCAGACGCTGTGGCAAGCACCCCTCCAGTCTGGTGCATACCAACGCTATTAACCAGATCTAACACAGTCAGTCAAGCCTTGCAACAGAAGGTACACTCACCATTGTGCACTGCAAGACCACATGAAGCCTCCACCGCTCCCTCTTTGAGATGTGGCTCTTTCCAGTACCGGATATTTCCATCAGTGCCCCCAGCCCAAATGTTCTCATTACTGGTACCTTGAGCAGCAGCAAGCTCGACCTTCATCCTTTGATTTGTCCTAGCCTTTCTGCCAGTCGTCCATGATAATAGCTGACCAGTATTTCGGATGTCGTAGATTAGAGACCCATCACTTTTCCTTTCGACAATGTGTAAATATCTACCGCATCTGCTCCAAAGCACTTGGGTAATACCACTGCCATCAATGGATTGATCCGCCTCGGTACCTGCGACTGAGAAGACACCGATACAATCTGCTTGACCAGCTGAGTCGTATAAGCCAATCTGGCGAGACAATGTTCCGGCGGCTAGTACATTGTATTGACTATCAACAGCCAGAGCGGAGATAAGACCTCGTAATGAAGTGGTAGGATTCGGCCATGCACTCTTACTGTTCTTTGGCCCTGTCTTGAAGGATGAGAAAGGTTCTTCACCAGGTCGGGTGAGATCAAACATTGAAATCATGCTATTAGCACCAGCGAGAAACTGGCTGCCATTCGAAGTAAAAAGAATTGATTGGGGCTTGATATATGCTTCTGTAGTAGCACTGATCAATGGATAAGAAGCAACACGATCACCAGTAAGAGCGGAGCTGAGACGAATTGGATGCTCGCTTGCAGTCGAAAGGATCAATGTGGTGGAGGTATCCTGCAGATCGTAGCTTGGGTGGCATGCTAGAGCATTGACGGGCTCAAATGATGGGATTGTAGAGTATGGCTGGAGCTGGATGGGGTCATCTCGAGTGTCAAGGAGATCCGGTGGACTAGAAAAGATTCAGCGATGCGATGGAAGCAATATAGGCCGAGCATACATGATAAATGTTCTGATGTGATTGTCTGCAGAGTTGGAGATAATACATGTCCCATCCGGAGACCATTCAGCACTTTTAAAGTAGTTCTGATCGTCCCTCTGCTTCAACGCTTTCGAGTCTGCATATAATACACTTGCACAAGCGAGCAATTTGAGGTTATTTCCGCTCATGCCCGGCTGATTTCTATCACCCATTTTCTTGGATCCTTAACAATTTTGACAATAGGATCATGTGCGAGTTCGTAAACATTATGCACAGTCCTCCGTGATCATCGAGCTGAGGCGACGAACCTAAGTGCTGTAGCAACAGTGAACGGAACATATATTCAAAGCATAGAAGGACAATGCAAAGTGAAGATAAACAAGGCTACGGCGGAGCCTCGTCGCGATCTCATATCTCCACCTACAACGCGTTCCGCAATATTTACTGTTCCGAGCCTACAATCTATATTGGTCCAGATCAAACAAAAGTACTCCTTCTGTATCCGTAACGACAATCCTGTCTACATGCTTCGACGAGATGTTCGGATCATCCACCAACAAACCGGCACCATTAAACCTCTTCGGTAATAGCAATTCGAACACAACCACAAATACAGCACCTTCAGGCACTACCTCACTATTGTAAGCGCGATCCGTTGAACCATAGTATCCATGATCCATGACCACTAACTGCCTTTAGTGGCCAGACTTTAGGTCAGCAAACATCAACACAACCAACAGGCACAACATCTCTATTTGGCGCAGCTCCATCCTCTTCCCAACCACAATCTACTTCCCTCTTTGGCGCAGCGTCATCTTCTCAACCCAAACCTACGTCCTCTTTGTTCAATACAACAACCACATCCTCAAACCCTCAACAGCAATCGTCTCTTACAACCAGTACCTCAACACCTCAGATCGATCTTGCGCACCTCCGCCCGACCACGAAATATGACCACCTCCAACAAGGCTTGCAGTCCGAGATAACCTCCCTCGATACCGCCATACTAAACGCTCAAAAAGATTGCGAAGCTCTTTCCACACTCCTTCCCTCCGTAGTACAAGCTGGAGGTCAACTCGCGCCCTCGATTGATTACGTCTCCACCAAATTTGATGAACTAGAAAATGGGCTGGAGAACGACGCGGAAGCGATAGTTTCGTTTCGGAACAGGGAGCTGCGGAATGACGAAGGCGAGGTCAAGTGTGTGTTCCGAAGTGTGGATAGACTGAAGGTGCCGCGGCAATACCAAGTCGTAGGCAATACAGTCGAGGTGAATGATTCTAGGGTGGGTGGTACGTCAGCGCTCGGTGCAAGCACACTGAATGGAACATCGGGAACAGGACTGAGCGGATGGTGGAACCAACCGCACACACTACGAGACACAAGATCAGCCTCCAACCTCGGCAACCAGTCCGTCCAGCTAGTCAACGACGACGCAGAAGCCCTAGATTCAGCCGAACCAAAATCGCTAATCTCCCTCTTTGACTCACGCACAGAAAACTTCCAAAGAATCAACAACCGACAAAAAGAACTCCTGTCAGAAATCGAGGATTTCATCGAAGGACTAGAAGACAAAGTTATGTACAAAGAGCGCGAAGTCATGGAACGACTGAACTACGGCAATGCGCAAAACAGAGCCGTGGAAGCCGCGGAACGAAGGGAAGAAGAACGAGATCGACAGATGGGACAACTTAGATTTGTGTTTGGCGAGGTGCAGAGGGGTATGTTTGAGACTGCAGACAAGATCTCGAGGACGAGAGATGGAGTTGTTGAGTTGGGGTTGGGGAGATAAGGCACGGTTTGAGAACTGATAGACTAGCTGAAGCATGGTAGTGATTGAAGAGAAACTATCGACATGGTTCAAGCAAGCAGTGCGATCAAGGTCGCACGATTTTATAAGAATTGCGGTTGGAGTTGAAATGTTATTTGTGTTTGAACGGGGCTTCCTGCATGAAGACACAATCTAGAACTTGGACACGCAGATGCACGTTCTTTGCGCCACGTCTAGCAGTCAACCTGAGCCTCAACCTAAAACCGCTGCGTAAAGTGGTGGAATGTAAGATATCGTTCATCTCATGGACCACAACATCCTGCCTCCACACCCCCTCATTCGTTTTTAAGCTCTTAAACACAGAGATAACATCCCATTCCAATCCCAAGTACAGCACCTCCTTGTTTCTTACTTCTTAGCAGCAGCCGACTGCTTCTTCGCAGCATCCTTCTTCGCTAACTCAGCCTCCTCATCCGCCTGAATATCAGCATCAATCTTCGCGCCCTTGGACGGCTCATTCCCATGCATCTTAGCCGGCAGCGTAGGATCTATTTTCGCAGCCTCGGATTCCGCGTTTCCTTTACCGGACGACTGCGTGTCGTTTTGGGGCTTGGCGGCCGCGAGACGGTTGGCGATTGAGCGTTCATCTTCTGTAAATGGGTTTTTAGTTTATGTGTTGGAATTGGTGTGGAGGGGAGGGGGAGCTTACTGGCGTCTTCTCCTTTGTGGGAGTTTTCCTCGCCTTTTTCGTAGGGCTTGTTGGGGTTTTGGGGGGTCTTTTCGGAGTCGGGGGGGTTGCGTTGGTCGCCGGCTTCGTAAACTTGGGCGTTGCCTACGTTTGAGGAGGACATGATTTGTTGTTGTTTGAGGGTA
>JAKLMK010000031.1:234178-249971 GCA_022813445.1 Neophaeococcomyces aloes | reverse complement strand
GTGCAAGAGAAGAAATTCGTGCGTCACTTCAACGCACTGGGACATACTGGGCGGGTGAGCTAGTGTGATGAAACATAGTCTATGGCATCAGAACTTCATAACTGAGAAGCTGGTAGGAGGCAATTTCTCATAGTTCGGGGTGACCACGAAAGGAAGTAATTGTAAGGCTGAGCTCTGATTGACCGAGCAAGATGTCCGACTTCGAACGTCATCTCATGCATGGGACACCTGAACCGGTGATGTTGTTTGTGTCGGAAGCTCGCCGAGTTTGATCACGGGCAAACTCCCTCTGCTTCCGCTTTGCTCTAAGTAAGCTGATTCCTCGACAACGGGACGGTCCCAGCCACAGATGCATATGATTGGTAGGAGCTTTCAGCAGAAAGTACCACATTGTCACGTGGAGGCGAGTCTCAATCCACCAAGCGATAGCTTGAGTTACTAGCAAAATGATTGGTTCACATTAACTAGGTCCCCGATTCTGATACGAGAAGGCTGCAAGGAGAAGAACCACGAGATCCAATTCGCCAGCTATGCAACGACAGCCCCTCGGATACCCACAAGACTGGGACTTGGAGGCTTCCCAGCTCGTGGTAGAAATCCTACCTCAGGTTTCCCAATTGAGACCTATATCCAGTACACCGTGCTATGGCTGTGCGATGGGTTTCACAATGCATTTTTGTCTCACAGATTATACATAAGTGATGTCTGACGACTGGATGGGTGTATGTGTTACCTGCGCTATGTTGTCTTCGATGCCGCATACAGGGTTCACACCCAGAATGCCGGCAAAACTAGCTCCTTCCGTTGCCGGTTGCTAAACACTCTATTTAGAGTCCGGCGAAGTTGTGGTACAACCGTAAGGACACAATCTGTTGCACGGTGCCAAGATCTTGCTGAACCTTAAATCGTTGTCTTCGTAGGATTGTAGAAGCTCGCATTTCAGATATAATCAATTTTCGACTGAAAGAGTGTAGAAGTAACGGCATTCCCCTCAGAAAAAAATCGACATGTAGCGCCTCGTCGAAACATAAAGTGCTGATATCTTTAGCTACCAGGGGTACCGTTGTTAGAGCCCGAAGACGAATTTTTGCCGTTTTTGGCTTGTCTGTCTCTTTGTTGCTTGTCGTAATTATCCATAATTTCCTTCTCGTCATCGTCTTGATCCTTTGCGAGTTTCTTTTTGGATTCTTTAATAGCTTCTGTATTGAATCAGTAGGTCACAATACTGAGAATGCCTGCAACAACAACCAAGGAGCTACCAATCTCATCCTGCAAGTCTCGGAGCAAGAAACCAATACTTATACCCAGAAAGGGAATCGTTGAAGAGCATACTAACTTTTGTTTTCGAGGTTGCTGAAAAGCGGCAGAGCCAGTGGAACCTCGCCAGCTTTTCGTACTTTAGTCACATCTTTTGGCGACATGGCAACAAGAACGTCGACGCCGGAGGGAAGATCGTCGTCAGTCACAGCAAAACGCTCAGGCTTCAGTGCATGGTTGCTGACAGGCCTGTAAGTTGCCACGAGAGACCCATGACAACGATACGTTTCCCCCCCGACCCCTGTGATGATCTTCGAAGGAGCATCGTCCAGCTGTGCATCGCTAACTTCGAGCGCCCTTGAGGAGACTAGACTACAAGTGATCTTCCGGTCGGCCTTACACTGAAGCGGTCCAGCTGTGGTGATTAACGGATCGATGGGATAAAAGTCAATCTCCAGAATGGGAGCATCCTGAAACTTGTCAGAAGGTCCGAAGATGAGTGGATAACCATCTGAATGCCAACCATAATATTTTGCGAAGTCCAGCCTTTGGGTAAATTCAAGTACTTTTCATTGTGATTTCGAGTCTTGAACCTGTGACCGCAGAACAGAATAGAGATCCAGCCGAAGATTGAGCGCATGGTGAAAACCATATAGGCCAGACTCGGACAACGTATATAGGAAATATATCTTTCTGATGCATTGACTAGGTATAAACGCGCACTATGCGCTGATCCTAGACATTCAAGCCGAGTGCTGTACGTGGCAAGTCGTCGTAGGAGGAGTGACTGCTGTGATCATGGCACAAGGCAAGAATGCATGCAAGGTACAGGCAAGTCTGGTTCATCTGCCAACGATAGTGCCTGTGTGGTATGAGGTTTTGGCATCGAGCATGGAATTCTCAGGCGCTTTGGATCTCAGGACAAAGGTTAGAAGAACAATTTCGGCGAATGTGCTTTAGTAGTTGCGAGTACGGTGAACGGCGACAGATCGGAGAAAGTAGTGGGTTCGCACCATGTGAGCAGCTGCCGGGTTGCTGGGCCTAATAAGTCAGGCTGAAAAGTCGAAAAGGCTTAGCGAAAAGCAGAGTAATCGTTGTCGAGGGCTGAGAGCGACAGTAAATCGTCCAATGAGCTCTGCTGCCACGTCCAATGACCCCGGCGGTACCATGAAAGTAGGGTATGGTAAAGATGATGATGAGCACATATTGCTGGTCAATCAATTGGAATCTGGGACAGCGGGTGCATGGTTTGCCGACCTGGCAGGGCAGGATGGGTAAGGCTGCAACGACTGCAACTACTGTATTTGGAATTGGCGAGCATGGTGCGCTTGCCGATGAGCCGACACATCAAATGGAAGGGGGAGATGATGCCGCAGGTTTGCAACGCCAGAATAACATTGATAAAGTCGCATGATTGAGAAGAGATATATGGGACATTGGCAGAGATTGATGCCTAGCGTTGGTGATGCCTGCCGTCTCCAAAGCGATGTGGAAAGTGCAAGGCGACATTAAAAAACTGGCTTCGTGAGTCAGAGATTGCTCTCGCAGGCTCAAGAATAGGTACGGTGGCTGAGCCAATGGATATGTATGGGGCAAATGACTTGCAACTTTTGATTCCGAAGCATCTCAAGCCTCACAAGCTTGTGTTGACCGCTGACGAGGGTTGGTGGCCCAGGCAGAACCTTGCAAGTACCTAGGGTGTGAGAGTGGTGTTTCATGTGATGGGCAGGATAGAACACATGAACGATAACGAAGGCAAGCTCACAGAGATATATGTATTCTTCATTTCAAATGATCCGTGGCACAGCGACGCGAAAGCGCCACCTAGTCCACACGCTGTGGTGGGTGCTACAAAAAGTTAATATTAAAGGGAGCCACTTATGTTAATAGGTGCCTACCTACCCATACTATGACGCCCGGACCCGAAGTAAAGCATCCCAGAAGTCCTAACCCGCCCCAGCCCGCCCTAACCCGTCGTAACCCGCTATGCCTACACCAAACAAGCATTCTCAAGTTCACCTGCTCCCTCATAGCCTTCAGTAGACTCATGGGTAGTATTGTACACTTGTGGCGCGTGTTGTTCCTCGGCTCTTCAGCTGCAAAATTTGTTCCGCCGACCCTTATAAAATCATCAAACATATTAAATCAGACGTTAAGTTGGATCCTCCCGAGAAAACAGGCCTCGTGATGCATTGTGTCTCTGCCCATAATGATGTTGGCGTCCCTAGGCACGGGTAACCGCACTACCGGCAGTTCTTTCGGCGTCCATGTTTCAGTTGGATTATTGACACATTTGTATTCGACATCGATTCTTCCGATAAAGTATATTCTTGTCCCAGTCAAAGTTTCTACAAGATGGAGATCTTTGTGGGTCGTAGGTAGAAAGCCAAAGTGTTTGACTAATGCTGCGTGACAAGACTTCCATTTCGTTGTCTCAATCCATGTTGCCTCCTGGCTGGCTGTCTTGATCTTATGCAAACATCGTTGGTAGCGGTCGTTCCACTTTGGATGCCTTCGAACATCATACAAACCGGTGCGAAAAGCTTCGTCTTGACGAGCAAGATCATTGAATGTTTCTTCGAGAATAAACGATCGCGGAGACCCTGTATCCCATTTGATACTCGTTCGAAATCCTGGACTGTTGCTCCCTTGAACACGAATGAAAGCATCCTGATCGATATGTATCACCGCTGTTCCCCTTCTACCATCATCAGACACGCGCCGACTGGGCATGACTTTCGAAGCTGAGGTGGTTGAAAAGGCTGATTGTCGTTCATACTGAGACGCATCCATCTTATCTTTAGCCCCTCCCACCCTCCAATAGAATGAGTCGAACTAGATCTTGGTTGCTGGTCGTCAAGACGTCTACTAGGCCTTGTGTAGATGTTGTTTGAGCTGTTGGTGTTTTTTTGATGAAGTCAAGATCAGACACTCAGTCGCTTGAGGAACTTTCACCAATTGGAGCCGAAAATCTCGATATGCTTTGTCGCGGATGTGATTCAGTGTGTCTATCGGAATGTGCGTTGTCGTTGGTTTGATGATTTTGAAAGAGATAAAAGCCGTGTCTTACGATTGTGTAATCAATAGCAAGTTAGCCTGATGTCACATACTTGGTAGAAAGCGGCTGCATGAAGGCGTAGGCAAAACAGTTGTCTGTCAAGTTGCGCATTAGGATGGTGGAAGCTGCCACTCAATACGTGAACTCAACACCCGAGATATAACACCGTGAATGAACGGACGAAATACAAGTGAAGATTGTAATGCTATTTGCACTGGGAACTTTCGAGGACTCTATGAAGAGGACGATGAGGAAGGGTTGGACAACTAACCACTGTAACATGGTCGCGAAACAAACACGCACACTCACGATCACGGGCAGTGATTGAAAGTAGCCTGAGGTAACGAAATCCTAGTCCACAACTGACCTGTCCGTGTTTGTTTGTCCAAGGGGATTCGGTCAGATAGCATTCTCTGAAGCCAAAGAGAACTAAAGCCAACCTTCTGGGAAATGGCACGACTCAACTACCGTGCGGAAAATCAGCGTGGCGTATTGCTTGACATGCTTGTTTACCACAACCAAAACTTCAACTGTAAATACCTGCACGACCATGTGTTGTTGAACAATATAATCTTGACATTCGTGAACCGGACGTCTTTGCGATCATTGTGATACCAACCTTGTATAGATCGTTACAGTTTTAGCCCACACTAGCATGGAAGCATTACGTCCTGTTGGGTTTCCCCACGGTGCCTACCGCAAAGTTTATTAAGCCACAAGGTTCAGGGATGCGCGAGCAAGCGGTGGTCCCGTACCTTAATAACTTAGCGAGAAAACAACTTTACCAGTGGAGACCACCTGGAAACTCTCTCCGTCAAGACTGGCGGTGAAGCTTGCTGACTACCGAATCGCAAACATTCACAGTTTCCGCGTCAAGATGAACTCCTTGTGTCCTCGCGGACGAACCTCTCTCCGGCTCGAGTTCATCAGGCTGTCTGGAGTTGACGATGCTCTCCCCACAGTTGGATATTGGGGTAAGTTTGTGCCGGGAAAGGTCCATTTCACCATGCTCTAGCGTTCAAGTTGTTCATCACATGCATAACAACATTATAGGTCACTTATCCTGTCGGTTTCTGTACTGCCACCACGTTTTCAAATATAGAGAGCCTGGCCAAGGCAACTCGTCAGGTTGAAACTCGGATCCGTTCGTTGAATACGATACAGATTTCTTGTGACCTCTAGCTCAGTCTTGCTATATCAGTCACTCGCGGGCGTACAGCGTTCAGCATGTGTCTGCTGTTCCTGCAACTTTGGGGCCAAGCATGGAAGGGTACGCGAAACTCGCTCGACTCTTCTCGCACTTCCCCGAAATCATCTGTTTTCGCAAATTCTCGCAGCTGAACTTGGAGCTGTTGTTGTACAAGCAGGCAGAAATAAGTCATGTTGAGCTAAAAATTAAGAACCTGCGGAAAAGTGAACCCGTCGGATGTGCTCGTTCGTGGCACAAAACACAAGAAGCTGGTGTGGACGATACGGCAGGACAGAAGCGCGAATTGTTCGGCGAGCTCGACGGACTGATGTGTGCTTATCGTAAGTTGAAAATCGTGATGAGCTTTATCGATCACTGATGCTGTCTGTGCTTAGATGAACACCTGCTGAGACTTGCTCAGATATCGAAGCTACTCCCGCCATCGAATTTGTGTGTTCAGAACCTTTCGGACTGGCTGGCCGACCCAAAGATCCACGGTGACAAAGGTTGCCTTGAGGGGTTCGAAGGAAAACAGTGGAGGAATGACCGCATCAATGAGCTGGTCTCCACAAGTCCTCAGCCAGACAAGCTTGACCGGTTATGTATGAGCATGTTTGCTCCTCTCTGGCATGCGATCAATGGTCGCTGTCGCCAACCTAATGTTGATGTTGAAAAAGGAGGGGGCGGAACCTTGTGGTGGTATGCACCGAAACATTTTGTGCGCATTGCCGATGTTTTCTGTGTGTTCATGTCGGCTGCCATTCCATCCCTTTCAACAGTGGCACTCTTCTTCGTGGACTCCATGAAGTATCGATTCATTATGATCTCTCTTTACACTTGTATTCGCTGCAGTCATCTTGCTGGGTTTTGGTTGTGGTAGGGCGAACACATTCGGAGCAACTGTAGCCTTCGCCGCTGTCCAAGTTGTGTTTGTGCAGTCTGTAAGCACTATTCAGTCGCCATAATGCACGAATGCTGTCATACCAACGAAGGAATGAGGTTGGATCAAAGGTCAGTGCCAAGCCGTTCAGATTTAAATGCTATTATTGTTTCAACCATGTTGGGCACGGGCTAAGGTTTGGATAAGTATTACATTGATTCATGGTTTTGGGCACAATTGCATACGTATACTCTTGTTGACTGGGTGGAGTGGTTTGGCCGTCCTAGGAGTGCTAGAATTATGCAAGGAGTTGGTTGGCATTTCCTGTAATGCCCAAGAGTGGATCAGAGCAGCTACGTCGAATCAATGATGGACAGACCTTGGAAGTGAAGAAGGAGTATTATTCCATATTATACATGTCCATCCGGTATTTGTACACTTCTATTGTACATCTTGAGATCGCTGTCCATTCATGTGCATTACCCAGGTCAACTCTAATCATCGAATAGAAATGTCTATGCTGGTCATGAAGTCGTTCCAAATACCCGCAAAATAACCTCGTAGGTGCCGAACATGATGGCAGCAGAAGGGACAGCCCTTAGAAGATGAGGCGTCATGCCTCCGTACAGTCCAGCCATACCCTCTTCCTTGGCGACAAGCTTGAAACACTGCACCAGGCTCGTGTACTTCACCGTTACCTTACCAGTATCAGTGACAACCGTCGGTGCCTGTCGTAATCGAGTTCGGACGACCTCATGTGGATATGTGACGACGGCCGCAAACAGTTTCGCACCTGCTGCGGCCGAGAATTTGCCAGCCCATTCTTCAACATCATCAAAGGTCGTTCTTTGGTATCCCGGTGTGGCCAACCTTCGTGCTTCTCGTCTTGCCAATCCCAACTTCATGCGCTCGTAGAGAACCCACTGCATGGTAGACTCAGTGACGCCCAAGTAAGATGCGGTTAGACCTCTATATAGGCCTCGTACTCCTTCATGCCGGACCGTTTGTTTTATGCAATCCCAGCTGTTCTTGTATTGTCGGCTTCGAGTCGGATCATGGCTTGCCCGGTTCTTGTCCAGTTGTAATCGCGTTTTCACTAGCCATATAGGATTGGTGGCTGTTCCTGTGGCGATGCCGGCCATGGCAGCAGCAGCTAGGTGCACTGTCCACACATTCTCCTTTCCTTCCGGATTGAAATAATCATTCAATATCCTTTTTCCATTGCCATAGACGTAGAAGTTTATGCTTCTTGCTGGAACAACTCCTATAAGGTTGGCTCCAAGCCCCTTAAACAATGCGCGAAAGCCTTCATGTTGGTATATTGAACCTAATATTTGTCCAGTTTCCTTTAGGTGTATCCAACCCGCGCGTGGTATCGACAATAATGTTCTTTGATTCGGTCTGGGATTCTGGGCATGCAGTTCTTGTAGTTGTGCTTGGTAAAAGTCTGACTGTAATCTCGTTTTCAGAACGTCAAGGGGTGAAGTCAGAGCTGCAGCGGTCATGCCACCAACACTGGCGTTGTTAGTATAGTCAGCGTCGCAAGAGAGAGCTATGCTTACCCTCCAGCAACAAAATGAGCCCACGGCTTAACCTTGGGCTCACTTTTTGTTATCTGTCGTGCATCTTCGATTTGTGCACTTGGAACGACATCCCCAGTCTCTCGCGACTGGTTGACCAAGTTCTCGTCTGACAATTGCGAACCTGTCACAGGTCGATTCGCAAGGCGGGACGAAAATGACATGAACTTGATCAGTCAGTACCAGTACGCGACAGGCCTGAAGGGTAGTTGAAAGGACGAAAGAGATGGAATGGTTAAGTGCTCGAAATAGAAGTATGGTGATGGATGATGTATGCGGAAGACGCTTTTCTGGAAATATTTCAGGCTTCGGCCGGCAATACCTCGGAACAGCGCAGCTGGTATGGTCACTGGCATTTCATGTCCGCAAACCTTCAGCCACACATGCCTCTCTCCAGGTGGCGGTGAGAGTCTGCGAAGGCTTGTTATGCAGACAAGATGGCTTTGAATGAGCATCTTGATGATGACTACGTGGCCAGGTTGCTGGCAGAAGACGCGAAGCGCACTTCTAAAAGATACGCTTCTCACGGTTTGTCAGCTTTTCTGCCAAATGGTCGAGCATCGAACGTGCCAAAGCCAAACACTCGGTTTCTGCGTCATATCGTGCGCGAGGCGGACCAACATAACGCTGCGCTGAAGAGAAAGGAAGAGTTAGAATCAGAGCAGCGTCTTCGAGCCTTGCAGGCCAAAGATGAGCATCGTCGAAAGAGGCGGCGCACTGAGGAGTCAGCTGATTCGAAGAGGAGCAGACTGTCAAGAGATATTGCAGATGCTGCTCGCTCGGAAAGACCAACGAAGTGCCGTAGGAGCGCAAGCCGTGATGTGTCCGAGAGCCATCATGTGCGGCTTCCACCTTCAGAGCGGTATGAGAAGGATGCTGATAAGGACAGCAGGACATCCTACGAGCGCAGGAAGAAGCAACGAGCTTTCTCACCATCAGAGGCGCGCCCCAGCAGATCCCAATCCCTAAGCTACACGGTCCAAGACAAGGAAGAATCTACTGCCCGCGATAGTCGACGTAATATATTGCGGAAGAAACGCCGTCCAAGCACGTCAACCGACAGCACCGATCCCCTCGAGGAAGTGCTTGCACCACACTCGCAACGCGATGAGAAGATCCGCGTGCGTGGACGAGGGGCGCACAAACAAGGATCCACCATTGATGCCCATTTTGCAGCGGACTATGACCCAACCCACGACGTGTCTCTAAGTTCTGACCATGAGGTCAATGGTGATTGGGACATGGCACTCGAGGCACTACGTGATCGAACAAAATGGAAGCAGAATCAAACTGCTCGATTGCGTGACGCTGGCTTTGACAAACATGAGATTGCGAAATGGGAGGAGACTTTGCTCAACGACTCACGCCGCTTGCCAGACGAGAAAGACGTCAGGTGGTTACGCAAAGGCGAAGTTCGGGAGTGGGATGCTGGTAAAGTGTTGGAATGAGGTGTAGTTGGAGCATGATCCGGAAAGCGAGATAGACGGATTCCTTGCGATAGCGACCGTGAATTGGATATTGTAGGCCAGCTTATGCCAGCATTTCAACCTTCACGTTCTTGCTGGAAGTAAAGCCACCCACAGGACAGTTCAACGAACTCGCGCCTTTTTAGTCTTCTCCAACGGTCTTTTCTGCTTCATAGGTACTACCTGGCTTGATGCTGTCACGCGACGTCTGTAATTTGGTTGATTGTCCATATCCATTCCAACCTAGCCAATCAAAAATGGTTGTTTAAAAAGGGGTCAGGAGAATTAAAGATTTGGTGGATCGTGCCTACACCGTATTGGTTAGTGGTTTGCACCGTCCTTGCACGTACGCAGCGGCTTGGCAGTAAGACGCAGGCCTCCCGAGCCTCCCCAGATTATTCGAGTTTCAGCAGCAGAGGCAAAGGGGACAACAACGCTCATTGACACGAACTTGATCTATACTTCTACTCGCGAACCGTTTTGCTGCTTTGCCCTTCTTTTGACGTTCTACTGTTAGTTTTCGACTTAGTGGGCTACAATCACTACATTTCATCGTTGTGCCGTGCGCAACCCCAGTACTACATACATCCACGCTAGGTCGATAGTCAACGAATTGTTCAGCCATTGCTTTCCAGAGTGGCAGCAATGAGATTCGACCGGAGGCGACGATTATTCTGCGCTCTCTCGTTACTTGCGGTTGTTGCGTCGGTTCATGCCACACCGGCATCTGCGGAAGCCAAAAATCTAAGGGATGTAAATGACGCGAGTGTAAGATCTGGCAGCAAACCGAACCCCATAGGTACAGAACATGCGCCTGTCGATGGAAAAGATGGTATTCCACACCAAGGTCCCTGGGTTGAGACGAGTGCAGAGCGGGAGCGGAAAAAGACCAAGATTTCGATGGACGATGACCAGCACGTCGAAGTGCCATCGACCAGCCATGAAAAGTTGAAGGAGATCAAAGGTGACCAAGCGATACCACAGAGCAACGAAGGCGTCATGGACGACAAGAGCAGATCGAAGCCAGTCGAGGGCACTCGAGGGACTGAAGGCGGCATCACGGAAAAAAGCAAGAACAAGGAAATCATAAGCGTCGATCAGAAAAGGCCAGATGCGCCAAAAGAGCAGCCACCGTTACCACACAGCGAGAAAGAAAAGCTTAAAGGCACGGACTCTCACGATGAGCCATCAGCCACCGTTATGGACGACGAGTCGAGAATTCTTGAGAAGCCAACAGATCTGCCTGGCAGGCCACATACGATACCTCACCCTGAAAACCCGTCATCGCAAAAAGATCAGATCAGTCCTCCGAATGGCGATCGATTGTCAAGCGATCCGTCCGGAGTTCGATCAGATGTTGAAACGCCTTCAGGGAAGGAAGATATAGTACAGCCTCTACATTCGCTATTCCTGGCATTTACCATGATCTTATTCTCGGAAATTGGCGACAAAACGTTCCTCGTGGCATGCTTAATGGCCATGCGACATGATAGACTGCTTGTGTTTACTGCTGCATTTTCAGCTCTCATCACCATGACGGTTCTCTCTGCTGTTCTTGGTCATGCAGTTCCAACTCTTATCCCGAAGTGGCTCACGAACTTCCTTGCCGCTGGCCTCTTCCTCGTCTTTGGGATCAAAATGCTTCTTGAAGCACGTAACATTGACCCTGGCGAAGGTGTTAGCGAAGAAATGAAGGAGGTCGAGCAAGAATTGGAGGAAAAGGAACACGAAGCTTTGAGACGGTCACGCCGAAGGTCATCCATTTCTCCGTACATTCTCGAATCTGGCCGGGGTGGCATTCGTAAGGGCAGAGCAGATGGACGACTACCATCACCTCCTGAATCGCCCATCTCAGAATCATCATCACGCGCAAATTCTCCGTCGCGCCGTCCCACATTGCAGAATATTTCAGCAGGCGTGTATAACTTGTTCAGTTTTCTACTCAGCCCAGCATGGGTACAGACATTTGTTATGACATTTTTGGGAGAATGGGGTGATCGAAGTCAAATAGCTACTGTCGCCATGGCTGCTGGTTCGGACTACTGGTGGGTCACAGCTGGTGCGGTAGGTGGACATGCTATTTGTACTGGTGTTGCGGTAATAGGTGGTAAGGCTATTGCAGGCAAAGTGAGCTTGAGAACTGGTAAGTCGCTTTTCGTATCTGATGGTACATTTTCGCTAACGACTTTATGCAGTAACTATGGGCGGAGCCATCGCCTTCTTAGTCTTTGGCGTTGTATATTTGTTGGAAGCGATTTATTAAGCGAAGTGTATCATATATCAAAATCGAATAGCCAACCGATGGCACTAATATGACCTCAAATACTTTTCCATTGTTCCCTTGCCATCACCGGAACAAGTGCTCCCTGGCTAGCAAGCGTCGGGGAGAATTTCGATCCGCAATCTGCAAAGGATGTTTCTCATGATCATGCCATGGTTGTGAGGTCAAAACCATGGTACTTCCGGTGCGCTCTCCCGTCTTCCCCGGCTTTATTTCACAACTTCAACAAAGGCAGCATGCATGCACTTGTCCGAATCTCGAACAACGATCTACTACATGTCTCACACACGCTGATCACAGCGAACAAATTTCAAGCATATATGTACTGCTATAAGCATGTATCTCTTTTGCAACAGTCAACATCAGAATATTCCTGCAGTTACACTACACTGCTTGTCATCTAGCACCACTTTTTCGGCAGCACCTCAGACAACGTCAAGCTTCTGCAACCATGCCTGTACTTCATTTAGCAGTGAAACACAACGATCGGCAATTCATCCCACTAGTCTACAGCCATTGGCAAAAGGCATTAGTCCAAGGAAAGGAACAACCAGACATCATTCTCTACAACTGCCACAAACAGTACAACCATCTACAAGCTGTCGTCATGACTGGTCCTGATGAATGGAAGATGAAAGTTCAAGGAAACACCCTGGTAGCATCTATCGACTACAAGATGAACAACGCACAGTACAAACACAACAGTTGCCACGTCAATTTCGGATTAGGATCTCGATACAACAAGCGTGTACTTATCTTTGGCGACCAAACAGCGTGTGTGCATAGTGCCTTGGTGGAAGCCTGTGTTGAAACATTGAAGGTTGTGGAGAAGATTTGCAATGGCGATGCGAAGATTCATCAGATTGTTGTCAAGACGCCGTCTCGTCGTATGGTTGAAGTCATGGCTTGGAGACGATCTATTTCGACACCACGGTTTTCGACGGCAGAGGTTAAGGCTGTCCGTGGGCTGTATGCCAAGTTGGAGGAGAAGTTTCGTGCTTTGGAACGACAAGGGCGGCAGGTGCAGTTTTGGCTTGTGAAGTAGGGCAGTATCATCGGAGTGATATACGGTACCAGAGTTGCAGATTCCGGCGGTGTAGAAGAGCAGGGAGAACTAGGCACATGCCACATGTCCTTTGCTTGCGGGTGCAGAATGCGTGTAGAGAGAGTGTGGTCTATTCTGAAGAATTTGATGGTAGTGGGAATCAATTTCTTTCTCATTTTGTGATGCTTTGTAAGTGATCTACAATCTTGAGAATACACTGTTGAAACAGCGGTGGAAATGCCTGTAGTTCGCACATAAATAGATTTACGGCCTTGACAAACCAACCCACTACTGCTTGAACATGCTGACCATGCAGAGTCGGTGTGCCTTACTCCCTGGACTGCTGACTGATCATCGGAGCAACCTTTCCCCGTGCATCCATGAAACAATCCGATATAGAGAACGGAAGGACTATAATAAGCCCTATGGTGCATCGATTCGACAAAAGTCCGGCCACAGATCCAGGTCGCCACCAGTTACGAACAAGCAGTCAACACCATCAATCTCTGCGTCAACACCAGTTGTAGATCCTAGCAGCATACCTAATCACTACTCCGAAAACCCCATAATCATCCCTCTTCACCATGCCCCCATCAATCAAATTCTGGTACGCGCCCGGCGCCTGTTCCCTCGCACCGCACATCATCCTCAACGAACTCAATCTCCCCTACCAACCACACCCTCTAGCAGTCCTACAAGGCGCACCGCCAGAACTCTTCAAAATCAATCCCAAAGGCCGTGTCCCCGTCCTCTCCGTAGACGACGATATCATCACCGAAGTGCCCGCCATCTTCACCGCTCTAGCCCAACTCGACGATGCGGACCGACATCTCCTGGGCCGCACACCGCTTGATATCGTCCGAAGCTACGAGTGGATGAATTGGATCTCTGGCACGTTGCATGGTCAAGCTTTTGGTGGGCTGTTGAGGCCTGGTCGATATATTGAGGACGAGGAACTGTTTCCTGCTGTGAGAGACAAGGCTTTGAAGACGGTTGTGGAGTGTTACGACACTGTGGAGGGGAGGTTGAAGGGTGTAAATGCGGTAGGGGATGGGTTTACTGTTGTGGATGCTTACTTGTATGTTTTTTGGAGGTGGGCTTGTATGAAGGGGTTGGATATGGCGGTGAAGTATCCGAAGTATGCTGCTTTGGTGGCGGAGGTGGTAAAGAGAGATGCGGTGCGGAAGACACTTGAGATTGAGGAAATTGAGGCGTATGGACCGAAGCTGTGATTGTTGTACCAATGCCGATTACATGTATGAAGTACATGACTGACTGACGGCGATGATCAAGCGAGTAGAAGATAGAAATTGTTCTCATTACATTTTGTGCTTGGCTTAACATTGGATTTGTTGACCCTTCGAAGTCGAGTCAAGACGGGGCTGACTACCAGGGTATAATAAGATCAAGTCTCATGAAACTCATAAGTTTTTTTTGATGAAATTTCTGGCTGTAACGGCATCCTTACATCCCATGATCGTATGAAAAGGTATTAATTCTTTGTGTCTGAAAGGTTGGCGATTTATGGATTTTGATAAAGAAAGCTACTTGAGGCAACAGCCAGTTGAGTACCACATTGTCAAAGTACTGTAAGTTCAAGATGTTTCAGAATTGCACAACGAGCTGGGACAGAGGCGGTCACTTTGAGTATCGCTGGCTTGTGCTCCATACTAATGGTCTCTCTGCTGTACCGTACTTAATCAACCACCTCCGTGAGGTCTGCAACCCAACGATCGTGCATCATTCGACGTGACATTCCTGGCGACGGTCGAGAATCATTTCAACCCCTGTACAATAAGAGGTTCCTTTCATCGGAAGTGCAGGCCGTCAGAAGCATATACTGAGGTCCAACAGCTCGATGGGTAATGAACACCACCTTTGATACATCAGACCAATTCTGGTGTAGGCCCTCATGGCCAGCATCGTGATATGTCAACAAGATCAGATTCAAACGGTTCAGGTCACAGATACTGCTCGATGTTTTGAGAGCCTAGGTGATCATGACATACAGCGTTATGGGCATAAGGCTGCGACCACTTGGCAAGCGTTTACTTCCTTAAGGTCCTCGATCAATCGTCAATGTGCTCCACTATGCACACACACACCACTATAACGGTGCTCATGTATCTGAATCTATACCTTGTCAGGAAGGTTGAGTACCTTAGCGGTACCAATACATCTTCCCCGTACCGTTTGGTCCTTGAACCCGTCTAGGTATGTTTTCCATCTTGTCGTTGAACCATTCGGCAGGACAGCTCGACATACCTTTTCTGTGCATTCCACTTCAGTTACAATGTTCTACGATGTTGCCATCATCGGTGCTGGACCGTGTGGTTTAGCTGTTGCTGCGCGCTTAAGGGAGAAGACTCCCTCAGCACTCTTTACTAATGAGGAACACTCTAGATATTGGAGGAAGCACAAACGGCAAGCATTTTCCTTAGAGTCAGAAACCAAGAAGCGGAAGGTCTCGACCGACAGTGGTTATGGCAGCGAAATTGAAGGTCAATCTTTGGCACAAGATCACAAGCCATCAATTGTGGTCCTTGACTCAAACTCGAATGAGTGGTTGTCTAATTGGAAACAGCGGTTTGCAGAATTGAAGATCTCCCACTTGCGAAGTCCACTGTTCTTTCATCCGGATCCACGGGATCGAGATGGCCTACTTGCATTTGCTCATGAGCAAGAAAGACCTGACGAACTGCGTGAAATTCCTAATGTGGTAGGACGAGAGCTTAGCAAGCATGAAACAAAGCAACAGAAAAGCAGACGGACACGCAAGAAGGTCGCACATCACCTCAGGGTCGATGGTAGAGATCAGATCGACTATTTCACACCATCCAGCAGTCTGTTCGAGGATTATTGTGAAAGCATCATTGATCGGTATAATCTACGAGGAGTTGTTCAAAGCAGGAGAGTTCTAGACATTGGATACGATCAACAGCCTGCCAACCTAGAGCATGGGCTATTCACTATCCAAACCGATGTTGATGAGGTCTTTAGCAGATGCGTAATCATTGCGACTGGTGCGGGAGGACCA
>JAKLMK010000031.1:0-234168 GCA_022813445.1 Neophaeococcomyces aloes | reverse complement strand
ACCTTGCCCTTTGCAGGCGACAACGCCACTGGATTCAGGGAGTTTTATACATTGCTTCCAACCAGAGGGGACCGCCCTTCCTCGCCATATAAAACAGAAGGTCGCCTGCAGAAAGCCAACAAATGTTCTCATTGTCGGTGGTGGTCTCACTTCAGCTCAACTAGTTGATCTCTTCATTGCCAGGCACAATGTCTCTCGAGTCCACCTTCTCATTCGCAGCCCCAAGCTCAAAGTCAAGCATTTTGATGTCGACCTCTCCTGGGTCACCAAGACCAGGAACCACCGTATGGCAGAATTCTGGTCTGCTGACACCGATGAAGAAAGGCTTGAGATGTTTCGAGAAGCTAGGGACGGTGGCTCCATCAATCCTCCGTTTCACAAGATCCTACAGAAACACGTGCAAAACAACAGACTGAGCATCTACCTTGGTACCGAACTCATAATGGACTCCTCGTGCGTCTGGGATGCCAACCACAAAGCCTGGACACATCTGAATATCTCACCCGAGATAACAGCCTTACCGCCTGTTGACCACATTGTTTACGCCACGGGTAATCCTCCGAAGTTCGAAAATATACCCTTCCTCCAATCTCTACGAAAAAACCATCCGCTTGAAACACTTGGCGGCCTTCCATTGATCAGTGAAGACTTGTCGTGGAGCGATGATGTGCCATGCTTCTTCACAGGCGGAATGGCTGCTTTGCGCCTGGGCCCAGGTGCTGCGAACCTCGCTGGTGCACGGCAAGGTGCAGAGCGTGTTGCTTGGAAGGTCGAAGATATCCTTGATGACCAGTTGGATACAACATCTGCAGCGGACCTATCATTAAATAGGACACAGGAACAAGACAGGAAGGATAGGGCGGAAGAGTATTCAAGTTTTTCTGCTAGTGCCCGTAACCAGTTCGCAGCACTGTCTATAAGCGACGGAGATTGATTACAGTACTGTACAGTTCTTCCAGGCATTATTCTGCCAATTCGAGCTCACGAACCTTTAATCTGTCACCTCATCACCCGCCTTCTAGCTCCTCATGCTTAACCAGACTTATAAAATCGAGGCTACCAGTTCATGTGATAGCGTAGCCTTGGAGTGCAGATAGTATGTACATGAAGCTTGTTCAACATCGGATGAGGGCAACGACAATTTTCATCCCCATATCCGCAATTCGGGATAGGTACGGGAGACTGTACGAATGTGGTAAAGGTCGCGGTGCCTGCCAATCAGAAAAACCAGATCCCAGGTGCATTAGCCGAGTTGCGGATTTGGATGTGGCTCGTAGCTTCATGCAGTGTTCCTTATATGAACTTTGCTATCAAAAATGCTCGTCGGCTCTATGTGTATCACCAACTCTACTCCCGCCATCAGGCGGGGTAGTTTATATTTGAGTTTGACGGTTCGGTTAACATACCTTCAAGTTCAAATTAATTCTACATGGGTCGCCGTACCTATTCAGTCATGCCGACTCTACTAACGCGGGCTCCCATAATGTATTTACTTGACCTACCTCACCACCGAACCTGTTGTCTTCCACTCGACGAAGCAAGCTCACCATGTCCTCTCCATTCGACACTACCATAATCTTCGTCCCCGGTGCTTGGCATGGCCCTGAAGCTTTTTTCGATGTGGGTGATCGCCTTCGTACGAATGGCTACAACATCGACTATGTCAACCTTGCATCTGTCGGTCCTACAACTCATCTAAAAGACTTCCAACCCGACGTCGCCGTTATCCGTGAGCACATCACGAAAGCTGTCTCAGCTGGTCAACAGGTGGTGATGGTCGTGCACTCCTACGGTGGAGTTCCCACCTCCGACGCAGTTCACGGTCTTGATTATTCATCCCGTCAAGCAGCTGGCCAACCCGGTGGCGTGACCCACATGTTCTTCTGCTGCTCCTTCCTCATCCCCGTTGGGCAATCACTGCAAGGAGCCTTCGGTGGCAACGATCTCCCATGGTATAATGTCTCAGATGACAAGACAGAGATCAATCCAATGACACCAGAGAAGATCTTCTACAACGATATGCCACAGGACATGGTCAGAAAATGGGTGGCTAAACTCAGACCGCATAGCTATCAGACGCTTCATAGCAAGGTTGAGCATGCTATGTGGAGGACTGTGCCGAGTACATACCTCTATTGTTTGCAAGACAATGCGATTCCAATTGCTGTGCAGGAACTTATGGTCAAGGAGTGGGCTGGTGGTGCGGGTGTGACGATAAGGACCGAGACTGTGGATGCGGCTCATAGTCCTTTCTTTACTAAGCCTGATGAAATGGCTGTGGCTATTGTGAAGGCGGCGGAGCTGAAAATATAGATGCCCCACGGTATAATGTGTGGATAGATGTAGTCTTCGAGCTGCATATCAACTTTGGCGTTAGCTGCACAGTATGTGTATGTATATACCTACACAAGTATCAACATACTATGCATTACATAACTTTCAAGAGTGGGAAAACCCCGCTAGTCCCGGAATATTGTTTACACTTTTCCCAATCTGGCATTCCCTTTCCCATATCCTACCATATTCACCTACGCCATCAACTCACGTTAAATATCCCGCGCGTACTCATAACACCGCACCATCGAAGCGAGCAAGCAACAAAGAAACACACAACTTCCATTCCCTAAAATAGACCATTCAGCAAAAAACGAACCACAGCGCAACTGATCAACCAACCAACCACCCACAATGTCCACCGACCGCGCAACGCAACTCCTCACCGAAATCCAAACCCAACGCACCACAGCCCCCCTCTCAATCCTCTCCCTCGCCGAACCACTCCTCAATCAAAGCCCACAGTCCCAATCACAAAGCAATGGCACAACAAGCGCCGCAAGCCAAATAGCACCAACACCAACACCACAAACCCTCACCTCAGATCTAACACACTACAAGTCCCTCTTCTCAAAACTGCGCTTCTCTTACCTCGAACAAGTGACCAAAGAGAAATACCTGCGCTCCATCGTCGGTAGCGACGCCGATACCATCGCCAGTGCTGAAGATAATGCAGTTCTTGAGGAGAGGTTGGTGGGCATGAAAGCGAGTCTGCAGGGGAAGAAGAGGGGGACGGAGGGGTTGGTTGGGGAGATTGAGATGGTGGCGAGGGACGTGAGCATGGGGTATGAAGGTGTCGGGAGGCGGGTCGGGGAATTAGAGGGTTTGGTGGGGGAGGTGCAGGCTTTGGAGGCGGAGGTTGAGGAACTAAAGAAGAGGGTTGGGGAGGTTGAAGGGATGGATGTGGATGTGGAGATGGAGACTGAGGGTGGGAATGGGAATGAGGGGATGAGGTTGGGCTTTGAAGAGACGGGTTCGTTAATTCAGGAGCAGACGCGATTAAATGAAGAGCTCAAGACGCGCATTGAGGAGCTGGAGATGGATATGCAGCGCAAAGTGAGGGAGTGTGAGAAGGCGGAGCGCGAATTGGAAGATGTTGAGGTGAGGAGGAATGAGATTACTAGGTTGGCTAGGGATGCACGGAGGGTGAAGGAGGAGGGTGGGAGGGATTTGTTGGAGGAGCAGGGGCGGTGGTATTTGAGTAGTGAGGTTGTGTTGAAGGGGTTGCTGGGTGTGGAAGTGTGAGGAGTTTTCTACTGTGGTTTGCGATTATGGATTTGCAAGCACACGGCTTCGGCGTTTTGAGTTGGATGAGAGATGGCATGAGTCAGTTACGAAGCATATGATACCCTACTTGCAAACGGCGTTTTGAACGAATTGATTGTTTGAAATTCTGGTATTGGTGATCCTGCAATTGCTTATGCGTTCTCGAGATTGCATAGTCTTCGCGGTCTCCTTTTTGATAACCCCACGGTCATCATATAATGCAGGGTATATGCTAACTTAGAGACATGGTAGCTGCCTTCTGTTGCACTATCATTTTTCAACCGGTGGCCGCAGCAAGGTAGGCAGAACGAGAGATTGAGACAAAGTTGAACTTCACGCACACTCCTATTCCTCCTCATCTTCAGCACCCTCCTCACCATCGGCACCCTTCTCAGCAGCCTTAGCCTTCTTCCTCCTCACACGACCAGGTCGCCCACCACCAAATGGAGAAGTAAGAGCAAAATCAATGTGCTTCTGGCTGTCCAATCGTACCACGAACGAAGGGACGTTGACAATCTGCTTTCCAACTCGGATGTGTCGCTGCTTGATCAAGACACGAGCGTGGTGGATAGACTTGGCGAGACCGAGCTTGTAGACACAGGTTTGTAGTCGTCGCTCCAAGAAATCTTCGACTTTGAGGGCGAGCACGTAATCGAGCTTCATGCGGGATTCGTCGAGGACACCGACTCGAACGAGACGTCGAATGAGGGCGTTACCTTCGAAGAGACGCTTGGGGTCTTTCTCATCGAGAGTGAGAAGTTGTCTGTTGGTTGCGTTAGCGATTATGTAGTGTGTGGTGACTGTCATGTTTCATACCGAGCAGCACGTCGAATTTTGGATAGAGTAAGCATGACACGCCACACCTCTCGCTTGTTTCGTAGACCATATTCACCGACGATCTTCAATTCGGAGTCGCTGATGAGATGTTAGAGGGATACCATAGACATAAGCAGAGACAAGCTACTGCTCAGTGGCCTGGAGGAACGTACAGACGAGCTGACTCGAATGCTGTAACCGATTGTTAGTATACTAAGTAGATGACAAGGCACAGGAATGGTTGCTTACGTCGACGAGGGACCTTGTAGGTCTTTGAGTAGGATCTTGGAGCCATGATTGCGATTATCGACCAGCGCAATCAATGTATTGTCGACAACAAAGCAGATGTTGAAGTTGATTTTGCGATCCGCGATTAGAGGAGTCGCACGTTGGAGGGTGCGAAAAGTCTTGGCGTTGTGTATTGTGCGCCAAGCAAACCAAACTGCGGGTTTTCGAAACGCACCACGATGACCAACAGAAAGATACCACCGCCCGACATTCAACTTTTTACGATCATTTCAGACCATTTTCGACAGTAGTCAAGATGGGTCACGCTCGTGGTCTTCGAAGCGGTACCCGCGTACGTTTAATCGAGCGACATACGAGAAACGGTGACTGACTTGAATGCGCAGTATGCTTTCTCGCGAAACTTCAGACAGAAGGGTGTGATTAACCTGTCCACCTATCTACGACAATACAAGTGAGCGCCTCCGTCACGTCCGCCATATGGATCAAGAACTAACAGCAGTCGATCAGGGTCGGAGACATCGTCGACATCAAAGTAAACGGTGCCGTCCAAAAGGGTATGCCATTCAAAGTCTACCACGGGAAAACCGGAGTCGTCTACAACGTCACAAAATCCGCCGTCGGCATTATCATCTACAAGAAAGTCGGCAACCGTTATCTCGAGAAGCGAGTCAACGTCAGAGTCGAACACATCTCGCTATCGCGATCGAGAGAAGAGTTCTTGACCAGAGTGAAGGAGAATGCGCGAAAGAGGAAGGAGGCTAAGGAGAAGGGTGAGAGCTTGCTATTGAAGCGACAACCGCTGATGCCGAGGGATGCACGAACCGTTAAGATGGAGGGTATCGAGACGTTGACCGCCATACCATACGACACCAGTATCTAAGCGAGTTTGTTATGTTGTGGGAGTTGTATCTTCGTGTGGATTGCCTTCGTGTTCGAAGCACGAATAACGGCGCGGTGCTGAGTTGGAAGCTGAAGATGCGGTAGGCAATACCCTGGCAAATATATGGCATGGTTGTCAAACAGTCTTCGTAATCTGCTAGACAGATGTGGTTGCCATAAGAGATCTGTGCCAAACAATTGTTCACTTGAAATGAAATGCAGAAATATCCACAAGGCATGACCCAAAAAAAGAAAGATTCGCACAAGGATGTCAATGCTTCATTTATCTTTTGCTACACCATACTTACTAACTCTTCACTCCCTGGTACTCCGATGTGCAACAAAAAAGTCAGCCACACTATCACCATCACCAAAAGGTAGGTCAAACAAGCTCTCTCAAGCTCTACTACCCTTCGGGAAGATCGACAGGTCATAAACAACTACCTATATCGAACACCCGGGGTTATATGGCCGGTGAAGTTGATCAGCAACTAATTCGAACATCTTTTCGTCAAAGTTAAGTCATCACCACTCGGGGGTGACCCGTCTTAACCCATTAGGCCAACTGGACGATGATCAGCAACTAATTCGCATAGCCAGCTTTGGTGTTGTTTGTTGACTATATTCTTGGGTACTGGAATATAAGCCTTTCACTTGTAAGCGTCCTCCTGGTGAAAGTGGTGCTTTTCGAGGCAGCCTGGCCTGGATCATTGCTGACCCAGTCGCGCATATGAATAATTCTGGCAGCCGTTGTGAACAATCAAACCCTGACGTCGGGGTCAGTGTATTTCATTAGGTCATTCTCATGAGTGTAGTTCATCCCAATTGCTAGCATTCTCACGATGCAACCCTCGCCGAGTATTTCGATGCGGCAGTGTCAAACATGGTCTCCTTCTCTCTCAAGTCAGCTAACAGTTGATGTTCAGCATCTCTCTGATTCAAAAGGCCTTTCAACTCCGTCGTCCTTTCCGCGTTGCCATTACCAAGAACATACTGCAACACAATCGCATTTGCGATTGCCTGGACATCCGGATTCTCACTCTCCAAGACCTGATTAAGAGCAGCCTCCGCTTCTTCCGCCCTTCCTAGATGTAACTCCGCAACCGCTTGTCCGACCAGGGCCGTAGGACTTTGACCCCCTGGAGCGCTTGCCAGCTCCTCGAACACATAATACGCACTCTGATACTTCTCCTGCCCTCCAACCCTCAAGTTTGTCCAGGCCTCCGCCAAGTTAAACAATAGTGAATCTTGTGCCCATCTTTTCGCGTCCTGGACTTCTTTGAGCGCTAGATCTGTCCTATTATTCGTAAGGTGTAGTTGTGTTAGTAACGCTACAGCTTCGAGGCTGCCTTGGTGTTTTGAAAGAAGTTCTACAGCCTTTGCATATTCACCGTTTGCACCAAGGACTGTGCCGGCGCATATCTGGACTGTCGGATCTTCGCTATCAGAAGACTCTGCTAGAGCGAGTGCTGCAGAAACATCATTTTTAGCCAGGGAAACGAGTGATCGTGAAGCTGCATCGTTAGATCTTGACAAAGCTGACACGACTTCGCGATTCTGGCCAAGTGCTATCTGGGCACGGTATTTGAGGGTCTGAGCGAGGGGCTTGTTGGTAGAAGAGAGAGACGAGGTGTCGAAAGAGACAACTGTTTGGTAGGCATGGGTGTAGAAGGCTGTGGATATGTTGAGGAGTTCTTTAGCATTGTTAGCCTCAATCCGTGCAATTTAGCTGAAGAGGAAATGTCACCTACCACTTTCCCCCGAGAATGGATCCATGGTGGTCGATTATGGTCAAGGTGATGTGCTTCACTCCGCTTTCAGTGAGTAAGCAGTTAATCCAGAACAGAAAACCTTGTTGCAGGCCTGGAATGTGAAGTACGGGAGTAAGGAGTCAGAGTTGAGGGTTGATGGACTATATGAAATGTGTACTCTGCCCTCCGGATGAACATGTGGTGAACCAGTACTTCCCATATTGGCAAGTGCGGCGACAACTTCAGATGAGCCTCGATACTGACAATCAATCCACTTGAAAGTCGTTCCCAAAGTGAATCACCAACCCCGATAACTTACAACTTCAAGACCCTTGTATCCAGTCTGAAACTTCCGCAACAATGAAGCCCACAAACTCAATGTCCTCCAGTTTCCAATTCGTCCATAAAGGCATACTTCTCGACTATCGGGCACACCAGACTAAGTCAGCCATGAGTCGACTCCGAGCAAGTTACCATTTGTTTCTGCGAAACCAGCCTCCGAAGCCACTGAATGTGAAGACGCGCAATTCCACTAAGCTGAGGCCGTGGAAGGCACCGATCGTGCAGATTTAAGCTCGGTACGGTGCTACGAGGTGGAACGGAATAATGGACACGATTGACAAACATGAGCTGTACAACATGCAATTGAATATGCGCAGAGAAGTTTGAGCAGGCGTTATGGTGTTCGGAAAGAGGGAGATGGTACTGGAAGCAAGAGGATATCTCAACTCAATATATGATCATTTTCTTCTCCGGATGTATCTCGCTGACATTACTATGCACTATGCGGCCCCTTGTACTCTGACAATGGTACCGTATCCACGAGCAACGCCTTTGAGAAAGCCTCCGGATATCTACCACCCTTCACCTCTGCATTGTCGATAGCATGTCTAATCTCCTTTTCTTCCTCGTTGGTAAGTTTGACCTGGACAGAGCCCATATTCTCATCAAAGTTCTTCGTCTTGGTAGTACCCGGAATTGGGAACACTTCGTCTCCGCTATGCATCAAGAATGCCAGTACCAACTGTCCAGTCGTGCAGCCCTTCTTGTCAGCAAGAGTCTTGAGTGTATCAACAAGTTCCAAGTTCTTATGGAAATTCTCCTCAGAGAATCGCGGTGCCATGCTCCGGAAATCACCCTCCTCGAAGTCCTTTGGTGATCGGATAGAGCCAGTCAAAAATCCTCGACCAAGCGGTGAATAGGCGACCATTGCAACACCGAGCTCACGGCAAGCTTGAAGAACGCCCTCCGTTTCAACCTCCAGAGAGAATGGCGAGTATTCCATCTGCACAGCATCAATGTGAGCGACCTTACACGCCCTTCTCAGCGTCTCTGCGCTACATTCTGAGAGGCCAAGATACTTGACTTTGCCAGCGTCCTGAAGCTTCTTCATCGCTTTGACTGTGATCTCAATTGGTTGGTTACTGTCAACACGATGACAGTAGTAGAGATCTATGTGGTCAACGCCGAGGCGAGAAAGGGACTTGTCGCATGCCTGTTGAATGTATTCTGGTTCGTTGCGAACGCTGCGTTTGCCGGTCTGCGGATCGACATAGTTGGCGAACTTAGTGGCTAGAAAGATCTTCTCACGGGCACCAGGGTTGCGTTTAAACCATCTAACAGACACAGTCAGTCCTTGTGGAGGCAGGACTCGATTTGTGACAAACTCACCTTCCTAGCAGGTCTTCACTATCTTGGTACATATCTGCCGAGTCCCAGAACAGTTCGCCGGCATTGTAGATATGGTCGAGTAGTGCATAGCGTTCCTCGTCAGGCTTCGGTTTTCCATAGAAGGCGGAGAGACCCATAGTGCCGAAGCCCAGTTGGGTGACTTGAGGTCCATTCTTACCGAACTTCTGAGTTGGGAAGGACGAATAACCAACCAGCTCAGACACTTTTTGCTTGATTGCATCAACCATTTTGAAAAATTTGGACAGAAACTGAAGTTGGACTTGGATGCACGAGAATGCTATTGTTCAAGGATAGATCACGACAAGACAATGGACGATGGAGTTGGGGGCAGTGGCATAAATACATTCTCAAGAGCCGTCTAGGTACTCATTCAATGCTAGTTGTTTGGATTCTCCAAATCAGTCGGACGGCGTCATATCAAAGGCCAACGCGTGGGAGCCCCTTCATACTTTTCCTTCGCCATATCATCATACTATTCCAACAATGTGGTGTTTTGGCGGGGCATTTACGAGCCGCAATGGCCATAAATCCGATCTTGCCTCAACAGGGTTTCAACGTCACCAGTGAAGCTTCTATCTCCGACTGCAATTCCGTTTTCTAGCTCCATATTCCTCTTTCAAGTTAGCGTTCCACTTTCCTCAAGCAGATTAGCTGGATTTTGCCCACCAGGGACTGTACGAGTGGTGGAGAGTGTCTTTGCTGCTTATGAAGCAATATGGCACAAAGACGGAGTTCAAGACTGGGTGTTAAGGATAACGCACCAGGCCGGAGCAATGCGGAAGATGCGGCACAGCCTCGTCCGTGAGTTGGCATAATGCCGTTCAAAATGCACAGTCAAGCCTTCACTATCAGCAGAAGCGACAACATTTGACAGGTAGGTCAACGGACAGTTATTTTGTGGCGAATATATGGCCCCGGTACAGAAGCGAAAATAGAAGTAGAAATGAAGGATGGCGGATACAAGAGTAATCGAATTGATGATGCCTCACGCCCATTCTCTTGGTCTCTTAAGGACTTCCAAAAGCTCCTTCTCTTTTTGGTTGGTCGCATCCAGCTCTTCATCACTAGCGGTTGGCTTTACTCCTGTACCAGCGATTGGGTGCATGTACTCCCATCTCGCAGTCAATGGTAGACTCATCAGAATACTCTCAATCCGTGCTCCTGGTGTTCGAAGACCAAAACTGGTGCCTCTATCGTTCACGAGGTTGAACTCAACATATCGTCCACGACGAAGTTGTTGCCATTCCTTTTGTTGTGGTGTATATGGCATATCCTTGCGCTTCTTAATGATGGGCACATAAGATGGTAGGAATGCATCTAGTCCACTTGCACAGAACTGGAACAGCTCCTCTTGTGGATTCTTAGCTGCTGGTGCGCTGTGCACATCCATGTCATCGAAGAAAATGCCCCCTAGACCTCGAGACTCGTCGCGGTGGGGGATCCTGAAGTAGAGATCGCACCACTTTTTGAACCTGGGATAATAATCCTTGTCGTGCTTGTCACATGCAGCCTTTATCGTTTTGTGGAAGTGTCGAGCATCGTCCTCGAACAAGTAGCTTGGTGTCAAATCCGTTCCTCCTCCGAACCACCAGTTCTGTTCAGCTTGACCGGTGGCATTAACAGGATCTCGAGGATCCGATGTCTCAAAGTAGCGGTAGTTGAGATGTACTGTAGGGGCCATTGGATTGACAGGATGCAGCACCAATGATATACCGGCGGCGAAGAAGTTCAGCTTATCAACATCGGCCCCAACAAATGACTTGTGATCAGCCCTCATTTTCTCAATGGCAGGTCGACTCAGCTCCCCATATACAATACTTGTATTCACGCCAGCTTTTTCAAAAACATTGCCTTCCTGCAAAACGCAAGAGATACCTCCACCACCCTGTGATCTATTCCATTGGTCTCTCTTGAACTTTTTGCCGTCTATTTGTTCCAACGCAAACACAATCCTGTTTTGTTGTTCCTGTACTAATGCCTCCATTCTCAACCTCATGGGTGAGTTCTTTGTGATTTTGGTCCTTCGCTTCGTAACTTCGTCGACTTCAGCTAAGGTAGCCGCACTCTGTACCGGCGCTTCAGCTTCAGCTGTTTGTCCATATCTAGTGGTGTAGAGCAGAGCTCCTAGAACTGCTACTCCGGCAGAAACCTGTGCCAGTCCTTTCGGAATCGATGGCTGGGACGCACTCGATGTCTGAAAAGGCTTTCTCGAGCTTGTTGAGAAACATCTTTGCTTTTTTTGACTTCGCAAGGCGCATCTACAGTGCTTGAGGGAACGCAAAGCCGAGGCTACAGTTGTAGAACCTGGTGTGGAAGCCATGAACGCTGGCGACTTCAGACAGAGAGAGAGTAAGGAAGAACAACAAATAGTGAGTCAGAAGTTATCAAGACATCATGGAGATGACCTGATCATCTCATGATTCTGGCGTGTTAATGAGAGTCCTCAATTCGTGCTGTTTGATTGGTCCCAGTGTTTTGATACTTTAAAAATACTCAAGGGACCACCAGCAGAACTCGCAAAATGTACTTACCTAGGTTAGTACTACTCCAGCACTATGAAACTACTATGCGGCATCAGCGAGCTCTTCCGCCAATCAAAGGAAACATTCGTTTCAACCCACACTCAACAACAGTAAGAACTACAGTAAACAGTGTGCGTGGTTGATTACATGTATGTAGCTACAGTACAAGCAGGATGTCTCCGAACGTACAGTACTGTACTTGAGTTCACGATGTTAGGGCCACTTTAGCACACGACAAAGCTCAGTAACATTGCGGAGGACTCACGGTTGCTCGACTTTGATATCCGTGAGCTCCACCACAGTGCCCTGCATCAGGAATAGATTCAATTTGAACCAATGCAGTAAGCCAAACAGTCGAATATGCCTTCTTGCTTCTGCTTAGAATAGCCTAATGATCCATCTCTGCTATCTATCCGTACATTACTCTGTATAAGAATGCCAACTCTCCATGCGAATTTGGTTAAGAGAAGCTACATGTTACTACTGTAGTACCGACGAAGGACGAACAGAACACACACACAGTTTCCGACTTGCTTAGAACTGATCAGCTGACATGCGAGTCCATTCAACCTGAGGCATCAGCAGTTGATTGGCGTTTACCTAGCTCAAAGCCTGCCAAGCTCACAAGGACAAGAAGCATTCCTGCTCCAGAAACTGCCTTACTGGCGGCAAACAAAGAGCAGACCACGTCAGCACGTGCTTCTGCATGCGTCAGCGGCCGGTCTCGTCAATGCCCTTGCATTTCCCATCCCAGCTTCACCACCATCACAACTATTGTCGCCTTGCCTTGTCTGTAGCACAATAATTCAGAACAATGGGTGGCAATAGCTTGCCAGAAATTGAATGCTCTCACATCGTAATCAGTAGTACCTCGATAGCCAGTAGTGAATGACGTGGCAGATGAAGCCTTGTCGGAGTGACTCTTAATTACGGACATTGGTCACTTGTCACCAGTGCCTGCGCCTGCTGGCTGCGGGGTGCCTCTGACTGGCTCGTGGCTCATCCAAGTGTTGCCTTGAAACACCGCTCTTCAGTTCTATCATTCACCACCTCAACCTTCCCCTTCTTGACTATCCTCAGCCTATCAACCCATTCCATTCAACTATACAAATCGACCTACAAACCAGCCAGTCTACACATCTCAAGTCAAACCCTCGATCAATCAGTCATAATGCGCTCCAAGTTCAAGGACGAACACAAACTCGAGAAGCGCAAGGCCGAAGCCGACCGCATCCGACAGAAGTACGCTGATCGCATCCCGGTACGTACACTGGCATCCGTGAAAGTGATATGCAACTAACAGGAAATATAGGTCATCTGCGAGAAAGTTGAAAAGTCCGACATAGCCACCATCGACAAGAAGAAGTACCTCGTCCCTGCAGACCTGACGGTCGGCCAGTTCGTCTATGTTATCCGCAAGCGAATCAAGTTGTCCCCCGAGAAGGCCATTTTCATCTTCGTGGATGAAGTCTTGCCTCCCACCGCCGCTTTGATGAGTTCGATCTACGATGAGCACAAGGATGAGGATGGTTTCTTGTACATCACGTAAGTCCGCCACCTCTGCCACAACAGCTAGCAAACCAGAATGCAGGCAATTAAGAACAGTGAATAATGAATACTAACATGATCTGCACAGATACTCGGGCGAGAACACATTCGGTTGGGAGGAGTTGTAAGCAAGTCAAGTCAATCGAGGTCTAGCGAAGAGCGTGCAAGGCAGACAAACCAAACCAAACCAAACCACAATCGATCGACCCAACACGCGTATTATGTTATGGAGTGGCAGGGACTGAGCCAAGGCGTTCTGATTGAGCTGAAATGAAATGATATGAAATTGAATACCCATTACCTTACAATGCCACTGCAATGAGCTGAGCTCGACTGCTATCAATAACCCAAAGAACAAGCAAGTCCATCAAGCCAACACGTACCAGTGCAACATCCCAAGTGTTACCCACAGTAAACATGATCCATCTCTACCTACATGCAGTGTCTACCAACGCACCTGCATGCTGTTACAGTAGAACCAATACCTCCCAGTTCTCTTCGTCCCAATAATGACATTCGTTCGTTCACTCACTTCGTTATTTATATACTAGTACAGTCAACATACCGATAGACACACGCTCAGCTACCATCACAGCAATCCATGAAGCCCCCTCCCTCTCTCCTTCCCTGTTTCGATACCCACTGACTACAGTACATGGTATGCCCGAACAGGACCAGCAACAGTAACAGTAACAGATACAGCACCAGTAACACTAACAACTTGGAAACGTGATAAAACATCAGATGCTACATGTACCTCGGTACTTGCAGTATTTTTCCTCGATTTTCAAACGTCAACGTCAACCTCAAGTTCAGGTCTCATAACCCTCAACTGTTTCAGTTCAGTAGCTGCAACATACCTATGAATTATCTACTGTAAACCAAGTACAGTACCACTACTGTAGCACGAAGCATACCTGCCTGCCTGCTTACATACCTACCTATCCTTCACGAACAATGCTCTGGACAGGGGGATGGGCACGAGTACATGTTATATCCTGTATATCTACTGTAGGTACTATAGGTAGGTAGGTAGGTAGGTGATGTTCTTTTTACGACTGTAGAAGTGTTCACTGAACCGTATGGTATAGTACTTTATGATGGACCCAGTGTGGTGTAAGGAATAGAAAGAGAACGAGAAATGTAGACATTATATATTGTACATACATACGTACATACATACATACGTACATGAATTAATGAGCGTATATTCTTCTTGAATACAGTCTGTTACTGGTAACACCACAGTTGAGGGTTAGTTATAAAAAGTGTTCGGAGTTGAAATTATTGGAGCGAATAAATATACATAAAAAGTACCTGGATTTTGCATTATTCCATACGATGTATCAATAGTTAAGAGTCGTACTGGTTGATGCTTTTTGCTTGATGCAAGCACATTCCCTGGCCATCATGATCATTCGCACATAATCTGACAAATCTATTTTCAGACCGCATTACACAAGATCCTGCTCCCTCCGCATGACTGAAGATGCACTCGCTCTTCAAACCTTCTGCCCCAACATCAAAATCAAGCGCAACCGAACCGTAACATTGCATCACTGACCATCCATTAGACTTCCTGGCCAAGTCCTTAGATTAATAGATTCCTTAGACTCGGACTGGCACTTGCTCCAGGACCAGCAGTCGAAGACCTCCCGTCTCCATCTCGTGGCGCAACAGGTCCATCAAGCATGATTGGCGTCTCCTCTCTGCCATTACCTTCATATCTGAGCCTTGGACTTTCACCAGTAATGCTAGGCCGTCTTCCTTGATCAACCTGATCGGCTGACCCGGACGGTACACGTCCAGGGGCAGGTGGTAGTGGGTGATATGGACGGTTGTAAGACATATTTGGGGAATCTGCAGGACGGTGTGCACCATCGAAGCTATAAGGCCTTTGACCAGGACCTGCAGGAGTCATATGTGGTGATGCAGACTGGTTCGCAGGTACCCCAGGTAGTGGCGCGCCAGAAAGAGGATACGCGAAGGCAGCTACAGGTGGCGGTGGTGGCGGTGGTGAATTGTGAGGCAGGCCATTGAGTTGCGGTCGAACAGAAGGCGGCGGAAGTACGCTTGGCATAGGATAGTGAATGGGTGGACTGGGAAATGGGTAGCCGCTAAATTCCCCAGGTCGAGCAGGGTGATATGGAGGCGGTGCACCATACATAATAGGAGCATGCTGAGCTGGAGGTCCGCCAGTTCTTAGTGGAGGACCGGGCCATGGAGAGGCACCATTTTGCCATGCCTGAGGGGGTAGTCCGGCCCCATTGACCATTGGGTGCGCATGGCCTTGTCCGTCGAGTGCAGGTGCAAACGGAAGTCCATTAATGTGGCTTGGACCAATATTTGGCTGGTGTGTCGTCATATCCTGGCCGTTTTCCGCTGCATGTTGTTCACTCTGTTTGACTTGTGATGGCGAGGACGATAGAGTTTTCTTCTGTACGTGACACTTATGACATTGATAGTGCAGCTCTTCTGGGACATCGATGGCATCAACATCCATAGGTTCAGCTTTGATGTTTGAAGCGGATGAAGGTGCAAGTGGTTGCGTAATGGGATTCTGTTGTTGTAACAACGGCGATGGTGGCTGCACACTACTGCTTTGACCCAATGGTGCGAGCTCAGCAGGTTGTTGGAACGTGCTTGTTTGAGTTTCTGGAACAGTAGGCTTTGAAACAAGGTGTGCATCTACCAGCCACCATTTCGGACTTGTTGCGATCAAGCAGCTACAACATTTCTTATCCGACTTGACGACAGTTCTCGAACCTTGAGTAATCGAGTGTATGGAGGCTTCATGGTTGTCACCATTTATGTGTGGCGAAAGTGGCGATGGCGAGGACCTCACGTCATGACCAGTAACAGCCTCGACCAGAGTCGATGATGCAGCATTTCCGTTAAGCGTCGACACGCGACGATGCGATGGCTGTACAGCATTCGATAGCGTGGGAGCAGACTGAATGAACTGTGCAGCGCGTCGAACTGTGCCAGTGATCGAGGTGTCGACCTGCTTGTAAGTCTGCGCAAATTGTTGTAGTGCTGTCAGCCCTGAAGGAGTCATCTCTAGCATGTTGTGCACAATCGTCGGGACAGCATGATGTGGGCACCAAATGCCAGGCACGGCAAGTCCCACCTCTGAATCAAGCTTCATCACTGCGACTGAATCGCGTCGACTCATCTTGACTGGCGAAATATCAAAACCCAATGTATAACCATGCTGATGAGCACATCCGACGTGAAAGTTGACATTGCAGGACGGGGATTGGCAAGATACGGTCGGAAACCCTGTGTCCTTGCAGAACTTGCAAGCTGCCTCAAATCGCTCTTTTGGGATGAAACCAACACCTTCTGCAGCATCCAAGTGTTCAGCATCGCCAAACCTGATTTCTTTCGTCCATACAGCACAGTTGACATGCATCCAGTTGTTCCAGGCAGTACGCTTGAGTGGTTCGCGAGGGTCCACTGGTCGTCCGGCCGCAAGTTGATCTTCACGCCACCGTCTTCCTGCTTCCTGAACCATTTCACGCTCGGCACGTTCCTTATCTCTTTCTCGATCTGTCTTCTTCTTATGTGAGACTTTCGGCGGCTCCATTAATTCCTGGGGCGTTCTACGCACCGGGCAGAGCACACATTCGTAATTAGTCGAAACCTGGGTATTGCTATCGTTCTTACACATATCGCAATACCACGGTCCGGACCCGTTGATGGGTGTCTTGACGCCATAGCAAGGAGCATGGACGTGCAACCGACAATCTCGACATTTGAGCATCTTGTGAATAGGATCGTTCAGAACATGACAGACAGCACATGGGTGTTCTTTGACCCGTGGCATTTCTGGCTTGAGGGGTTCGAGTTCGACCGGTTTTTCTGGCACAACTTTCTTCTTTTCTACCACGACTTCCGGAGTTGCAGCATGCGTGTCGGGCTTGACCTTCTTCTTAGGCGGCTCATCTGCCTCCACCACGGTGAGTGGCACTTCGATACCAGCAGCGATTGCAATCTGGGCAGTGTTCTTGGAGAGGAGATCAGCCGCAAAATTATGTGCTTCCAACACGGTACGCATCATTTCCTCATCGACCTTGCGTTTTGAGGCTCGGCCTCCAGCAAGAGCAATCTTCTTGCCTATTTCTTCAATGGACTCATATTGAATGGCGTAGCGACGCCACAGATAAGCGCACTTTCCGCATAGAGCTAGGACAAGCCAATTGCTCTTATCCTTTGTGTTCTTCGAAGCAGGATCTCGAGGAACAATAGTTCCAGGGGCAGTCGCCGGAGCCCGTCGCCATACTCTTGATGACCTTGTGTTGCAAAATTTGCAACAAAATCCGCGCTTCACTCTCGTGGCTTTCTCGTCATCGAAGGCGGAGTCATCTCCATCGTCTGCAATATCGTCCAACAACTTGGGAACGCTTCCGTCCTTGTCTACTCGTTTTGAATCCTTCTTCGATTTCCGACCTTCGTAACTCCCCCAAATCTCTTTGCCTCGAGGTGTCTTCTTCCAAAGATAGTAGAACCGCACAATGCGACTTTCCTTGATATTCGAACTGACGTGTCGAGCTACGAGATGGAGCTCACTACCATACTTCGCAACTCCTTCCTCGAAACGTCTAACTTCCTCCTTTGTGAGTTCTGGCTGTTTGAGGTCTGTCTTTGCTGAAAGATGGCGCATAGCTTCGAGGGCCTTCTCAACATCGTAATGGTTCTCCTGCAACTTTTCGAGCCCTTTAGTTCGCACGTCTACAGATCCAGTCCCAAGGTTGTAGAGTGGTGCAATTTCTCTATCACACCTCTGCATAAAATTGTCCACAATCGTGCTGTAATCTGCAGGCTTATCATCATCATCGAGACCTCTCTCAGTAAATTTCGATGCGTCAGGCATCTTGAATGTCAATTGCGCAGTGTACTCTTTTCTGCCTTTCAGTTCAATTGGCTCATCATGTCCTCGAGCAACATATCCAGGCGGTTCGTCATACACCCACTTAGGACGTTTTTCTCGCCTATCATTCTCCGAAGATGCAGCGCCTTTGGCATCTTTCTTGCTGTTAATGGTAGGTTTGTACCTTTTCTTGGCTTCTGTAGGTTTAATGAATTCAACTGGCTGGCCGTGCCAAACGTTGACGTTAGCTTGATGTCGAGGTCCCAACCGAGAACTGGCCCTCGGATATATTCGGTCGTCATAGTCCAAGGCGTCGTCAGGTTTCGAATGTATCCCAAGATATCGCCATTGCCATAGATTTGCCTGTGCAAGCTGCGCCGCAGTCGGAGGGGGATGTGCTTCGACGCCAGCACTGTTTTCGCGCGTTGTCTGGTCCTGACCGGGACTACCAACATCCTCGTCATCGAAACTCTCAGCCTCTGCCAGTCTTGACAGCTCATTCTCACTCAGCGGCGTGTTCCTAGCTTCCATTTTGAGTTCCTGGGCTCGACTGCAAGCAGCACATGCCCAAGCAAAACCTCTTGCCGGTTTCCTCAATAGTGGCGGACGTACACATGTCATGTGATACGTGTTCTTACACACTGCGCAATCAACAGAATTGTGGTTTGCTGCAAAGTCAGTGCAGCGTTTGCAGACCTTACTAGCACTAGTCAGATCTCGTCCTCGGCCGACCTCGACCAGGACAAACTTCCAACGCTCGTCAAGGACTTTTTTCACATGGCGCGGCACGTTCACAACCTTCATCGTAGGGATGACTTCGTAATAGCGCTGCATGTATCGGTCGTATAGCTTGTCAAACCAAAATGAGTCCTTTTGTTTGCGGAAGTCATCGAGATCGGGAATGTTGGCCAGATGCTGAATGTTGCATTTGCCTCGCATCGAGGTCAGTGGACAAGTGTCAGAGTGCATTGACGCGAAAACGACCCGAGTATCTTGAACTCTGCGCTGAATGTCCTTGGGCCGATAGAACCAGTTCACACGAACGGCTTCAACAGGACTGTTCGCAGTATTGTTGACATGCAAGAATTCCATGATTCTGCCGAAGTAATAAGGCTCACCGGGAGGTTCACAGACAAAGTACATGTTGTTATTGACTTGAACGATTGTCCCATCGTCAGCGACTAATTGCTCTTTATTGTTGAGACGGGCTCGCGAGTTGCTGAAGCTCAACATGTTTGTGTTGGTAGGGTCGAATCGGGAGGCTATCGAAGGATTCGCTTTCGCAACGGTAGGAGCTGGCGCAGAAACAGTAGTATTGCTTCCAGGCTGCTTTCGCTTTTTGGAAGCGCCTGCAGCAGACTGTTGGGTGTGATTCGTACCATTTGAAAGAGAGACATGTTCCGAGGTGGACATGGCGGCAGCATCGGTGATGGCAGTAAATCCATTCTGCGCAGGCTCGTCTTCCATGACCTGCGCCGGGAGTGCTGCCACTATGCCACCTGACTTCTTTGCAGATTTATGTTGGTATCTGCCAGCGGCCTCTATTTCCTGATCTATCTCCTTGTCGTCGGCATAATTAGGCCGAGCAACGCCTGGACGATTACGCGACCGTGTGCCGTACGAGCCAGCAATATTGGCATCGTGACCGTTGATGTCGTGTAAGTCAGTAGTCGTAGAGGTTGTGACATTGTTAGACTGCGACAGGGCCACCGAGTGTGCTTGAATTTCGGGTGCAGCTGACGGATCTCTACTAACTGCGGTTGGACTTGGCGCGTTGGAAATGGTAGCGCGACCCAAATCGCCAAATTGAGTGCTAGACTCCGATTCCGCAGAAGCGGCAGAACGCGAGGTCATAATGCCGCAAATTACATGACAATGTGTATTCGCAAGATGAAATCGTCATTGCATGTCTGCTCGACAATCTTTGGTTGGATGGCTGCCGGTTTACTGGCACAGAGCAAGAAAGAAGACTTTCCTTGATTGGGTGGACGATGCAAATCGCCGACGTCGGATTGAAAGTGATTGTCGACGGCGGTGTACCAGAAGATGGTTTGCACTACGATAATCCAATCGATTGTGTGTGGTTTGATGGTCGTAGAGATGACAATGGGTGATGTAGAGGTGGAGGAGGGAGGGTAATGAAAGCGAAGAATGTTCGGTGGAACAAGACGATAGATGTACAGTAAGACCAGCGAAGCCCGAGTGGATCCCAGCCGGAAGTGCTTCGTGGAATGAGGAGCGAGAGCGTCAAAATGGTGCCTTTCCCTAAACCTCACGTGCCTAGACGAGGCGAAGAACAATTGGTGACCACCGGCAAGCGCAAGGACTTTGCAAATCAAGCGTTTGCTTCGAAAGGCCGGGTAGATGTATGGTGTGCGAGCGGTCAAAAGAGTAGTCGAGATACGAGGGATGCGAGTTGTGGTTGAGGGAAACTTGAAGGCAAAGAGAGGGAGGAATCTGAAGGAAGGAAAAAGAGAGAGAGAGACCGCAATGTGAGCGAGCAAGGAGATCAGAGTCAGATGAGAAATGGAAAGTCAAAATGTTCGAGAACAAAAGTGAGCGAACGAGCGCAAGGCCAGCAAGCGCAACCAAACTTGAATGGCAGAGACAGATGGTCGATAATGCAGAAATCCACTCGTACGGAGAGGAGAGCATGGTCTTCCCACGACGGGAAAGCTAAACTCAGAATGTCACAGGCTCAGATACTGTCTTCTTCACCTTGCTGTGCTGTCAGAACAGATGCATCTCGCATGGGCAAGGATGATTCGACACTCGCTACGAAGTACTAGGTACGATATCGCATTCCACGAGTGTTGGAGCAGCAAGCCAAGGCCGAAAAGACTGGCAAAATAAATTGGAATTTATTGTTCCCTTAACTTGAACAACACTTGTGATAGTTGTCCGTCTAGCGCAGTACCATCCATGACCAATCATGTACCCCGAGAAGTCACGGGAGCTGGACAACCAACGTGCAGCCGGGGAATGAGACTCCATTGTGTTACACACAGTAAGTGCAGGTGTATTTGCAGCCAGCTGTTAATTGTCAGGGGAGTGAAATAAATGGAAGGGTTTGGAGAAGTAAAAGGAAGATTTCTCGAGGGAATTCCACAGCCGTGGTGCATGGTGAGAGAGAGGTGAGTTGACGACGAGATGCGGTTATTATGAGTGGTGGGAGTGGTGGAAGTGGGCACCTTGATGCTGGCACTGGCACCACGTAAGATTTAGTGCAAGTGTCAAATGTGTCCTTGGCGTCGTTCCGAGGCTCTGAACAGCCGACCCTGCAGCATCAGCATCGCCTTTTCTTCTTCGTTTCTTGCTTGCACTTCTGGTCATCATCACCTTTCATTTTGATGTGCTCAGGCCTACCGTAAACGCCTTTTCCAGCAACTACCGGGCTCGACCAATCTCTACGTTGATTGTGCAGAGAGCTCATTACAGGTTGGTTGGCACAGGCTACCTGGCTACGCAGTTCTCTGCACCTTCTCTTTCGTGGCCTTTCATTGGGCATGTCGCATCATCGTCCCGTGATAACTACGAATATTATTGATCGACTGCAAGTTTCCATTGACTACCAATATGAATTAACTTTCAGTAATGCATTCAACCTTTTGCTACAATAGATGATGCTACCTGGAGAATACAGTGAAACACGTTGAGTCTCGATTGATCTTCAAGCTTTGCTGCAACGGGTTGCCTTGAAGAGCATCAACCACGGCGTGTGATGTGCTATTAGAGTGCACCAAGCCGAGCGACCTCCCCCAATTCACCGGCAGTCCAAATTGACGTGTTTTCTCTTGGCTTCAACTTGAACTTCTCATATTGACCACGCTAGTTGTGCGCTTACACGTTTTCGGCATTCGCTCTAACCTTTCCTTGTTTGGATTTATCCGTTTCGGCAGCCGACTCTAACCTTAACCTCAACTTAGGAAACACCAATAGTGCCTGACTTGTACGCCACCACAATGGTCTTTTGGATCGACGAAGCACTGGCAGGATATTTCGCAACACCGCCCATGAACAGTTGCTGACAGTATATTGGATGAAGATGATTTCGTAGTCGACCCTTCAACGTCAACTCGATCTCAAACCTAACAACGTGTCAACCACTTTAACCATTTGCATGGCTCGTGTCCAAGGTGGAGCTTTCCATGGTCAGGCTGTTGCTAACTACGAGGCGTTCAACTTTACAGAAAACAACTATGTCACCACGGTTGATGTCTCGAAGCGGCCGAAGTTCAATACCGTGTCCTTGATAGGAGCGAAACGTAGCATTGATAATCTGGAAGACAGAAATGCCTCTATCAAGTCACGTTCAATCACCGCCAAACATGTCCTCGGTCAAAATGCTCCAACTGGACGAATTCAAGCCAGCAAAATAATAAAGACTGCTATTAGTGATGGCGAAGATGCCCCAGAGTCTTATAAGCCTGGTTCAACACCTAGCGTTACTCAGCATCCTTTGCTGTCTTTAGCACATCCAAGCTACGACCTTCCTCCAAAGCTCGTTTCGAATTTCGCCACACTCGGTGTACATGCCATCTACCCATGGCAGTCATCCTGTTTAATGAGGAGCGGAGCTATGTCTCAATCTAAGAACCTCATTTACACTGCTCCTACTGGCGGTGGCAAGTCGCTTGTGGCAGATGTTGTCCTTCTAAGAAAGGTCATACAAAACCCGTCAAAGAAGGCTTTACTCGTGCTGCCGTACGTTGCTCTCGTACAAGAAAAGACCAAGTGGTTGAGAAGACTTGTGGAAGGCATCGCGAGAGATGCACCTCACAACGCCCTTGACCTTGCCCCACAACTGGCCAGATCAAAAGAAATCACAGTGACTTCCTTTTATGGTGGGACCAAGAGTAAAGCTGGTTGGTCCGATTGCGATGTGGCTGTCTGCACAATCGAGAAGGCTAATATGCTTGTGAACTCTGCTATCGAGGAAGGCACTGTTGATGAGCTTGGTATAGTTGTGTGCGATGAGTTGCATATGCTTGATGATGACCACCGTGGCTATGTCTTTGAGCTGATGCTGACGAAGATCCTTACTTTGCAGCTAGGCGTCCAGATCATCGGTATGAGTGCGACACTTGCAAATCCGGAGGTGTTAGCAAACTGGTTGCAGGCAAAATTTTTCGTCGCCAAATATCGACCTATACCAATTCATGAGCATCTTGTGTATGAAAACGCCATCTACCCTAGCACAAGCTCAAAAGACTTCTTGAGAACAGCAAGCCAGCTATTCAACAATGACCCCACGCAGAAACCACAACAGCCTACGCATACGATTGAGCCATCTCCTTATCGAGAATTGTCAAACCCGGTTACAAATGCAGTAGTTGCCCTTGCGGTGGAAACTGCCGAGCAAGGTTACGGTGCTCTTGTGTTTTGCAACAGCCGAGCGTCATCACAAGCAGTCGCAGTATTGATCAGCGAAGCCCTTCACCATCTTCCAGTGTCAGCCGAGACTAACGAACGAAGAATTGAGGTTTTGGCTTCGCTGCAGGCACTGTCAAGTGGCTTTGAAGCCTGTTTAGCTGAAACTGTTCTTCTAGGTGTTGGCTTCCACCACGCAGGGCTGACTATTGAAGAGCGAGAGATCATAGCCGATGCGTACGACAGCGGTGTTTTGAAGGTCATCGTCGCAACATGTAGCCTTGCTGCGGGAATAAATCTACCAGCTCGTCGTGTCATCCTCAACAGTGCAAGGATGGGCCGCGATATGGTAGGTCCAGCCATGCTCCGACAAATGCGTGGCCGTGCCGGCAGGAAAGGCAAAGATGAAGTTGGTGAAACGTATCTATGCTGTCAAAAGATTGAACTCGAACCAGTCGCAGAACTTCTCGAAGCCGAACTGCCTGCCGTCGTCAGTTGCCTCACGCCAGAAAGACGAGGCATTAACCGAGCCATACTCGAAGCAATCTCCACGCGCATGCTCTCAACCTATGAAGGGCTCCAAGAATATGCTCGTAACTCCCTCCTCTGGCATACAGCATCGAACCATAATATGGTTCTTGACATGCTCGACGCTGCCATAAAATCTCTCTCAACCGAAAAGCTCATTTCCGTCACACAGTTCGACACATACGCTCCCACAGCTCTCGGCAGCGCCATCGTGGCATCAGGCTTAACCCCCGAAGACGGTCTCTTTGTGCATACCGACCTCCGCCAAGCTCTGTCCTCCTTCGTCATGGACAGCGAAATGCACCTCTTCTACCTCTTCACACCTATCCCTCACCAAGCCGCAAACACAGCAATGACCGCCGACATCTCCTGGCCAACATTCCGAACACTCCTAGAACAACTCGACGAACCATCCCTCCGCGCCCTAACACTAATAGGCATAAACCCAGCTCTAGTCAACCGTCTTGCAAACGGCGGCATCGAAAACCTCCCCGAATCCACACCCTCCGAACTCCGCACAGCCCGAATCTACCGAAGAGTATACTCGACCTTCGCCCTCCGCGACGTCTGCAACGAGATCCCCATCAACACCATAAGTCTCCGCTACAACCTACCAAGGGGCACAATCCAAAACCTATCCCAAACATGCCACGGTTTCGCAGCCGGCATGATAAAGTTCTGTCAACGCATGGCCACGCCCCTCTCACAAACCCCCACCACCATCACCGCACCATCCACAACCTCCTCTTCTGCGTCTGTAATCCAAGACCCCCAATCCTCAGGCTTTTCCATGCTCGCCGCAGTCCTAGAACACATGCAATCCCGCCTCTACGCCTCCGCCCGCGCCGACCTCCTCGAAATGGCACAAGTCACATTCGTCAAAGGTCGTATGGCCCGCTTGCTCTACGAAAATGGATTTAAATCCGTGCGCGCCCTTAGTGAGGCCGATGCGAGGAAGGATATATTGCCGATTATGATGGGGGTTTCGGGGTGGAAGTTTAAGAGGATTGAGCGGGATGTGAAGAGTGGAGGTGACACTAGCGGTGAAGCAGAAAGTGAGGCTGATGAGCGAAAGAGAGTTAATGAAATGTACGAGATGAGGCGTAAGAAGTTAGAGGAGAAATTACTGGGGAAGGCCGAGGTTATGGTGAGGAGTGCTGGATTTATTTATGAGCGGGAGGTTTTGAGGACGGCGGACTTTGAGGATTAGATTTGGTTTGAGATTCTGGTTTGGTTGGGATTGGGGTTGCGATACAGTAGGTGGGGGTTGTGGGTTTTGGTATTGGGATTAGTTGGTGTGGTATGGTACCTATCGTATGGTATGGTGTAGGAGTGTTGGTTCAGATACAGTGTGGCGAGTACTGGTGTTGTCCTGGTTTTTGAGCACAGGCATATTTTGGTGGGTTTGTATTGGCAGATGATCTTGAGTTTATTGATGAGAGATTGGTGGTGGTTTTGTGATGGAAGAATATTGTTGATATTCAGATTTTTATCTTGATGATTATCGGTAACCTAATTTTACACCAGAAGATAGAGTATGCTTTGCTCCTGATCAGCTTCTACCAACTATTTTGTGAAGACCACTCTACCTACGTGCACCAATGTCCTGCAGTAGGTAGGGCACGACTATATACTACCTTCTATTCCTCTTCATCTTCATCCTCCACCACCCTTCGCTTCTTTCTGTTCTGTGCCTGCGCCAAGAGCTCATCATCCGGTTCTCCTTCCGCATCATCTTCTTCCAGATCATCCATCCTGCTTCTCTTTGGCGTGCCCTCTTTCCGTTTCGGCCTCTCCTCAATGACAGTCTGTTTACCCTCAATTTCTAAATCATCTTTATCGGGATCATCATCCTCCTCCTCATCATCCAGCATATCGTCATCTCCACCATACAGTTCAGGCTCCTCGTCTGAGTCCGCAAGAAAGTCATCTTCACGGTCATATTCATCTTCTCTTGTTCGGCCACGCGGTAACGTCTCGTCTTCATCGTCACTATAGATTTCACCATGTTTGTTGAACTTGCGTCTGCCGACCATCTTCTTGCGGCCGCGGGAGATAGGCATACCCATTTCGTCTTCGAGGCCTGCGACACTGAGGCCGCCTGTGCGTGGACCGAGACCTGCGCGGCCGAGAACGGTGTTGCGCTTCATTGTGAGTCTGTCTTCTGCGTTTTCTCGCTTGCGTTGTGCGCGTAGACGATCTTTCTCGAATTGTTCGGCTGCTTTTCGTGCAAGTTCGGGATCTTCTTTGACATCTTTCATGCGTGCTAATGGATCGTGGTCTTCTTTGGCTTTGAGAAGGGTCAGGCGGAGACGGGCTTCGGATTCATCGGTGTCGGTGCTTGAAGGGACGATTTTCATGGATGCGTCAAGAGCACGGAGAATCTGAAGGTCGACAACGTCTGAGTGATGGGAGGCGGCGAGGAAGGTCAGAGAATCTTTGGACGGGTCGTATGGTAGTGGAGGTGCTTTCGAGGAGCGGTTGAAATTTTGCCGCAGGGCGGTTGAGGTAACTTGGTATTGTTCTTGGGGTTTTGTAGCTAGTTGAAGGGTGAGGGAGCCGTCTGACCACCGAACGAAGCGCGCCGTGGATTGGATCTTAGAGGGATTAGAGGGATTGCGGCGCCAGAACATTGAAGACATGGCAGTCGAATAGGCAGATGTTTGACGTGTTGGATCCCCATCGTGAGGAAGCTTGTCAGGCTCGTAAGTCGCCGGATCGAAGGCTGCTTGTTGTATACCGAGGAAGGCAGGCATATTAAGCATGTAAAACTCGTCGCCTTCAGGGTAATTCGTGCGTGGGAGACTACAATCAAGGGCTTTGAGCTGACGACCTGGTTCTTGTTCATCAACGTCGTTCTCGACGGTGTGAGCGACGCGATCGTCGCGGCCTAAGTCGTCGCCGGAGTCGAGGTCTGCATCATCTAGTGTTCGTGTTTGTGTAGTCTCGTGTTGGACTTCCTCATCCTCATCTCCGAACAGGTCACCATCGTCGCCCTCATTCGATCCTCCATCCTGTACCAGATCTGGTGTATCGTCCGACAGTGGTGAGTCCCGCGTCAGCTGTGGCTGTTCCACGGCAGACATCTTCCAAGTATGTAATGCCTGTAGAAAACGCTGCCCTGCTTTTTCGCGCTTCGATCAGAGTGATGCCGTTGCAACTTGACGTTCGCTTGCTCTCCCGGAGGGGCTGATGTCGATATGCGACTTCTGCGTGAACAGAGAGGAGGAGGATGCTCTTGTACAGCCGTGAAGGGTATAGGTATGGACCAATTAGTGGATGCAACGTCCGGTTTATGCTTGAGTCCTTAGTAAGATCTGCACTTATCGATCAACAAAATAACAAAAGATTGCCCTTTCAATCAACACAAGTTTTACTCAATCCCAATTTCGATAGTCATGCACAACCAGCTATGAATCAACACCAACATTCACAAACTGGCGACAGATGCTCTGCTCCGCAAGTTTGGCCGATGATTAAGCGTCTCAGTGGCTTAGCCTGACCCTTTCGCGGGCCGTACCTGCATGGATGGTTTACGATTTGGGAGGACGCTTGATCTGAAACTCAGCAAGGCTCGCACATGTCCTTCTGCTGAGAACTTGTCGACAACACTACACTACGACAGTCAGCTTTTTGTGAAGTCTGGTCGAGTGAAACTCGTTTGCACTGAGTCCTACAAAATGACTTCCTTCTTTTCAAGTGTGTAAGTGCACTATGCTTACTTTCCTCTACCAGTTACTCAGCGCATCCTCTCACCGACTTCAAGGATGAGTTGGATCGTGAGGACAAGTGCCCCATTACGACCCTTACATGTTGCTGACTCCGATTGTATCTCTAGTCGTCAAGGCTTTGGCCGGGGCAATACCAAAAGCAACCAGAACCTGAAGGCTGCGGCTGCTTATTCTCCTTCTACGACACATCCTCCCATGCCATCCATGACGAATTCACCTTCCATATCTTCCACGTACAGTGCTCAGAGCGACGAAGTCTACCAAGAACAACCAAAGAAGTTTCTGAATGAACGATACGCAAAATGTTCAGTCAAGGGTAATTTCTTGACACTTGCTGCTCAACCAAAGAATGTTGAGTTAGGAGAATGGCTAGCCCATCAAGGTAGGACAGCAATACTCCAAACGCTGTACAAAATCTAATAGACTTAGTGGTGGAAATGAATAGACTGTTGACTGGTCTGATTCAAGTCATACAAGAGGTTGACACAAATACCGGCATACCTTTATGTAATGAACAAAGTTGTCCGACAATGTCTGCGGGGCGGTGAGTTGCTCGAATTAGGTACAGAAGTTTCACTGATGTTGTTCAGTCTGACTTACACTTGGCTCGAGAGTGGCCGACCTGCGAAGATTCCAGCGCCATCCTACATTGTTCGAGTGCAGAGGTGGATAGTCGGCAAGATTCACGATCCCAACGTCTTCCCTACTGACCCACCCCCTTCTCGAGATGCATCAAGTTTCATGTCCGGCGATACGAATGGCTCCAACTCCCCAGCTCCAGGCACACCAATCGGTATGGGACCGACCACGCTCAAGCAGCCTCTACACCAGCTAGCAGGTACAAGTGATGAATGGGTTGGCAAATTTTCAGGTTTTAACAGAAATTTTCACAACGATATCAAGGGTATCATCAAGCAAATGTTTCGATGCTATGCTCATCTCTACCACAACCATTGGGACAACCCATTCTGGCACATCAATAGGCATCTCGAACTCAACAGTTGCTTTGTGCACTTTATGACGGTCGCTATGTACTACGATCTACTTCCGTCTAAAGACATGGAACCTCTACAGGGCCTGGTTGATATCTTTGTTGCACAAGGAGTGATACCGAAGGAGGCAGTTTCACAGCACCAGAGTTGATCTTTCCTTCTACTTCATCACCTAAATTCAGTCATTGAAAGCAGACACTATTTAGCATCTGGAAGCTGTGGGAAGGCAGCATGCATGTTGGCTATGGCGCTGGCAACAGGAATGGCGCTATACGAATGAGACAAAGGATATGATGAGCATGATGATTGGTTGATTAACCATCGTACGTGACACGAATTGAGATCACAGGATGTGGCATTCAAATGGCGTGAAGGCGTGGATTTTCTAAAGAGCATATTCTGCATCGTTCTCTACTGGTGCAACAACATGTTCAATACAAAGTGTGCACCATCTTTGGTTTAATGCACTCGCGTTATGTACCACTTCAGAACAGGGAAAACCAACCGTATTCGTACGAACACAACAATCATGAGCGTGAATTATGTGACCTCTGCCCTCAGACTCAACCTAGCCTGGTAATTCACTCTTTCATGTGTAGCTACAGACGCAAATGATTATCCCTTGCAGATGTCCTTTTTCCCACCCTCCAGGGTCAGCGTAGTGCCTGTTATCTAGAAGTCCGATTCATGACGTGAGCCTCTCGTTCACCTTTCAGTTGCTCTAAAAGACCACAACCTCTGTCTGGTCCGTAAAAAGCACCATCACCCCCTTTCAACAGCTCATGGTGGACGCCATAAGTCTGTGGAGCTGGAAATTTACACTTCCGGCAAACTTGAGTCCACGCCTGTATTGTCCATATGTAGCATAGGACGCGAAGTCTTGATGCCAAGATTCAAATTGGTCTCTAATCGCTTCTTGACTCCACGTACCTATGGCGTCCATCATGGGGCATACACGTCGTACCTGTAGATGTAAGTTACATCCTCAGAGTAGGTACTCATTGTCTTTGTTGCCGAGCAGCCAGATGAACAAGAGGTTAGCATGCCTGAGTCAGGGACCTTGACTCCGATAATGTTGCGGTCGAAGTCTTGTTGCTATAGTAGGCTAGACCTCGGTAAGTCATTGCATCCAGCTGGAAGCACAATATTCAATTGGAGAAGTGCCGGTAGCGAGGCATGTATAACATGAAGTAAGTCGCTCGTAGCCAACACATCGTTGTGCAAATATCACCCGAGCCCAGACACAACTACTAGCAACGTTTAATACGCGACAATGCCTCACGCTGAAGAGCGAGACATCTATGTGCCAGATGAGCCTATGTGCTCGCCTGAGCCAATCAGGATTATTCATGTAGGCATGGGGGCTAGCGGTCTCCTTGCCGCCCATAAAGCACGCAAGATGCTTCAGAACTACGAGCTCGTCTGCTACGAGAAGAACGACAGTGTAGGAGGAACCTGGTGGGAGAACAGATATCCTGGGTGTGCTTGCGATATACCGGCACATACTTATACTTTTCCTTTCGATCGGAACCCTGAATGGTCGGGGTACTATTCATATGCGCCAGAGATTCAGGATTACATGATGAACTTCTACAAGAAGCACGACCTCGCCCCCTTCGTTGTTCTGAGTACGGAGGTTGTTAGCGCTACGTGGGATCAGCTTTCTGGTAAGTGGGAAGTTGAGCTTCGAAGGAAAGATGGCAGCACATTCATTGACAAGGCCAATGTTCTTATCAATGGATCTGGCGTATTGACCAAATGGAAATGGCCGACCATTGAGGGGCTTCGTGACTTCAAGGGCGTCTTAGCACACTCTGCCAACTGGCCTCAGGACCTTGACTGGACAGGCAAGGACGTCGCCGTCATCGGAACAGGCTCAAGCTCTATACAGATGGTCCCTCAGATACAAAAGACAGCCAAATCTGTGACAGTATTCATGCGAAATTGCACTTACATCGCACCACAATTTGGCACAGACATTTCGAACACGGAAGCTGACCCCGAAGCGATGGAACCACATGCAGCGGGAAAGCACCATTATACTGAAAAGGAGAAGCAAAAATTCAGAGACGACCCAGACTATCATCTCAACTACGTGACTCGCATTGAGCAGGCCGTCGTAGGAGGGTGGGACATGTTCTACCGCGGCAGTGAGCTCAACCTAGCAGTCAGGAAGCACATGCAAGCGTCCATGGCCGCAAAGCTCGGCAACAGAGAAGACCTCAAAAAGCACTTCATCCCCACCTGGAGCCCCGGATGTCGTCGCCTCACACCCGGCGAAGGCTATCTGGAAGCCCTCATCGAACCCAACGTAACCTGCGTCTTCGGCGAAATAGCCAAAATCACACCTACAGGCGTGCAAATGGAAGACAACTCCCACCACGCAGTCGATATCCTCGCTTGTGCCACCGGCTTCGCCGTTCAATACCTCCCTCACTTCAAAATTACTGGTCAAGACGGTCAAGTAATGCAAGATGCAAAAGAACCCAATGTCTACGCCTCGATCGCAGCGCCCGGTTTCCCAAACTACTTCGTCATCAACGGGCCTCGTGGCAACTGGGGTCAAGGCTGTGCCCTTCCATCCCACGAATCTCAAATGCTGTATATCCTGCAATGCTGTCGCAAAATGCAAGAAGATCGTATCAAATGTATGGTTCCCAAACAGGACGTCACATCGCAACTGAATCTGTATATGGACGCCTGGCACCGTAAACACTCGATATGGAGCGAGGACTGTAAGTCCTGGTATAAAGACAACAAGATCGACGGAAGAGTATATATCTGGGCTGGCAGTCTGTTGCATCATCTGAAATTTATGCGCCATCCACGCTATGAGCATTATGAGATTACGTACCGGGACCCCGGTAATATTTGGGCGTTTTTGGGTGATGGGAGGACGATTGGGCAGGTTAAACATGGGAAGAATGTACCAGTGCCATATATTAGGAATGATGAGGATGCTGTTTGGGATATTCAGTGATTGGATTTGATCTGAGCTTTGGTAGATATGCTATTTACGAATGTGGTATGCATATCACTACGAGGACATAGGCGTCCTCCTGACATCAACCAACGTCAAATAACATACACAATGGAAAGGTACTAACCAGCTCAGCATCACTGCGCTCTCGTTGTATATTCCAAATGTACTCGATGAAAGCCAGAGACAGAGAGACTAGGAACATGGGCCCTGTTAATTTACTTGCTCTACTTGGCAGTGTAGGAAACACAAAGAAGGTAGAAGGTCAGGGTAGAAGTTAGGTATATCGTGAAGACACTCGATCACTAGCTTACTGTATTTAGTAGTCGGAACAGAAGATTTCTGTTATCATATTCATCTTTACAAGTTCGGTGCAGGCTCACTTGGCAGGAACAACAGCTGTGAATAACAAACGACTACAATCGTGGTGATCCACCAGTAGCTCTACACGTACTATACAACATGTATCTGATTTCGTCGAGGACAACGAGCAAATACAGCATGCTTAGTAAATGTACCGGCAGCCTTCCGCATAATGGGACAAATTTCGGATTAAGCACCCGCAAAGTTCCACTTTGGATTTGAGGTCGCTGACAGAGCCTCACATAATCAGTCCATCCGATCGGCTTTCAAACTTTTTGCTGACTCGAGTTCTCGACCCAGACCTCTATTAGCGTCAAATCCATACATGCCGGACCCAGCTGGAGACGTTGCGATCACAAATTTGTCCTTCGTCAATGTGACTGCCGAGCTGCTTCTGACGTGGTTTCAAACTGCCCAGAGCAAGCACGCATAGCCGAACCGTTCGACCATGAAGGAAAAAGAGAACTTTCACGCCCCACCCGCAGCGGGGTTTATCAGTGATGCAAGTGTCTGGTAAACAATGATCAGAATTGCGATTGATATAAGAAACACATATCCTCCTCTACCGTGCCTGTGTTCCTTCATTCAGTCAATTCGCATTACCTTCCCACACAAACATATTTACACCAGCTATTGACAACCGCCAAAATGGTTAGAGTCGCGATCATCTATTACTCCATGTACGGCCATATCGCCAAACTGGCGCAGGCCGAGAAAAAAGGCATTGAAAGCGCTGGCGGCTCAGTCGATATCTACCAGTAAGGCGAATGATGGCCACTGAACGTCAGAAGCTGATCGCAATAGGGTCGAGGAAACACTTCCGCAAGACGTCCTCACAAAGATGCACGCTCCAGGACAGGACACCTCCATTCCCATCGCCACACCCGAAACCTTCACGTCATACGATGCCTTTCTGTTTGGTATCCCAACGAGATATGGCAACTACCCAGCACAATGGAAGACGTTGATTGACCGACTTGGCCAACTGTGGGCCACCGGTGCTCTAGCTGGCAAATATTTTGGCATGTTTATTTCTACTGCCACTCCCGGTGGTGGTCAAGAGTCTACAGCCATTGCTGCCTTATCATCGTGGGTACATCAAGGCCTGATCTACGTACCATTGGGTTACAAGTATACCTTTGCCCAGCTGTCTAACCTCGAGGAGGTCCGAGGCGGCTCTCCCTGGGGTGCAGGCACATACTCAGCTGGTAATGGTTCTAGACAGCCTTCTGCTCTAGAGCTTGAGCTTTGTGAGATCCAGGGCAAGACTTTCTACGATATCGTCTCGAAAGTCAGTTTCTAGTAATTGCACTTATCGAAACAGAATGGACAGGATAAAGCAAAGCTAGAACTTATGCGGTATCAACAATAAATTGGTTTCCGGCAACGGCTCCTCAGGAGAAGAGAAGAAAGCCGAGTTAGCCAATCTGACACTGAGGGGCAACAGAACGAGAGGTGTCCTTGCTGCCTTGCCATAGGCTTAAACATTCCATAGACCAATAAGAAAACATAACGCCATGCACATTTCAACGTCCTCACAATGTTACTGTATGTTCAGTTATATAGGTCACTTTCCACGATGGTCTGTCGCAAATCCCCTGAACTCGAAACATTTCACATGTCACCATCAACCAAGCCATAACAGACATTCGGCCCCACTCAAATCCGCAACCCGAACCTCTAACATTCGGAGCCACCAGAACCCCTCACCCACAAAAGATAACATCTTCACTCAGAGTCACACCCCTCACCTGTCTACGTCCTAGCTTGATAAATCCGACAGTCGAGATTTGCCTCCACATCCGACACACAGATGTCCAATGTTTCAAAAAAAACATGTTCTTGTGGTCTAGTGGGTACGTTACCTCTAAACCATAATGAAACCAAACAGCATGCTAACTGCATGCCTAGTATGATTCTCGCTTAGGGTACACCCTACAGCTAAAGGTTGCGAGAGGCCCCGTGAGTCATACTGATGTTTGAAATTATTCGGAACGGAATTTAATAGTCAATTCAGGCGTTCGAATCGCGGCAAGAACCCTTGTTGTATACAACTTTTTTTTTTTTTTTTTAGATTGTCTACGGTTGTCAATCTTTATATATAAGACGAATATAATTCAGGTCGTGTATTAGATATATTCCTGAATGTTAGGCCGTGATATCGTTTTGTATTGAGAGAACGTGGTGTTGCAGAATATGCTTTTGCTACCGTTATTTATACAACCATACACTACTTGCCTTTCATTTACTCTCTACGGTCCCCAGGTCTGACGTTCAGAACCTCAGATACCTTAAGTCGTACTATGTGGCCTACTAATATCGGCAAATTCGCAGTGCTATACTGTAGTCCAAACACTCAGTCAACACCTAACATCCCGTAACACGACGTGCTGGATGTTTGATCTTCTTACGAACCTGTCATCCTGACAAACCCGTTCCTTCCACTACTCACGTTTGATGCTCTTCTAAGCTTTGATCAATCAACTCCCGTGGTCGAAATCATCACGACTCCAGCTATCTTCACATCTCAACGCACACCATGTTTACGGGGCGATTCCTCCGTCTCTCACCGGCTCAGAATGACACTACCGTTGCTTTAAAATCTTATAGCCCAATCAGAAACCTATATTTGATAGTGGACAAATGAGATGGCCGCTGGGCTATCTGCCATCCGTTCAGACTGTGCCGTGGGTTGCTGCGAATGTCAACCCTCAAAGACGAAAGAAGAGCCGCGGTTCGACGAGTGGGCCAGTTCACCATGACAGTGATGCTGCGAGCACGCCACAGTTCTCAGGCTGCATACCTACTTTATCCACAACTCCTTGAGGTGCTCAACGGCGCCCTTGACGATATTGGTAAGGAGAACCTTCTCATTCAATCTTGCTGCGAGTGTCTTAGCCATAAGGGCCGAGTTCGGCAAGACAGAATGGGCACCCGGAATTGTTGATCGGGTAACTTCCAGACTAGGAGATGATACACGCTTCCCTGAGAGGTGTCTATATCATCTGGACGATGCGTTCTGAAGCAGTATGGTTCATTTAATGAACAATCCCGGATAGAATCCAGGACACAGCAAGGACTGTATAGACGGTAAACCTGAGTCAACTTCAAAACAAGGTAGAAGCAACATCAGACGCCCTGGCGTAGGTACCGAAATGGCAAGATAGAAGTCCAGTACTTCTATAGCGAGGTCCCAAAGGCACACTCCCATCAATATATTCCCGATTGTCTAAACCACTAACAGTGATCTCGACCAGACCACGGAAGACCAGATCTGGCGATGTGTATTTGCAGTAGTACACTTACTAAAAGAAATCAAAGCAGTTCAAGTCACTGTTGCTGCCTTCCTTGAGGCACTTGGATGCACAATTCTCGGCACGTTACAATCGGATTCTACACCAGAAACTCCGCTCGCAGTGCAGTCCATTCGTACAGCAACACGCCACACCTTGCCAGAGATGTCTTGAGCAGGTTGAAACCGTCAGTGGCTTTTGACATAGGGATCGCGCTGGGCAAATGTACGGACGATAGCAGCAATCAAGATTTTACATGGCACACGCTCCGCAACATGAAAGACGACGAGGATGCAAACATTAAAATCTTTAATGCGTTGAAGGCTGAAGGCTTGAGAGGACTTGAGAGCCTAGAAAGAGTAGGTAGGAGATGGCGGCTCGAACTATATGAGGGTGAAGAATGTATTGTTTACCTCAAGGCAAGTCTAAAACTCAGGTCAGTGGGATTTAACGTTGAACCAAGGGACAATTCAAACATGATAATATGAGCAATAGCCGAGAAAACTGAATATCGTATAAAGTTGAACAAGTGAAACTACGTATTCCACACAATCCATCTCTATATTAGATAACTAAAAGCATATATATCCCTGTCACATATGACAGGAACATACCTACCTACCTATGTACCGTACTAACATACTCTATAGGGCAAGAACCTTATCGTGAACAATTTCTTCTTTGCTCTTCGCGGTTCCATATAACCGCGCTCTTTTAGAATACTTACTGTACATACGATGGTTACATCCCCATGCCTCCTACACTGACTAATATTCATCTGCAGCAGGTACTACTAGCTCGGCCCACTTACCTATTCCTATCTTCTCAGCAGGTAAGTAGAGTTAAGCGGACTTTTCCAGCTGAAGCACAAAGGTCTTGATCAAGGTGAGATTAGGCGTGCCCCGGGAAGCTAGGTAGGAAACCGACTGGTATCTTCAACCAAGGAGATCTAACGGTGGAAGAGAAGGGACAAAGGGAATTTGATGTGAGACATGATATGATATGATGCGCAAAAGTCGTGTGTAACATTAGGTACCTACTGTAGGTATGCTTGCTGGATATCTCAACCTATGGAATGCCTACCATGATACTTCGCAACTGGCACATTAATCGTTAATCGCCATGTTGACTGCTGCCAAATACTTTTCGTGCCACAAAAACAACTTTCATACGGCCGGCAGAGCCTTCGTGCTTCCATCATCATCATCTGTTCCTATCCACCGAGTTCGACCGCCACAACGTATCGCCACTTAAACTCGAGACACTAGCATTGAGTATGCCTCTCCATCTCGAAGCTATAGGACGTACATTCTCTTGCTCGACAGGCGGCTCTTCTCCTCGCTCAATATCTTCATCCATGATGTTTGTACCCTCCGGCCTATCGGGGATTGGTATTGCTGCTGCAGAATCATCTGACACTGACACTGTAGTTGCCGCTCGCTCCTGCACTCCATCTGATGTCTCTTCACCAGGCTCACGATTGTCCGCGTCTGTGTGGGACTCGCCGTTGGTTTGCCGCTGCATTGATCGGACGACGTCACCCTTGCATATTGGGCAGGTCCTTCGGCGATTTACTAGCCATGGTGTGATGCAATCGGCGTGGAACTCATGACCGCATGGCAACGACATCACTTTTGACTCGCCGTCAACATATTCCTCCAGGCATACGACACATTCAACCTGTCGGCCTCGGTAAGGTTTCGGCCTTGATCTGTTATTTTGCTTCTCTACAGATGGACTTTGTGAGGTTGCAACACCAGGCGTGAGAACACCGATAGTGGTCTGCGAGCGCTGGCGAGCTCTGACAGGTTCGGGTCGCAATTGGGGTGATCCTGCTTGTGATCGATTTGGTGATGGTAGCTCAGATGATGTTGTGGAAGATGCTGTGGACATGGTATGGTATGTTCGGACGGGTAGACGCTCTACCAAAGATTTTGGTGCTCTCCATCTTCGTCTTCGAATCCGAGATCTCAAAAGTAATAGTCCATACACAAAGGTCAATGTGACAAGCGGGCTAACAACGAGGACGAGAAGGGTGTCGAAGAATGGACTCGTCGAAACACTGGTTGGAGTAAGTGTCACCCAAAGGCCTTCTCGTTCTGGCTCTTGCACATCGTGATTTTCGTGCTTGTTAAGGTTCTTGCACAATGCCTCTACATTCAAATGCATCGGATCTGGCGTCTTGCCAAACCAAGACTTGATCCTGTTCAAGAAGGTTCCACAATGATTTTGGTCACGAGAATCTTGGTTTTTCTTCGCTGTGGCATCCTTTTCAGTCTTGTCGTCCTTGTCCGGCTTCGCATACTCCCCACTGCCTGGAATAATGCTGCCCCCCTTCAATGCAGTCTCCTCAGCGATCAAACCAGTACTTGTGCTGGAAGCTTGCCCCTTTGCCCTTAGGTCATTTCCAGTTGCGGTTGAGGGTGACTTTGGAGCAATCAATTCTGTGTCCCGCCAGTCTTGAACACCTATCACGAAATCATCGTCTCCAGCCTTCTTCGTGGATTTTTGTTTGGAGCTCTTCGTAGAGGTAAAGGTCGTCTTCGTAGCGGTGGAAGTTGAGGTTCCGGTCGTTACCGTCTTTGCCTGATCCTCATCCCAATCCTTCACTTGTACCCATTCAATATTACCCATACCTGGAGGTCGACGACTATCCTCATGAATATCAGCGTCATCGAAGCCAACAGCCTGCAACACATTTTGCATCCAACCATGATTTCCCGAGTCTGAGTCATGCTTGGCTTTAGTAGAAGTCGCAATTACCTGCGCCCTGGTAGACGTAGTAGTGAACATAGGGCCGTTGTTCTTGGCATTGCCTCTGCCTGTATCTGAAGATCCGCCCTTGACAGAATTGAGGCCTTGTTTCGAGCCATCCGCTGGCGTGACTAAACCCGACTCAGGTGGTACGAGCGAAGACAATAGATGTGCTGACGTGTATGAAGTAAAAATTGCAGGAATGGTGACGTTAGATGTGTCACCCTTCGCATACATAATAGTCAGTTGTCCATTTCGCTCGTTGTCGCCAACGATCAGGGCAACGCCGCCCCTTCTCTGCGCCCACTTGACCTTCTCTAAGAAACCACAGCCACCACGACTCAGCATGACGATCTTCCCAGCAATATCTGCACTTTCCTGTAATGATTCGATGTCGGCATGTGTTGGCTTTCTCTGCTTGTCCTTCTTCTTGACGTCGGCAGACTCACCCGGCTTGCTGGCAGGTGCAGGGTTTGAATCTTGCAGCGGTCGATGCAAATGATCATCGGTGCCGTCCAATTCATCGGCTGGAGGAGTCCCATGTTCTGTCATGGCGTCAGCCTTGTCAAGTTCTGAGGACAGTTTGCTGTTTGGTGGATTGTTTGCGACTAAATCCCCACTCGATCTTCTGAACGCCTTCTCGTTCATGGCTGGGTTGTCGGGGGTCTTTTGCTGCTCTTGACCCCACCCAGGAACATCAGAGCAGCCTAATTCAAAACCACTAATTTTGAGATCGTCTTCAGACAGTAAACTGTCGTCACCAAAACCTCGCCCAATCCATAGTTGGCCACTCAAACCGTCCGAAGGAAGGGACGGTCCAAATGCGGCAGGTCGAGCAAGAAAGAATGTCGAGTTTTCGGTGGTAAGGCTAATAATAGCGGATGGTGGGAATAAAGAGGACGGAGTTGAGAAGGCGAAGAGTGCTCGGAATCGGCTTCGTCGCGGATTTTGGAAAACATCAGCGCCATCCGGTTGGCGACCCAAGAGGGATATACATGTTAGGAAGACAGGGATGGCAATGAAGCACAGGACGAGTAGAACAAGACGGAAAGGCCTCATGGTGTCGCGTTAGGTAGGAGGAAGAGTGATTGTATGCAACGCCAGCGTCGAGCACACAGGTCAGACTGTACCCATAGAGTAGAAGGAAGATACACCACGATGAACGAGTAGGGCTGAGATGTGGTGGTTGACTGATGCAAATACCAAAGTGCAGGCAGTCACCCACTTCCGACTTCGTAACACAATCGGGCATGGTGTCCTTGGTGGAGTGCTCCGGAGAGCCAAGCAACGCCCATCAAAATGATCTACGAGTAACAGATCTGGTTCCACGTGACTGAACTGCGGCTGCTTCGGTCTAGGCCTGCTCTTGGAATCTGCGCGTCCTTTTTCCCGCCGATCATTTGTCAATATTGCATTACGCTGACATATTCTACACATCTGATCACCACACCTGACACGGAGTTACATCCTACCAAATCACGCAAACTGCATCACAATGCTTTGTCCTGTTCGTCACAGTTATGGAGCTATGAGACAGGATGAATGTCGAAAACCGGCACCAGGCCCGATCTGCTGATCTAAGATTCAGGAAGTATTGGTTATGCTATCTGGACAAGCTAGGAGGCTTAATATGAGTGCTTGTACGGCATGAGACGGCGATCTGATACGGTAGCGCTATTCACAAGTTTATGATGATTAAATATTCTCGTAAGACTAATGCCTGAGAAAACTGTGTGACAGACGTCGTAGGAAATGTACTAATATATACACTGCCTAACAAACCATTATTCGATCTATTATATCCAGTAATATTAATACATCCCATAAATGACGTTTCAGGTTTCCATGCATGCAACCTGATGAAATAACCATGCCATGCTTGTTATTATTTCCCAAACTCCTCGCTAACTTTTGTTATACGGCAAAACGGAGAGATATTAAGAGAGATACCTCAAAATGTAGATCGGCAATTTTCCCTTCAAAGACGTGGTGGCTCATCTCGTGTTCTGGAGTTGATGGTTACAGTGTTGCGTGGAGATCCCTCGGTGGCATAAGCAGGTTCATTCGTGCTCTCTTTCGTTTGAGTTGGGGAGAGACTCGACCTTGGAGCATCATTGTTTAGAGCGGCTAATTCTCGAGCCTCTGTTCTGTCGGCAACTGCATTCGGCTGAACCACAGGTCGAGATAAATCTTCGTCAGGATTGAAGGCATTGTGCTCAAGATCATCGAAATCCTGTCCGGGGTTGGCCGTTTGATATTCGATACCTTTGATGAACCAATAAAATCCAGCCGCGAGCAAGGCACCCAGAAGCGGGCCCACCCAGTAAATCCAGTGCTCGGTTGGGAAGCTGGCGTTTGCAACACAAGGTCCGAAACTTCGTGCTGGGTTGAGAGATCCGCCGGTGTAGTAGACACCTCCGAGCTCGGCAATGAAGAGTGCTAGACCAATGCCAATGGGGGCAAGGAAAGTACCTTTATGCTTCTCCACAGCCAGCATGAGGATAGTGAACACAAGGAGGGCAGTCAAGAACTGGACAATATTAGTGTGAACCTCCGTGCAGTTGGTTTTTTGCTCACCATTTCGATGAATAGACCCTGCGTCACACTCGTGCCACCTCCAAGGGCAGTTGTAACAGCCAAGGGTCCAGGGAAAAGTGCTCTACAAACACCTGCACTTGCCATTGCCCCCAGCATTTGTGCAATGAAAACTAATACACCACGTGTAAAGGGCACGGCTCCAACAAGGCACAATCCGAATGTGACCTGCGTTGGTCAGTACATAGTTAGATAGCTTGATTCAGGAGGACTCACTGCTGGGTTGAAAAGCCCGCCGCTAACTCGGAAGAAAACCCAAGCATTAACAGCAAGCGAAAAGGAAAAGCTGAGTGAGATATAGAGCAGCGCTTGTGGGTTCGGTCCTTGTGGGAGATTCGTACTTTGCGAGCCTGTCGTTGTTTGAGGTGTGTTCGCTACTTGAGTACCAGCAAACGCAAAAAATCTGTAGAAAGTCAGCATCAGCCTTATACTGAGCTTGCCAGTTCTGACGCTAGCAAACTGGAGTACTGATTGGGAAACTGCTCACAAGAACATGAATGTGCCCACAAACTCAGCAGACATAGCAATGAAATGGTTTCGGGGGCCAGACGGTACTCGTCCGACAATGCTTAGAGGTTTCGGCGTCAACTTCTCTGTGGTCGTCTCAGAAGAGCCGCTGTGTTTAGTGCTACGCCGAAATAACCCAGGCAAGAAGCCTTTAGATTCTTGAAGCCTATCCATATTGCCGTGCTCGTGAAGGTATCAAAGGAGGTGTTTTTTCCGTGAACAAAGAAAACGTGAAACACAAGAAAACGATAAGGAGATGCTTCTTATGGCAGCTGGAGAGGTAGAGATGATAATGACAATGACGAGGAGACTGCCACCAGCAGATATGATACACGCTCAACTGTGAGGAAGAAAGATGGACAGAAAATGAGGTATGATCAATACACCTCGTCAGCCGAAGCGCGGCGTTACCATATCTCGACCTTGACACCTCCACTTTGATGTGGAGAGAAGGGAAAACGGCTCTCGGGTATTATGCTTTAGCATATGGACGATGTCCATCACCCACATCACTATGATGACAGCATCGACGATATGCTGGTAAGTGAAGCCTAATCAGGATTCCTTGTAAAGAAAGCTGCGAAATCAGCACACTTTTCGAGCATTGAAACGGAGACCTTGGCCGCGAACGTCAAGCCATCATTTGCTAGTGCTGCTAAGCGTCGAAGTTAACGATGAACCCTAGGCTTTTTGGCTAATGGTGCCACGCCATCTTTGCTCATTTGGGCAGAGCGTTGTCGCCAAGGTGGCCAAAGCTTCTGACATGACGATGAAACGGATGGTTTCCATCGAACGTGTCGAAGGATTTTTTGAAAGCTCGAGCTGGACTTCGAATTTGCCTTTGCCGAGAGCACATGTCTAAGCAACGCACTGTGCTTGGTACAAAGCGTCTCTACTAAACTATATTCGCAATGCCGTGCTTTGCCATATACATTAATGATACAAAGTACAGATTAGGGAGACCGAGATCGTCAACGGTGGTCAATGCTTGATGGGAAACGTGTCTGGATAAGCAAGGAGGTCGACGTTTTGATCATGTGCCGTATCTCGAATGTATGTTACGAAGTTGTTCGTCAAGGCTCAACCCTTTGTTCTGCTCCTTGCCAATAGATGGTCCAGGATACACAATGGCCTCGCCCGATGTACCTTTCGCCCGTTTTCTTCGTTCCTCATCATCATCGAGAACTCTTGCTGCGGCATCGGCCACCGGATCTGAACCATAGCCTGCTTGCGCTCGAAGTCGCTTCAAGTTCGCAGCAACATCCATACTTGCGAGACTGGTCGTGGAGAATCGCTCAGCATTTTTGGATTGTTGTTCCTTCCAGCTAGGATCGAGCAGCTCGATACGCAAATGCTCGTCAAGCTCAGAGTTAAGGATTCGCTGCCCGCAATTAGGACATATCGAGGATTGTGTGGCCGCTTGTGTTCTTTGTTGTGCGCGTGGCACGTAGTCCTGTCGGATGCGCATTGGTGCAGGCTGCGTTTGTGATGGCTGTGGTGCTGCAGGACCTGGCGAAGGCGGTGGTGCTACGGCTGCTGGTGGAAATGGCACATAGTTCTGTTGTTGCGCAAATGGCTGTTGTACAGCTAGATTCGGTGCTGGGACATATGGATTGTGCATGGGATATGCAGACTCATAGTTACCGTTAGTCTGGCCATAATCGTAGCCGTCCTGGTACCCTGCATAGGTACCCATATCGTCAGTAGGCATTGCTTCTTCAATACGCATATCTGGTCTTGCAAGACTCATCATTGCCTTTTGTTCCAAGCTTGCACTCTGCAGATCATTAAGCGTTGTCGGAGCAGGGAGATCTGCCTGCTCATCGGCGTCGGTAAAGAGAACCGTTTCGACAACCACGAAATCATGCCAATCAACCTGAGCGTATGCGATTCGTTCGGCTTCTTCAGCTTCTTCCTTTTTCTGCTTCTGTGTTTCTTGGTATTTGACAAATTCTGCTCTTGTTCTTGCGGATTTTAGGACTCGAGATCGATCTTGTATATTTTCTTGCGCGGTACGTATTCGTTCCTGTTCTGCCTTCTGTCCTTCTGGACCGGTCTGCAACAGCAAAGAGTACTGGTCCACCATCCGTTGGAAGAAGTTGTACAAAGAGTGCTGAGGTCGCAAGAAATCGAATTGATAATTTCGTGCTTCTCTTTGTGAAAGCGTGGTCATCCAACTCTTGCCTTTCCTTGCGACATGTAGGGCCGTCAGGCGTAGAACTTCAAGGTCAAGAGCACTGATGTTCGGCATCCTCGCGCTGAATTGAAAATCAGGTGGTGGTTCAGGTCCTTTCGGCTTCTGCAGCGCTGGTGTCGCAGCGCCTACTCTTCCAGTAACATCTGCATTTCGGCCGGCCCTGACTTCTGATAGACGCCACTGGTAGAAGGGCGCGTAGGCATCATTGGGTGATAGAAAAGAAAATTTCGGGTTTGATTGCTCCTTATCACGTATTCGGTCCTCAAACACGTGGCCGTTTCTTGCAACATAGCCCGCTGTCTTCTCGACAATTGCTCGAATATCCTTGGGTGGGAGTACTATGCCCTCAGGAACTTTCCCGGTCGTGTCAATTGCAGCTGTGGCAGGCTGCGCCATGGCAGCTTCTCCTCCAGTGTTGTTAAGAGTGTGTCGCGGGCGGACGTAGAGGCAGTGTAGAGTAAACCGTGAAGATGCAGAAACTCGTAGCACAGAGGTGAGATATCGTGTGAAGTGTTATGCGTATGAGGATTCAAACTACAGAATTCGAGAATATCATATATCAGTGGAACCAGCAACAAGGCTGCGGTGCCGAGAAATGATGTCCGCAGCTTAACGGGCTTGGAAGGTTAAGCGGTCGATCATTTTGGTGCTCCATACAAACGGCGAGCTATACTGCACAATAGATGAGCACGCGCGTTGTAATCCGACGACTATTCAGAACTTTTACTACATCCACAGCAGCTTACATGCATCATGTTACACAAGTAGATGCTAACGTTGAAGAATACTATGTAGTGATTGCAGGTCGAATTGATGTGCCTTGACACATACCACTAACAGCACATGTGAGATGAGCAGATAGAATAAAGGGGCGTTGGCATCCCTCGACGAGCTCAAGCTGAGTTTAAGCTTGAGCCCCGCCCAGTTGGCATAAAATCCGCGAAGCCTCATCAATTATTTGGACCCCTGTGCTCCTTTCATGTGCGTCGTCTTGTACAAGGTGTCCTTCCAAATCACCAAATCCTTTGGAACTGTTGTTTCGTTCCCCTTTCTTCAAGTCGTTCATTCTCACACTTTTCTACTTCTTCATCTTGTTTAATTTTGTCCCTTTTCTACAACACCTCGCCAGCATGGCACGAAAACCAGGCAGGTCGCCAGCACCTGCTGTTCGAGTATCCCCACAACCGGTCGAACGTTCATTCCCGCAACAATCACCGCAACACTCACCGCAACCACCACAACGACAAGTCGTGCAGAGACCTATCAAGAGCAAGAGTTATGCATCAGAAGGGGTTAAGGACAATGACATATTCCTGCTACCTGGATCTGACTTCCAGATCCTCGGTGCCCTCACAATACTCGCTGCCGGTGTAAGGCTGTTCCGAATTTATTCGCCAACAAGCGTTGTGTTCGATGAGGTCCATTTCGGTGGCTTTGCATCCAAATACATCAAGGGGAAGTTCTTCATGGACGTACACCCACCTCTAGCTAAACTGTTGATCACGTTGGCTGGATGGCTTGCCGGTTTCGACGGCGAGTTCGATTTCAAGGACATTGGCAAAGACTACATCGAACCAAGAGTTCCCTATGTTGCAATGCGAATGTTGCCGGCTATACTTGGCATATTGACCATTCCCACCATGTTCCTCACGCTGAAGACTTACGGATGCCGGACATTTACCGCTGCCCTGGGCGCACTGCTTCTCATCTTCGAAAACGGGTTGGTCACACAATCACGTTTGATCCTGCTCGATTCTCCTTTGGTGATCTGTACGGCATTCACAGCTCTCGCTTGGGCCAACTTTACCAACCAACATGAGCAGGGTCCTCGACGAGAGTTTGATGCATCGTGGTGGTTTTGGCTAGCTGCTACTGGTCTTGGACTCGGTGCTACTGCTTCAGTGAAATGGGTCGGTTTGTTTACAATTGCCTGGGTCGGACTTCTGACTTTGCTGCAATTGTGGGTGCTCCTAAGCGACACCAACAACATCACCCCTCGAAGATGGTTCAAGCACTTCTTTGCGAGAGCATTCTGTTTGATCGTCATTCCAGTATTCTTCTACGTGGGAATGTTTGGAATTCACTTCTTATGCTTGGTCAATCCGGGTGACGGTGACGGTTTCATGTCTTCGGAGTTTCAAGCGACACTTAACAACAAAGGTATGGCTGACACGCCAGCTGATGTTGCGTTCGGTAGCGAAGTCACTTTGCGACACTGGAATACTCAAGGTGGCTACTTGCATTCCCACAACCACATGTATCCAACCGGCAGCAAGCAGCAGCAAATTACGCTATACCCTCACAAGGATGAGAACAATATCTGGCTGCTCGAGAATCAAACCCAACCTATTATTGGTGAGAACCAAACTATTGCTGGGCCACAAGCTTGGGCAAACATGACTGAATACATCAAAGATGGCGATGTCATTCGTCTCTATCATACCATCACACACCGACGACTTCATTCTCACGATCAACGACCACCGGTGACCGAGGCTGATTGGCAACAAGAAGTGACCGCTTATGGTTACGAAGGATTCGAAGGTGATGCTAACGACTTGTTTAGAGTCGAAATCATCAAACACATGTCAGACGGTGAAGTTGCTAAATCCAGAGTTCGCACCATCCAAACCAAATTCAAGTTGGTTCACATCATGTCAGGCTGTCTTCTTTTCTCCCACAAGGTTAAGCTTCCAGACTGGGGCTTTGAGCAACAGGAGGTTACGTGTGCCAAAGGTGGTACCCTGCCGAACAGCGTCTGGTATATCGAGCAGAATTTCCACCCTCACATGGCCGAAGATGTTGAGAAGGTCAACTACCGACACCCCGGCTTCTTCGGTAAATTCTGGGAATTGCAGAAGGTCATGTGGAAGACCAATGCTGGTCTGGTCGAGTCACATGCCTGGGATTCTCGACCATCTTCATGGCCAATTCTCAGGAGAGGCATTAACTTCTGGGGTAAGGACCATCGCCAGATCTATCTACTTGGCAACCCGATCATTTGGTGGTCTTCCACCCTTGCCATTGTAGCATACGTTGCTGTCAAAGGACTTGCTGTCCTTCGATGGCAACGAAGCTGCAACGACTATGCAAACGTGAATTTCAGGCGATTCGACTATGAGGTTGGACAGTCGGTGCTGGGCTGGGCCTTACACTTCTTCCCGTTCTTCCTTATGGCGCGACAACTTTTCCTGCATCACTACTTCCCAGCCCTTTACTTCGCTATTATGGCCTTGTGTCAGATCTACGACTTTGTTTTCCACAGATTCACGGCACTGGGCTTGCACAAGAATCCTACTATTGGGCGTGGACTTGGTCTAACCCTCGTCCTGTTCTCCATTGGTGTTTTCACTTTGTATGCTCCATTGACGTATGGCAACCAATGGACACAAGATCAATGCAAGACAGTCAAGCTCTTTGAGACTTGGGACTTTGACTGCAATACTTTCTTCACAAATGTGAGTACTCCAATGACCAAAAATGACATTCAATCTAACAGCTAGCAGTATGCAGATTATGCTAATTATGTACCAACTTCTGGAGACGTCCAACCTACAGTGTCGACCACACAAGTTTCACAGCACGAGGAGGCTGTTACACCTATGGCTAACCAACCCGTGGATCAGCAAGTGATTGCTCGGGACGAGCGGGTCGAATATCGGGATCAGGATGGTAACCTTTTGAACGATGAGGAGGTTGCGTCTTTGCTTGCAGAAGGTAAGGCCTCGTTCTCTACCAAGTACGAGACCGAGACCAAACTCGTCGACGAAAATGGAAACCTGCTACCGGATCAGGATCAGCATGCGCCACACCACCCTGATGCTGAAGGAGCCAACCCTGACACGAAAGGATCATCAGAGGCAAGCGCTCAACCAGCCGATGCAGATGTCTCGTTGAATGGGTCAGGTAACCGAGAGGAGAGTTTGAAGAGGCCGAAGCCGGCCAGTGACGCAAGTGAAGCGACAAAGTAGTGGTCGACGATGAAGTTTGGACTATCCTGTTATAAGTAGACGTGACTGTAAAGCCGAATACGATTATAATCAGGGAGTCTCGAATGTTTCCATTGTTTTTAATATGTATCAAGTATGCTATGTTCGGGCTACACAGATAGTAAGTAATCTGTCGACTCCTTGCAATGTCGTAGAGTACAAGCAAGGCTGAGATGTTTGGGTGCTATGCAATGAGCGAGGGGCGCATGCAATCAAAAGTCCGATGTTGTGGGTGGTCACTAAAGTGCATACAGAAATGCAAGATCAAAACAAACAACTCCACCACCCTCAACTCATGAACAATTACTGAATGCAACATTCTTTCAAGACAGTCATATACAACCGTTGCACCTTCCAAGTGTGTGCCCTCCTGTTCGACGTTCATTGACGAAGTCTTGCATCGAATTTCCAGTTTCTAAAAGCAGGGGCGCAAGTATAAAAACATGGCTGGAGAGTCTCGGTATATTAAGTAGTAACTCCTCGTTCAGCAGTCGCTAATATCTGGTTGACAGACAGGAACTATTACACTGGCTCAACAGTCTACTACAACTCAATGTGACGAAGGTCGAACAATGTGGGACAGGGTAGGATGAACCATCTCTTTAGGTGACCCGCCGAAGAGGTAGAGAGTGGTTAATCAGAAAACTAACGACACTCTCCCACAGAGCGGCTCTTTGTCAGATATACGACTCTGTATTCCGTAAGCAGCCCTATCGAAGGGTTCAAACTCACTCAGCTAACGCCTCAGTAGTCGACCTACCGATGAGCAGGGTCAAATTCAATGTTAACACGGAATACGCTTACATACAGAATTTCAAGATTCTTCAGAGTAAGATTACGTGCTGCTATACAAGGCAAGAAAGCTAGTACTCACGAGAAGCCAGATGCATTCACAAGACACGGCGTCGATCGAACAGTACCTATCGAATCCCTCACGAAATGCAAAATGCAAGACAACCTCGAATTCTTACAATGGACCAAGCGTTTCTGGGACACTAATTTCCCTGGTCACGAATACGATGCTGTGGCTCGACGGAAAGGTGCCGGAGTTGCGAGTGCAGCACCTGTAGCCTCAACGTCAGTGAGAACCTCGACACCATCCGCTCGTAAACCAGCAACCACCACAGCCCCCAAGCCCACGCCGCGCGCTGGAGCCGCAGCAGTTGGAGGAATTGCGGGAGGTGGTGCATCCGCCCTGGCGCTGAGGCAGGAGAACGAGAACTTGAAGGAGGCCATAACGGGGCTGGAGAAAGAGCGGGATTTCTATTTCAGCAAGTTGAGAGACATTGAATTGCTATTGCAAACAGCAATTGAGCAGGATCCAGAATTAGACAAGGATGAGAACGGGCTGATCAAACAGATTCAGGCGATACTATACAGCACTGAAGAAGGGTTTGAGATACCTCTGGAAGGAGAGGCAGATGCTAATGGGGAGCCTGAGGAAGCAGAGACATTCTGACGAGCAAAACCGATTAGGTCGGCGAACGAAGGTACGATGTAATGATTGAAGGGATTGTTACGAAAGCAGGTATATCGAAGACGTTTCGACCCAAAGGAAAGTCAATTGATCCAGAAATTCCACCATCGAAAGAAGGGTTGAATATCAGACGAACGGCAGCACGATACTTCAAGTTGTGCCGTGCGAGACGAGTTCGAACTCCAAAAGGTTCAACGATACTGTAGTGGCCCGGTCCAGAGAATTTCCATGCTGTCGTGGACACATCGCAGAAAACATAACGAAGTGTGTGCAAATTGAGTAATCGGGCGTACTTCACACCACCTTTAGCTACAGCTTCGGTAAATAAAATTCATGTTGACGATTGAAATCCAGACTTTGATGGTGATCACCAAACCAGACGCATTCGGGACGGTATAACAGAGCCCATTCTTATTGGCGGCGCGGTACTTCTAAGACACCGAATGTTGCTAACTACCTAGGTAGGTATTGACATGAATAAGTGATATGGTCGCAAGTGAAAGTGGTTCGGAGCCGAGAATTGAGGCGTTCCTGGCTCGCGACGTCTTTACCACCGATCAGGCCATGGTTTTAGGGACAATTGTTTTTAGCCCCTGCAATAGTCGGCCTGTTTCAAGCCGGACGCCGATGCTTATGTTGTTTAAAGAACATTTAAATCGTGCCCTGACAACGAGTCAACAGCATCACTAAATCCTTCAAACCATCTCAGAACCATCCATCGAACAGTGAGCAGGTAGTACACAGTCATCCTAAGCTCCAGCCATACTCGTTCGATACCACCTTGGTAGAATTCCTCACTGTTCCTCTCCAACAAATTCAGGGGTGAACGTCAGCAGCTTGAGCAGTTATCACGCTTTTGCAGCGAGATAACTCGACACTGCTATTTGGAACATACCAAACCATTACAGCCAGTAGCGCACTGTGACATACACACACAATGGCAGCTCTACGGACGAGTTTCAGAGCCGCGACAGTGGGTGCTGTCGGTGCTGTCACTGCCTACAGTGGCTATCAATACTACACCACTACCCATGTTTTCTTCACAAAAGCTCATGCCGAATTACCATCGGACTCGAAAGCAGCACTGAAGAAGATGGAATGGAAGGGTTTCACCGAGCTCAAACTTAAGAGTTCCGAACAAGTCAACCACAACGTGAAGAAGCTCACCTTTGCACTTCCAGATGACGACTCGATCACAGGTATTTCACCTATCACATCTTTGCTGACACAACACACGCCGGAAGGAGGCTTCATCCCTGTGTTCCGACCATACACACCGATCAGTGACAACAACATCGCCGGAACAGTAACATTTATGGTCAAGAAGTACCCAAATGGAAAGGGATCTGGCAAGATGCACTCCCTTGTCCCTGGTGAGAGCATGAAATTCAAGCCGCTACACGAATTTGATTACAAGCCTAATCAGTTCAAGTCTATGTTGATTGTTGCCGGAGGATCTGGAATCACGCCTATCTTTCAGTTGACGCGAGCAATACTGAACAATCCGGAGGACAAGACCAAAATCTCGTTGATCTATGCCAACAATACTGAAGAAGACATCCTTCTCCGGCAAGAATTCGAGGAGCTGGAGAGGAAGCACCCCGAAAGGTTTTCAAAATTGTTCACTGTCAGCAAGCTGAGTCACGAGAACGATGGTTCAATTGAGCAGGGATATGTTACGAAACAAATGATCACTAAGGTGTGGCCAGGTAAGCAAGCAGGGCAGAAAGTTTTGGTTTCAGGACCTCCACCTATGGTCGATGCCATTGCTGGTGCTAAAGGAGGATTTGGTTGGACGCAGGGAAGCATAGGTGGTGTCCTTAAGGAGCTGGGATACACGAAGGAGAATGTGCACAAGTTCTGAGTCTGGAGTCTTGTGAATCCATATTCTGACAAAACGACTTAGCACTTCTCGTGCGTGGGATCGAGACAAGCTTTCCGCTGTACATATTGCATAACTAGATAGCGCTTTCCCCATTCTCCTCAGCTTTTTCTGGCTGCAGCTTAGATAGAAACAATTTTCTCTGATTGAACGGGATTTATATCATGCACAGGTCTGACCTCAGCTTCGCGTATTAAGCACAGGTCTAGACTGTCTCTTGTAAAGCTTGTTCTATTTTAGCTACCTAGTACACGAGGCTAGAGTAGCGTGCTCGGGAGGAGGTAACGCCATTCCGGACTTAATGCAAGCTGACATGACCTGTGCAGCATCTTTGGCGCTTGTTCCCGCACGCTTGTCATACCAGACACTCGAACTTGTGTATACGCGTCGCGACACTGGCTGCAATGCTGCCGAAATTCCCTTGTCTCGCATGCCGGCCCTCCCCATGTGCTGTCTGACATCCATGCCACATAGATTCGAGTGGAGCCGAACTGACGTTGCAGTGTCTTTGCCCTTTGCTGTCCATTTGCTTATCAGGCCGGATAGTTTGGCAGCCGCGAGGAAGGAATAATGCAGGCATTTGGTACGTTACTTTTGTCATTTATATCTGTTCATTCTCTCTATTTCTTCACCATGACTGCGTCTCCAAGCCCGTCGAAATGTTGCGAAAGCACGCGCTGAATAATCTCTCCCTCACAGTTCCTAAGAACCGAAAGGTGATAACGCACATCCCACCTGTGCCGACAGTCCGATGCTAATGTCTAGTCCCATAGCCAAAGTTCGAATTTGCACTCAGTGTCGTCGACCTGACGAACATCCCACTCGTTGTGGGCCACGTCTGCGTGAAATGGCATCTTCCCTCATCTAACGCAGCTGAACACCGAGGCCGGACAAACAAGGCACGAATCCGCGATCACAAAGCAACGTGGGACTATAGAAAAGATATAGCCGTCCGGCTCACAATCGACAAGAACCAGGCTTTACAAGCATGCGACATAAACTTCGAGATCGTGCAGGAGTATGATGGCGGGAGAGGCAGTAGAGTACATTTGGGCAATGTCAAGCTCAACCTTGCAGAATACACCAATATCTCTGAAGCGAACGTGGATGACCCGCAAGAAGGCGAGGATGGTATGATAACGAGGAGATACCTCATGCAAGACAGCAAGGTCAATGCTACGCTGAAGGTGGGCATCGCCATGAAACAAGTAGACGGAGACACCAATTTTACCGCCCCTCCACTGAAGTCTGCTATGGTCATTGGGGGAATTGCGGGTATCATGAACGCCGAAGCAGGCGAGGCGGAGGATATGCCCAGCATGGCCAGCAAATCAAGAGAAATGGCCGAAGCACAAGATACCTACCGACGAACTCTGGCTGCGACCTGGGCTTTACAAAGAGGAGAGATGCCGCCGGATAAGCTGATTGAGGATTTGTTTGCAGGGGGTGATGGTGGGAAAATGAACTTGCCGCCAGCTCTACGGAGAATGGGTATGTCACCGAGACAGGCCACTTCGAGGGATGATAGTAGCAATTCGAGTGATGCGGATTCGAGACGCGGGCTGATGCATAGTTCACCGACGCCGGACACAATGAGGAATGGCCATCGCAGAGGTGGAAGTGGGAACGACCCATCGAGCCCATACAGCTCGATCGCTACCATCAGTGGCAGAGGAAGTATTGAACAGCAGATTCAGATGAGTCAGCCTGGACATAACTCGCACCACTACCATCGACGAAAAGGGCAAGGTGAATTTCGTGAAATTACTGAATTCGATTTGCGGGATGATTTGAGGAGCTGGCAGGTAGATGTGACGTGAGCTGCAAGTGAGGGTGGAGGTCTGCAATGCTGCCTGTAAGCGTTTGGACTCACCTCACTATCAGGACTGCTTACATGCTCGCTACCCAGCTCCATCAGGCAATGACTCAAAAGGGCCAAAGCGGTGTCTGCCTGAAGTGCCTCGACTCCACATGCTCGGCCAATCAGCAATCGATCCCTGTGTGATTCCGAATCAAGGCAGCACTTGAGTGTCCTACCTATATGTCATTCGAACACGCCAGCTCTTTGTCTCTCATGAATACATTTACTCTTTAGCAAGGTGCCTAGCATTTGTTGCTTTATTGCGAGTCGACTTTATTCCTGTTGACTGACCACATTTCCAGTGGTGGCCACCTGAATCATCGTGGCACTGCCTCTACAGCCTTGTTGTTCCAAGTGAAGATGGCGGCAACTCAAGTCGAGGCACGAACAGAAGTCTCGCCTAGGATGAAAGCTATCGAGATCGCAGCTCCTTTCCAAGCACTGACCGTGGAGCCGACAGTCGAAATAAGTACTTTTGCTGATGATGAGATTACGGACGAAGACGACGATTGTGTAGTCTGCTATCAGACGATGTATCGGCCGGCAACGACTGAATGCGGTCATTCGGCATGTCAGTCATGTATGCTGCACTGGGCTATGACTGCTATGGAAGTCTGTAACGACGAAGTCCAGTTACCATCGGATTTCGGAGTTGATGGCATCCGGTTTACATGCCCAACCTGCAGGACCTATACCATCGCATTTTTTGATAAAATACGAGACAAGGAACTCCAAACACGGCACCCTCAGGAGTACGCCTCGCGTGCCCTCGAAGAAACCACCTCAACCTCATCAGATGATGAGTTTGCAACTCAAAACATGATTTTACTGCTGGGCAATTCCCACCGAAAAGTGGAACCCTCGATCTCACCTTACTCCGGCAGGACTCGAACCCATGAATGGACGTTCTTCATCCAATCATCTTACCAAGATATCATTGAGCAGATTCAAGTCATCCTCCATCCGTCATTCCGGCAGGATAGGTTGGTTACACTACGCGAAGTGCCGTTTTCAACCACTCATCTTGGATGGGGCTATTTTACAGTGTATGCGGGCATCCGATTGAAGGAAGGCTGGGAGTGGGTCGACGAGCCTATGGCTGTGGATCTTGATAAAACACGGAAGAAGGCCATATTGCCGGTAGAGTGGCTACTTGACTTTCGTGGCAATGGGAGTCGGAAGACCCAGGTTATCAAATTTAAGAGGACCGAGCCTGAGTTGGAAGAGGCCGACAGTAACCCAGAGGAAGATTCCGATCTAGGAGATTTGGCGTTAGTCATGAGTGAGACAGAGATTGCAGACTTAAGGGCGACGGTAAGGGCGAAAAGAGCTGCTAGGAAGATGGTGAAGGACTTGGAGAGGGCAGCGGCTCCATGAGAAGGGTTTGGCAGTTTTGTTGTGGTTGTTATTCGGATGGAATATGCTCGCACATGCTTTCGATTAGTCTGAGTTAGTCAGTCCTGCCGTCAGTGGCATAACGTGTGCTCTATATTTTCTTGGTTCATACCATTTTGACTCACTTACTGGATCCTGGTCGTGCAGTCAGGCAACATGCTCTTTGTACAACTACCGGCAGAAGGCAAGAGACCCTTCTTCACTCTGACTCCCGTTTGAGTTAAGCTTGATATGTGCCCGGGGGAGGGCTCCGCTGACGTCGGGTGTATCCTAAACCTAAACTTTTTACTGAAATGCGATCACGATTGCGCTCAAGAAGTATACAACAGGGTACATCGGCCTTTCTCATACACTTTTCCTGCCGCTTTCCATAGCCCAAGGTTCATTCAATTTCCTTACATGTTTGCGTGTACATCAAGTCGCGCCTATGTCTGCTTGAGGTGTCAACATAGAGCCATTCGACGCGACCTAAAATGGCTTCAGATAGATCAAACCCCGGCCACCCACAAAAGATGGCAGAGTGCAGTCGCACGAGTGCGCCAGGACGAAGATGAAGACGATTTTGATGGATATGTAAATCCTACTACAATTTCCGAAGAACCTAGAACGGGAACTCGGTTTCGACATTGGCGACCGTCTCCCACGGCAAAGTTAGGGGTCGATGCACTCGGGCGACCTGCGGAGGTACTGGTGTTACCGAATCGACGTCGTAAAGACCAACAGGCTGACATAGAAGACGAGGAGGATGTCTCCAACAAGGAAGAGCGGCCACGGTCCAAACAACCTCGAATTCTCGAATCAATTACCCAAGAAACGAAGCCTGTTTCCAATGATGAAGCCATGGCGAATATTGAAATCTTGAAGCAAGAAGTTGGACAGGTTGGAGGGGAGTTGCGTCTGCGTCAATGGACAAAGACAAGAGAAGCTCTCTCTCAAGGCTTTACAGTCAGGCAACTGTCTAACTATTACAATGTGTCTGCGAATGATACCGATAAAGTACAAATAGGTGCACATTCGAGAGTTGAACTTGCAGACAAGATCATCAGTGCTGTATGGAAGTACACTCGCAAAACCCAAGATAAAGAAGCGCAAGTCACGAAGGTGTTTTCCAACAACTATGTTAAACTCTTCGTTGTCAATCAAGACTTGCTAAAGCAGCAACGGACGGTTCTTCCTGGTGTAAAGATCAGCAAACCTCAGAAGAGCAAACGACTAGAGATCTCCGGTTCTGTCGAAGCTGTCAACAAGACTGTGGAACAACTCCGGCGGATTGAGAACAAGGTCAAACAGACTACCATTCCCTTTCCTCTCGAGATGAAGCTGGCTCTCCACGACCTCATGTTATCCAACGGAAGCCGTCGAAGCAGACCTGAAGATTGCATGGCGCTGAGAGAATTATTGATCGAGAGCAGGATTGTGCTAGAGGCCTCCACGAAGGGTGATATCTTGAAGATATATGCGCTCGACGATGCTACTCTCGGAAGTTTCCTACAGAACCTCATGCGTTGGATAGAAAGCACGAAGCGTGTTTTCGTGACTGCACCTACCTCAGCGCATGTGCTGGATGACAACTGTGTTGTGCCAGTCTATTCCAACGGTCCTTACGCAAGAAATACTGTGTGGTATCGATACATAGAACCTGGGTTAGAAAGTCATCGTGATCTACCAGCACTCGATTATCCTTCCAACGTGATCACTGAGACCTTGATGTCGGAAATTCTAGCAGCCAAAAATGATTCTTTGGAATATTTCGTCCAGTCGGCAATAGGCCACCAAGTCAAGCACGACAATTCTAATGTTTCTACTGAGCTCGGCCTAGCTATCTTTCAGCATCAGCAGAGCAAAGAGGTCACAGTTAGCCAGAGTAAACCGAATGAACAACAACCAGAATATCAAGCATTGAAATATCTACTGGATGAACACAGCAAAATAAGCGCATCTGCTATTGCAAAGCAGCTCTCCTCCATCAAATCTGCAGATAGAGAAGTGAATGCTTTGCAATCAGCTTTCTCAGGCAGGATACCTCTCCTACCTCAATTTCTAGGTCAGCAGCGTCCTTTCACAGCTCCATCTACAAACGAAACCACGAGTCAAGTCACCACACTACAGGATGAGTCCATGTCTACTTTTCGTCTGCTGTACAAGTCGGTTGATCCACAAATTCCCGATCTCGAAATCTCTATGTCCATGAATTCTGACTCGACAATGGCTGTCAAAAAGGTTGCTTTCTGCGTTGATGACACCCAGCAAAATCTTATCCTGCCTCACCTAGCTATCGATCTGAACTTCACCAAAAAGCACGACAGTGTACTTTTCGAGCACCACACACCTCTTGTTCCTAAGTTTGCCCCATTAATGGCGCAAATAGCGCAATACGTCAATCCTACGGTTCACAGTGATAGCGATATGGAAAAACACCAGACAACGGATATCAACCCTGTAATAAATCTTGACCTTTCATGTCTTGCCATTGAGTCGAATTTGAATCCAGAACCACAAGCACAAGGTCTAGTCACAGCAATAGCCACTACTAAACCACCCGCACCACTCAAACTATCCAAATCCACAGCATACATCCTTACACAAGCAGAGCGCGTGGACCGCATCACATACCATCCCCCTCTATCCAGCGGTACAAAATCAACCCCGTTCTTACTAGAGCACGTAACATACACTCCCCTACCAGCCTGTCCGAAACAAGAAGCCCGTCAAGCATTGAAAGTGGTCGAGCGAGAACCGACCCCGAACACCGACGACAAGGAAAAACTGCAGGTGCTGGCGAAAGAGGCGTATAGGACTGCTGTCGCGCTGGATCGGTTTATTGCTGAGAAGAGTGGGGATATAGTTAAGACAGCACTGCAGCGAGAAGAGCAGAAGGGATAGATAAAGTGTGCTATAGGAAATAGAGTGTAATGTATTGTACATGTATCTACCACTAGGTTCTACTGTAAATTGATTTACCCAAGCAAGTTAGCTACCAATCAATCAATCAAGCAAGTACTTCATCAAATGAAACTATTCCCCTTCCCTGCCCTAGCCTGCCAAATCGTTGTTGCACATACACCTAACACGTAGCCCTCAGATTAAGATCATAACCCCCCTCTCCTCCACCTGAATACTATTTACCCAGATAGGTACTTACCCTTCCTGTGGTAGATAGATATACGCTAGTGACCCTCTAGCTCGAACCCGGTTTGACGGGAGGTGTGTATTGCTTGCGTACAATACTACCCACGTACGTAACTAGAGGAGGACAGGCGAAGATACCAGGTAGAAGACGATGGCAAAGAGTATCCTTCATCAAAGACTACTAGTGGGATATCACAACCACTGCTACTAGTACACTGTAGAGCCATAGGGAAAGTTGGTTAAGGATGTCGACTGAGACGCCTGTCATAAGTTATACACGCAAGAATAGGGAAATCTGTAGAGCCATTGAGAACGTTGGTTGAGAATGTCAATTGGAATGTTTTCCAAGAGTTATACATGCAAGGATACGTAGGTAATTGAGCCTCACTCCAAGACCTGCTCGATACGAATGCCTTTGTCCATGCAAAAGCTTCACTACATCGAAACCAGATAACTGACAACCGCCACAGCAAACCAGTACCCTCCATAATTAGCCAGCACTCTCACAGCGGCAGATTCCTCATTCTCGTTACTCGGATCTGTCCCACCACTTGCAGTTGTTCCATTGTCCAGCGTACCATTGATATAAGCCGTTGTGTTGGCGTCACCAAAATCAACGACACGCACTTGCGTCGAATTGACTGGGGCGCCGCTGCCAGACCCATTAGTCAATTGTTGTGCCGTAATTGTGTCGTTGCCATTATCTGGATCACAACCGCAGACGCTGTATTCTTGGCACAGACAGGTGACGTTGGCGGTTCGGTTTCGTCCATTCTCGGACCATTGGTAGCCATAGCCGGAATAGGGATATGCGTACGCTGGGTACAACCACAGGGCTGGGAAAAAGGCTAGTGTTCCGATGGGTAGTAAGAATGGAGTTATGCCTCGAGTTGGTGACTTGGCTCCTGAAGTGTATGGCACGGCGGCGCCGCCTGTATATCTACCACCGTAAGAAGGAGCGGTACCAGAACCGTCGCGCGTTCGACCGCCGAGATTAGATGATGATGTGTAGGAGCGGCCACTAGCCCCACCTCCACGTCCGCCGCTGGATGATCCGCCGCTGCTGCTGGATCCGCCTCCCTTACCTCCACCTCCGCCCCGTCGTTTCTCGAGATCGGTGTATCTGGAGCCATCGAGATGTTCTGGGGAACTCCGTAATAATAGCGCTGCATCGTGCGGCTGCTGATTCGGGTGTTGTGGTGGAAGTGCAGTTGTGAAAGACAGCAGTGTTGTGAGTAGTAATGACCACTTCATTGTGTATTTGTGCTAGAGGGGCACGACGCGCTCTAGTCAGATCTGATATTTGAGGTGAGATGTGATCAACAAGAAGTATTGTACAGATGAAGTCGGATGAAAGGTTGTGTTTGTTGACCTGGATACCTGGAATATAGGGCGTCCTGGTGTCGTGTGACGAGGTTTAATGCGATGTTTTCCCCACACTGCTTGCGGATGGTTATTTTGATTATCAGTAGAACGGAATGTTAGACAAAGCAAACAGTTACTATGTTTGCAATATTGTACTAGCGAGTCTGCCTCAGGTGATACTTAAACAGATACACGAAGTGGCACTGCTGCTTGTTTTCGATGTGGTAAGCAGGCGGCAAAAGCATGAAGTCACGACCACACGGATTCAGGATCGCGACTGGTGGACGACAATCGAGAAGTCGAATGCAGTTTGGCAAGGCGCAGCGCTAGGCTGAGTAAGCCCCGCCATTGGACAAGCAAGCTGATCTTTGTTGTTCGGGTTAGCGCAATTGGAATCATTTGATTCCGTCATGGAGTAAAACCCGACCACAGAGTGCAAGATCGTAAATCAACGTATCACACTCATCATCCGGCCGTAAACTAAGATTCGCTCGTAGATCAATCGGCTTTCGGCTCAGTTTCCCTGACGGAGGATAGTATAACACTGAATGAGGAAATAGCTTTCACATCACGTGCGGATCGCGGAGACTAAACCCAAATCGTAGCATCCACACCCCGGAACCATATGTACCGTACTATAGCATGATATCTTCTTCCCAAGGTGTCAAAAAGTCGCTTACGTTCATGCTTGAATGGCAAAGGTATATAAAATGAACGAGGACCTAGACGCAACAATGGAAGTTTCGTACTCTTGCACTATACAGAGCTATCAACACCCCCCCAGACGGACAGTTGGGAGCCAGAATCATCCCTTAGTTCCCACAGCCATACCAAATCTCGTCCTGTTTCGCTTTCTCGATCCCAACCATGAAGGTCATCATTATAGGAGCTGGTCTCAGCGGTCTATCCACCGCCATCGCCCTGCGAAAATACATCACCACCCCGCTTGACATCAAAGTCTTCGGCAAGCCTGACGAAGAATCCTTCAACCCGAACGGAACACCAGACTCCAAGGAGCACACCCGTAACCTTGGCGCAGGCATAGGTCTGCAGTCAAATGGCCTGCGTGTGCTGAACGATCTGGACCCGAAGCTGAGGGATAGAGTGTATACCTCTGGTTTTCCGTGCACTCATTTCAAATGGAAAACATCTGGCGATGTTTTGTTAAGTCGAGAATATGTCGATGTGCTGCCTATCTCACGACCATTACTTATTGATTGTCTATTAGAAAGCTTGCCAAAAGGGATGGTAGAGTATAAAACTGTGAATGAGGTGGTTGTGCGCGAAGGAGAAAAGCCGTTGGTAAGATTTGAGGATGGAGGTGAAGAGTGTGTTGATCTAGTCGTGGGCGCTGACGGGATAAGGAGTGTTGTGAGACGAGGCATGTTTGGGGATGATCAGAGTTACAAGCCCGAGTATCTGTATGCTTATTTGTATATTCCATTGGGAAATTTTTGCTAATGCGGCACAGTGGCATTTGTGGCGTTGGTGGTGTGCTCAACATACCGTTACCCCCGCACCTCCTCGATGATCCTAGTATGATATTTTTCATGGGTTCGACTGGTGTCTTTGGTTATACTGGCCTGACACAAACCGATCAGACCAAGCTCTTGTACTGGTCAGTGTACGAGACAGATTTGCCAAGTCGTGGCAAGAAATTCAATCATGATCAGGCGCTCCAGCAGCTTCGTGAACGCCATGGTGGTTGGACTGATCCGCTAATTGATCAGTGTCTAGCCAAGGCAGAGCTTGACAACATATATCCCATCTTTGTCATGCCGGATTTACCTCATTGGGGTAGGGACGGATGTGTGCTAGTTGGCGATGCGGCGCATGCTTTGTCTCCCAGAAGTGGTCAGGGGGCAAGTCAGGCTTTTGAAGACGGGCAAACCCTGGCACTTCTTGTGGCCAAAAGACTGCAGGAGAGCGATGTGGGGGACGCCATTGACAAATCAATCTCCGATTTGTACAGTGTGCGCTATGCACGTGTTCACAACATCGGATTGAAAGCGATGGCATGGAAGGATCCGAAGATGCCAATGCCGTGGTGGAAAACATACATGTTATATGGTTTCTTATTCGTGTTTGTGAAAGTGATGAATATGTTAAATTCCATCCAAAGTATTGACAGTTGGGATGCCAAGGTCGAGGTTGAGAAGTACTTGAGTCAGGATATCCAAGCACGACTTGCTAAAGCGTGATGGAAAGCATGGGATCTCGAACCCGAGCGTCGGCACTATACGCAAAGTGTTCGGATACCTATTGGGCATCCCGGTGGATTGCTTCATATCTGAAGGACTTAGTTAGCTCAACTCTCTTCGTTCACCTTCACTGCCACGTACCTCTTTCCTCTGAAAGCCCAGACTCCCCAGTTACCGCAACTAATGTCTTGAGGATCAAGATCGTTTAGATCCCATCTCAAGCTGCGAAACCGATTCTCTCCTGGCTCCATGAGAATATCAACTTCACCTGCACATTTCTCAGATACCCATTGCGCATCTCGCTGCATATCCCAGTCCGTGTACCCTGTGCATATGATTGGGACTTTTGTCGACAACAACTGTGGCAACGTATCCTCCCATTCGTGCGCAGATGCTGGATGTCCAAGGCCAGGGTGGAAAAGCATGAAACAATCAAAGTACGGATCGTAGGGGTAAAACATATTCGCCTCGTGCAGCGTGTGGAAATAGTCGACGTACGTCGTGATCTTCATCTTATCCGACAATCTGTCTTCCACTATTGCTCCGAACGGATTTTCTGGTGTTCGTTCTGGCAGTGGAAACTCTGAATCACGATTCGCCATAGATTCTGGACCAATGAATATCAGGTTGAATGATGCCTGTGGGAACAGATATGACAGCTGCATCCACACATCTCGTGGAAGCGAAGATTCTGCACGAGCGCCGAGCACGAAGATCCGAACTGGTGGACTCGACAAACGCAGGCCCGCGATGTCCAAACCTGAACCTGACCGTGGGGGATGCAAAGTGTATCTCAATGCGCTCAAACTCTTCAAACCCTCGACTGTCAGTCTCCCGTCCTTCCTTATGCTGTACGGACTCAGTTCATGCAATACGCTACCAATGGTCACGGGATATGTCAGCAACCGCGTCGCCTGGCGCATGCTTCGATCTTCATTGATAGCTTCAAACTGTCGGGTGTATAAGAATGTATCCCAGTTGGTCATGTTTACCAGAGCTTCTTCTATCTGGACACCTGGATATTCAAATTCGTGAAACCATCTTCCTGACCTCAAATCGTGGTCATCCTCGTTGATCATTTTCAGGGTATCGCATATCTCAATATGCTGCTCGTAGTCTTCCATCCAATGCTCTTCAGAGCAATACATAGGTACTCCACAGTCCGGACATTCGAAATGGACATGTGCAGGCGGTTGCTTTGAAACCTCAGTCTTCTTTCGAGCTTCCGAATCATATGGAGATTGTGGTTCTCGCGTCGCCTTGTGCGCTGGATGTGGACAGTATGCATTTTGTCTCATGAACATAGCTCTCTGCCGTATCTCTGGAATGGGGGATTTCGTGAATGAGTGGAACAGGTTATCCGGCCGCAGTAGTAACGGTGCCCTATACTCGCCATAATTCGAGGTGAACTGGGGCTGCTGAGGTTGTGCGTCCTCCTCATCTTGTCGGAGTGCTTGAGCTGCAGAAGACGCTGATCTTGTAAGCTGCTTGATTGGCAATTCCTGTCTCAACTTATGAGTTGGCTGTTGATGCTGCGGAAGTGCTTTCTGTGTTTTAATTGTTGTGCTTGAGAAGGTTCTGTTCAGGGACGAAGCTGCAATCCTCTTATTACTTTGACGAGCAGATACTGTCAACAATCTGATGCACCGAAGGCACATATACGAGGATTCCATTGTTGTTTGTTCACGACGTATCGTTGAAATGTAAGAAATCCCAAGCATCTATTCGTCACGACTGCGAGGTCAGTCCAACTTGGCCGGGGTTTTGCCGATACAGCAGCCAAATGTCCACGAATTTTTGTGGAAGCAAACTTCATTTCATCTACCTACCTACACTTACTCACGTTAAGTACAGGCATGGATATGGCTATCGATGGCTGCGCTGACCTTCATTATCATATACCTGCAGCGGTTTAAAATTGGCGGATTTGCAGTTCAATGGCTCAATGTGGTCTTGAGCACAATGCCACATCATGTTTTCATCTATATGCAACACTCACTTTCCGGCTGCTTGCTATCTCTACAAGCTCTTCTCACGAAGTCACGATCTTTTGGATCCACATCTTGTGGTTCATCTGATTAGAGCTGGTGGATTATCACACTTTGTTGCAAGAGTAAAAGGACCTTCATAGTTCATCTTCACACCCAACGACATCTCTCATGATGTCTACCCATGAGGTTGATGACTCCTAGGCTGCCTACATATGCAATTCGATTATTCAAAAGCACTCTAAGTGATCTAGCCCTGCAATAATCCTCGACGTAAAAAGTACTTGCTTGAACGCTGACACAAAAACCGCACATTCTTCCTATACCTGGCTCACAAAACATTGCCAGTACTGGCACCCAACTGCTGAAGAAAGATCGCTGCTTGCTCCGCCGAGTATCCCAGGAAGACAGGCCCGTTGAAATTGATCGTCGAAGGTCGATAGCGACTTTGCCTCGTCGATGCATGGCTCCTCGTTGGCCGAGCGCTTCCTTCGACACGAGTAGGAGTCGTGTCGGGTAAAACGTCTGCCACGTCCTTGACTTTAATTTCTGCCTTCGGACGAGAAGCCTGCGTCGGAGACTCTTGATCAGAGGCCATTCTGCTGCCAGCTAGGGGACGGTCGGGCGGGACTGAGATACCCCAGGGCCTTGTGGGTGACTCCCCAACGCGAATGGCACGCAGTGATTTGTCAAATTGTGAGGTTCTTTGCTCGTCTTCGGCTTCGGCTTCATGTTCGCTTGTTTGATCGCTGACTTGGTTCGCCCAGTTCTGAACAGCTGCACCTGATCTCCCATCTGTGGACTCAGCACCTTGTTGTTCAGTTGAGAGAAATGGGCGGTGCTTATTCCCGAGGCCTTGAATCATGTTGACGATGTTACCATACTTTGCATCGAGTTGCCGTATGCTAGACTCGTTCTGCCCGTAGCGCTTCACACAGACCTCATGACTTCTCGGGATTTCATGCTTGTGGTTCTCGAAGTACTGCGCGATTTCCTCTGGCGAATGTTTGTCCAAGAAGCGAATGGGACATCTACCACAGGCTCTCGCCTCCTCCAATAACTGCGCAGAAAGGCTGTCCTGGTGAAATTCTGCAGCGATTGGGTCACGTTTGCTACCGGTGTCAAGCGGGCCATTCTTGGACATTTCAGCGAAAGGGCACTCCAAACTACTTGGCTTCCCCTGCGTCGTGAAGTCCTTCTCCATTTCATCAGCGATTGGAGACAGTTTGTGAGCAACAGGACACCGTGCTGCCGGTGCTTGGGCCATGTTCGGTTTCAACTTGGTAATTGCTTCTCTTGCTTTCTGAACCTCCTGTAGTCCATTCAAATCCGCGGTCTGCTCGACAATCGGCTTTGAAGAGAGCTGTTTCACAATCTGGTCCTGCCACTCTGAAAATGCACTATCCGATGGGTTGTTGCTCGAGTGATTCGACTTGGACTAAATACAAGTCAGCAATATGAAACAATGTGCATTGTAAAAAGTCGTAGGTCATGATCGGAAATCAGAGTCCATAATAATCGCTTCAAAGCCGCCGAAGCAGCTCAGGTCTAGAGCTAATGGTTTATAACATCATGGTGCATGCAAAGTCAGGTGTACAAATCTCTTACCTTTTCAACAACACGGGCCAACTGTTGTCTCAGATTGAGCTCTAGCTTGCGCTGTGCATCAAGGCGTTTAAGCAAAACTTCAAAGCCCTCTGAAACGTCGTTCACGATAGACTGCAACGCCTCGTTTGACGACATTGACAACTGCCAAGTGATGCCCAGATACGTGCAACGTACTGTGGTTTAGCAAGCACTGTGGCGGTTGGCCAGTTTCTAGGCAAACATGAACACCGAGAGCAGACAACAATCGTCCAGTGACACAATGCACAGACCACCAGGGCACTGATCAGGTGACTAGGAGTACCAATTGTTCTAGTCCAGAATTTACAGAACTCGGAATCATTGCTGTCGAGAAGGTATGCAAGACATAATTAGACAGCCACAATCGCAGGCGGAAATATTGGATTCATACTTCACTAATAATAAGGATGCCACTAGTTAGAGGTTAGCGGCGCAAGCACATGCGGACCCGGCAGCTGAAGCGCGCTTTCCTTTATTTGCATTTCCAGTTGCCGAGGCTGAATCATCGGCTTCCCATCTATGTCTGAATTAGATTACCGGCCATTGAACAAATGCAAGCTTTCTGCACTCAACTTCAGTAGTTGTGCTCGAGTCCACTGTCCGAATTTATATGAACTGCACGAGTACGAAAACAGGAGCACTGGGACCAGTTTGATAATTGCTTGCTTATTCGGTCGCGAGACGGTACAGTACTCACGTTTGAACGACAAGCAATCTTTAGGTGCACCGTAACCATGAGAGCTGTACAAATCAGCCAGTACGTCAAAGGTCCCCAAGAATTGAAAGTCACTACCGAACCAACGCCCAACCCTCATCCAAACAAATACCTCATCCGTATACGTGCCGCAGGTACGAACTTCTTCGATCTCCTCCAGATACAAGGCAAATATCAGCATCAGCCTCCCCTACCATGGATCGCAGGCGCTGAGTTCGCTGGTGTCGTGATCGCGACGCCCACGGAGTCAGCGCAGACTGGCTCATCTGTCGCAAGCAGCTTTGACGGTACAATAAGCACACAAACCTCGCATAAATTCAAGGTCGGAGACAGAGTGTTCGGGTCATCGCAGGGAGCGTATGCTACACATATCTTGGCACCGGAAACCTCACTGCTACCTATTCCTGAGGGTTGGAGCTTTGAGGATGCTGCAGGCTTATACGTAACGATGCCCACTTCATATGGGGGCCTGGTTGTTAGGGCGAACACACAACCTGGTGAGTGGGTATTGGTCCATGCTGGTGCTGGCGGAGTCGGACTGTCTGCGGTAATGATTGCAAAAGCACTTGGTGCGACCGTCATCGCTACGGCCGGCTCAGAAAGGAAAAGGCAAATTTGTCTCGATTATGGCGCGGACTACGTTGTAGACTATCGTGACGCCAAGTGGCCGCAAACAGTGATCAGCTTATGTAGCCAACATCGGACTGGTAATGGAAAAGCTGGGGTCGACGTTGTTTATGACCCTGTTGGTAAGTGGACAGTTCTGTTGATTGTGAGTGTGAGTGCTAAAATTCGCAGGCATGATCGATCCCTCTATCAAATGTATTGCATGGAACGGTCGGCTCGTGGTCATTGGCTTCGCCGGCGGAAGCATTGAGAAAGTTGCTTTGAATAGAGTACTTTTGAAGAACATCAGCATCACGGGTCTACATTGGGGTCAATACGCGAACAAGCAGAGAGAAATGGTAGGCACAGTATGGGAAGGTATATTCCAGATGATAAACAAAGGCCAAATAAAGGGAATCACTTTCACCGACAAGAAGTATGTAGGACTCGAGAGTCTCCCCCAGGCACTGATCGCGTTGGGGGGACGAGAAACCTGGGGTAAAGTTGCCATAACGATACCTGAGGATGAAGAGCAGGCCCGTAGCAAGTTGTGATAGCTATATAGCAGTGTTAAAAACGACGTTGAAGACAATAGTTGTTCCATATGTTTATAGTCTGTCGGTGGAATAAATTCGAGCGATACCTAGCCCCACTCCACGCTCACAGCTTCTCCCACCACAAACTTTCACAGTAGGGCGTGCATATATATTGAGCGACCGACTGTAGCTATATCCCATTAGATTTGATGCCGAGAGTCCTTCCAGCCTTTGCAATAAACACCTCTACGAGATATTTGTCCCCTCGACTTGCTGCACGAGCTCAACTGTCCATCCACCTATCACGACCTATCTCGCAAACAGCACACAAAATGTCAGGTATTGAGCGAGTCTCGACCAAGTCTGGTCCGCCACGTAAGTCGCCCTTATCCCAACTTTGGAGCACTCAGACTATCCACCTTCAGCTTCGACCTAGGTTGCAGCTATTGCATTCAAAGAGTAATACAGAAAGCACTAACAGTCGTCATATAAACAGCGGCGGCACCATACTCTCAAGCTATCAAAGCCAACGGCCAGATCTGGGTATCTGGCCAACTCCCCGCAGATGAGAACGGAAAACTTATCGAGGGATCGATCGCAGAGAAGACGGCTCAATGCTGTCGAAATGTGAAGGCCATTGTGGAGGCCGCTGGCAGTGAAATGGGGAAGGTTGTCAGGGTTGGCGTATGTATCACCTAGATTCCCGTTACAAGTATTTGTGGGCTTTTGCGGTTGAAGGTATGTTTGTGATGTGATGGACGAGGGGCTGATATACGCGCGATCTAGGTGTTTCTTACGACTATGGATGACTTCAAGGAGATGAATGAGGAGTATGGCAAGTGGTTCACGCATAAGCCGGCTAGAGCTTGTGTTGCTGTTGCGCAGCTGCCTATGGGGGCTCCGGTTGAGATTGAGGCTATTGCTATACAATGAGCTTTGAGGCGGTAACTGGGTAGGGCAGGTACACTTAAGTTGTGAATGTGCCTAGGCTTCTCGACAGTCCAGCCATAGGTCCGTACCTTCAACCAGTCTTAAGCTTGCGATTATGTCGTATTTTTGGCGAGTGACTGGCGCGAGTGTTCGAATGGCATACGCATCAGTATTGGTAGTGGCAATCACGATCCTCTCAGAGGCGGCAATCCTGCGGGCTTGTGGAAGAACACAACATCTGCATATTGATGATCTCTGAACGGCTGAAACACCATCAAAGAAGGATACCTATGTAACGTATGATGCTCTCATTCAAGACTGTACATAGCAAATCAACTGCGCCTGCCTTTCCGATGTAACCTTGGTTATCTATAGCTGAGTACCCTGGAACTCATCACCAGCCTTGTAAGCCTATATCGTGTTAGCCATTGTAATCATAACACCAGACATTCGACTCACTCTCAAGGCACCAGAACCACCCAACTCCGCCTCAAGACCACCCTCATACGTCTTCGGTGCACTTGGTTTGTCTGGATATGTGGAATACACTGCGAAGCTGAGAGCACCAACACAGCCCAGGAAGAAAGTCCACATGATCAAACCCTGAGTACCGCTCATAACACGGTATTCTTCTAGCGAAAATACTCCAAGGTCGTCCTCATCCTCGTGCACTGGCTCGCCAAAATTCCTTCTCTCTTGCTTGTCCGTCCAATCGGCATAAGGATCTCGAAATTGTCGCTTGATTCTAGGAGGATTAATGTAACCACCGTTCTGTTCCTATTAGTAGATGCTCTGTTTCTGGTATTCTCGTAGTTGTACCATGCCTGGATCCTCAATCTCAGCATCATCGGCCGCCCTAACAGATCGTGTGGTTGAAAATCGAGCTCGGAGTGGTTGTTGCACAGCGAATGCGGGCCTCGAAAGCCTCGCGGCTTGTCGGACGACTTGTCGAGACAGCATAATTGAGCTATCCCGACTCTGTCATCAATTCTTGTGAGATTATAGGTTTGTATCGGCAACCTGTGCTGGACTTCGAGGGATATTGCTTGACGTGAGGTCGCCGAACTCAAGGAAACTTTCAAGCTGTGATTGGCTATGACCACTGCAATTGTGGGGAGAGTGATGAAGCACTTTCCCTCCCATTTGCGTTTGTCTGGCCCCAAAGAGCATTGGCGGATTGGTGCTGCACCGGCGCAGGCGCAGGCTATCCGTCCTGCACTCCCTCCTTCTTTTCCATATCACTGATGACTGCTATTTTCTAGCCCACCTCAACAACGCAAATCTATCGTGGTGACGCTCAAACTTCGCAGAGAGACTAAACTAGCAATTACAAACATTCTGCAATTAGTTTGATTGTGTAAAACTTCATATTCACGTGGCATGGAAGTCGCATAACTCGAAAATTGAGGAATTATTTTTCTGCGATGACCGGCATCACGGTCGCGACGCCCAATGACCGACCCTGCCACTTTGGCTTCATCCCACAACAACGAAGACAATGAACCTAAGCCCTCAACGAACGGCATCGAAATCAAAAGGGAGGAGCCACATGATGATGTCCAGCCAGACAACGGCGCATCGTTGCTTGTCGCAGAGATTACGAATGGAATTTCTAGCGAGCACCCTGACGCGCCGCCAGCTAAACGACGAAAAGTGGTAGACGGAGAGAAGAACCACAAATCATCGCCACGTGCTGTGTCGCCTCCATGGAAGAAGGTACAGGCAGAAGGCCCGACGTCTTTTCTTGAGAATGGAAAACGAAGGTCGGGTAGAACTAATGCGGTGCCGTTGGAGCTGCTACCACAAACAAAGACAAGACAGACTCGTTCTGCTCGCGACAAGGCCGCCGAGAAGCATAAGAAGCCTGGCTACAGCGAAACGAGAAAGTCGAAGATCGAGCCTCCAAAACATGCGAAGACGCCGTCGATAGACCAGGCTGCGAAGAAAGTGCCTGCGCGACTATCTAAGACTGCCAGTAGCTCACCTATGGTTAAGAAGGAAGTCAACAACAAGACAGCGAAAGCCAGTCCACGAGCGCAAGTGCAAGTCTCATCGAAACGGAGATCAGGCCGTATTCCTACCAAGTCAAAGAGAGAGGTTGCACATCAGGAAGACGATGCGGCGGAGAGGGAGTTGGAAAGCGACTCTTCTGGAGGGCTGTCGGAGCCTCCTAGCCCACCTCTTCTTCTCAAGAAGGTTTCCTTTAGAGTTCGTATGCCCCGGCCTACTGTCATGACTCCTGCGAACATCCCTTTGCCACGAAAGTACGCAACCTTCAAGGAGTTTATTGAACAAGATCAGACAGAAGACCCAGGTGTTCACGCACCTTTGACTTTGGAGCAGATACGGAAAGAAGCAGCCAGCAGGGTACGGGTGCAGACGACGGCTTTGCCTGGTCGGCCGTCGGATAGCAGTTTGCCGTCCAAGCAAACTGAGCCGAACAGAGAATACGCACATCGAGATCATCTACTGGCGCATATCGACTACTTCAGCGTTCTGCTGCGCAAAGAGCGGAAGGCCCACATACGTGATGCTGAAGTCCTTGCACACGAAGCAAAGCGATATGTCGAGGAGAAGCAGCGCAAAGGACGAGTCAAGACAGCCGAAGAGCTCGAACTGGAGCAGAGAAACATGTGGATTGGCAGACTGAAAACTGTGGTCAAGGATATCGCGAGGTTGTGGCAATCCGTGGAAGCTGAAGTCAATGCTAGCAGGTTGCGCCAGTATGAACAGGAACAACAGGAACGAATCAAAGGACATCTTAACAGAGTGCTCGATCGAACGGATGCCATGTTAATGCGTCAGGATACAGAGGTTTCCGATTCTGACGTGGATGGAACCGATGTTGATGAATCAGAAGATGATAGTATCGGCGATGAGAGCCAAGACAGTGAGCAAATGTCTGCTTCCGGCTCAACGTCTGATTCTTCTGAAGAGGTCGAAGACCCAGACGCCACCATGACACTAGAACAACTAAAGCAAAAGTACAACGACATCCCCGCTACGAGACCGGCGTCAATAAGCCACGAATCAGAGGATTATGCTATCAATGATGAGGGAGAAGAAGATACAGATCCTGAGACGATTATGGACAGCGAGCTCGAAACGGAAGAAGACAGTGATGACTCTGACGAAGATCATGATGATGATAATGACAGCAACGGCAATCAAGACGAAGGCTTGCTATCTTTGTTCACGAAGCAGGAAAGGGAAGCAATGGCACCTACTAACATGCAGCGCGATAACAGTATGGAGGATGGTACAGATCAACCAGACGAAGCACTCTCGGGATCAACAGAAGTACAGCCTGTAGACAACATGGACAACGGTGCTGTACGCAAATCAAGCCCACTGATTGAGGAAATACCTGAAGCTATGGAAATTGATTCTCAAGAAATGACTGTAGCTGAGGTACGATACGAAGACAAAGACACTCCGGGGCAACAATCAAGTGTAGCGGACACGATTGAGGGATACAGTACACATCCATCGCCTCGAACTTCAGCCACGAAAATTGTGGAAGCCGAGTCAGGCTCAGCAATCGAGCAACTTGACACGCCAGCTGATCCGAACTCCTCAATCACCCCGATACCGCCATTACTACGTGGCACCCTTCGAGTATACCAACATGAAGGGCTTGACTGGCTCGCAAAACTCTACGCTGGTGGCCGCAGCGGTATCTTGGCTGATGAAATGGGTCTGGGGAAGACAATCCAAAGCATAGCTCTCCTTGCACATCTGGCAACAACGTATGAAGTATGGGGTCCACATCTGATCGTTGTACCAACCAGTGTCATGCTCAACTGGGAAATGGAATTCAAAAAGTTCCTGCCTGGCTTCAAGATTTTAACCTATTACGGCAGTCAGGAGGAACGGAAGCAAAAGAGACGCGGTTGGATGGCGGACGATAGTTTTAACGTCTGTATTACATCTTACCAACTCGTCCTTCAGGACGCCAACTCTTTTAAACGACGAAAGTGGCATTACATGATCCTCGATGAGGCTCATAACATCAAGAACTTTCGGTCTGAGAGATGGCAAACAATGATGACGTTCAATACTCGAGCTCGACTTTTGCTTACTGGAACACCTTTGCAGAACAATTTGACAGAACTGTGGTCTCTCCTCTTTTTCCTTCATTACGGGCAAGACAATGAGGGAGAAGACGATGCATTTGCTGGGCTACGGGAATGGTCAGAGTGGTTCAAGCGTCCTGTTGAGTCGATACTTGAGCACGGTAAGCAGGTCCTTGACCAGGAAGACCAAGCACAAGTTGCCAAGCTGCACAAGGTCATCCGCCCCTTCTTGCTCAGACGATTGAAGGCAGATGTCGAGAAACAAATGCCACTCAAGTATGAGCATGTCGAGATGTGTCGGCTTTCGAAACGGCAAAGGCAATTGTATGATGGATTTATGTCTCGAGCTCAAACACGAGAAACGCTTGCTTCAGGGAATTATCTATCCATTATCAACGCTCTAATGCAGTTACGCAAAGTCTGCAATCATCCCGATTTGTTCGAAACGAGGCCGATCAATACTTCATTCGCAATGCCTCGATCAGTAGCGGCTGGATTTGAGATTTTAGATCTTCTTGTGCGTCGAAAACTGTTTAATCATGATAGTATGCTTGGAGTTGATCTGGATTTTCTACAGCTTGTGCCTATCTCCAGAGAAGATCTGTCATGGGTGCAGTGGAAGGAGACGTCGACGTACAACGCATATCAGCCATTCAAGGACGTCAGACATCGTCAGTGCTTACGGGTACAAGGCAGAAGTCGGATTTTTGCTACAGCTGACCGTGGTGAAGTTATGTCATCTTTGGAAAGTGTAGCGCGGCAAGCACGACTTCAAAGTATTGATAGGACGATGTACTACGAAGCGTACAAGCATCATCAGCATCCTGTCTACGGCGTCGGCCTGCTTAAAAAGCTTGATTTCAATCTGAAGCACAAGCAACTTATGTGGTGTGCATTGCAGCAGCTGGACGTGCGACGTTGGGACAAAATATCGGTATTCAATTCTACCAACCTTGTTCAGTCGCTTGAAACGAGATCGCGAAATATGGATCCTTTCGTTGAGCAATACGCTTGTGTTACTCCTGCAGCCGTTGCCATAGATCTGCCAGTAACTGTCATTGGCGAATCACGCGCTAATGTCATTCGTCAACAGCAAGATCTTCAAAGATATGATCCCTTCCACCAAGCACGTATGAAGCTGTCAATCGCCTTTCCGGACAAACGACTCCTACAATATGACTGTGGCAAACTTCAAAGACTCGACAAACTCCTTCGCCAACTGCAAGCAGGCGGTCATCGAGCCCTCATCTTCACACAAATGACAAAAGTACTTGATATCCTCGAACAATTTCTCAACATCCATGGTCACAGATACCTTCGCCTAGATGGGGCAACCAAAATCGAGCAACGACAAATTCTTACTGATCGCTTCAATAACGATACGCGCATTCTCTGCTTCATTTTGTCCTCTCGGTCGGGTGGTTTGGGCATCAACTTGACTGGTGCAGACACAGTTATTTTCTATGACCTCGACTGGAATCCAGCTATGGACAAGCAATGCACAGATCGAGCACATCGTATCGGCCAAACAAGAGATGTACACATTTATCGTTTTGTGTCCGAGCACACTATTGAATCCAACATCCTCCGCAAAGCCAGTCAGAAGCAATTACTCGACGATGTGGTCATTCAAGAAGGTGATTTCACAACCGACTACCTCAATAAGCTCTCTTATCGGGATATGCTCAACGATACTAACGCTGACGTCGACGTCGAAGACGAAAACCTGGCTGGTGCAGCCATGGACCGTGTGCTCGGTGGAAACATGAAAAACACTAGCAAGGCCGATACCACAGCATTTGAGCAAGCAGAAGACAAAGAAGACATTACAGCTGCCAGAGTTGCTGCAAAGGAAGTCCAACATGCTGACGACGGCGACTTCGACGATCAACCTGCAAGCACAGACGCACAAATCACTGCATCAAAGGAGACTGCGCTTGATCCCTACAATGCCACGAACGCGGCGATTGAAGAGGTCAACGAGAACGAAATTAGGGTGAGTCACATCGACGATTACTTATTGCGGCTGCAAAAGTACTTGTTCAAGGATATACCGATTGCGCTGGCCATGAGAGATAGGAGCAGGAAGGGCAGGAACAAGAAGGGTAAGGACACAAGACGGCGATGAAATACCTCATCTTTGTTTTGGATCTGCTCTGGTACCTCAGCATTTAGTGACTCTTTGGACCGCTTGCGATCTCACTGTATGGAAGCTGATGAGGTGGGTTGTCGTCATGTTTTAGTAGTAAGACCTTGTACTATAGAATATTATCACCATCATCATCATCATTATTTACTGAGAAAGAATATAAACCTTGATCTTGTGAATAATATAACGATATGTATTGTTTAAACTTTGTCGATCCAGATGATATATATATCGATTCACTACCAACGAGATCATACCTACGTAGGTACATATAATTAATCTTCGTAAGTAATATGTAGATGTATACACATTCGTATATACGATGTTCTGTTCTATATCTCATCTGCCTTATCCACATACTATCCTAAGGGTATAAATATACAGTCTCTTTGTTCGAGTACGTATCTTTAATTTTAGTCTACTTTATTTTACTTTACTTTATATTACTTTACTTTACTTTATCGCTATAGGATGAGGTACTGTGTGTAGTGGATGCGCATTTCGAGTCTCTGGTCTGATGCTTGGTATTTGATATTAGCTATATAGCTACACAGCTATATTAATACCTATGTACCTAGGTAGCTATGTAGCTATGTACCTGTGAGCCGCCTAATCTCTTGCTTTGTTTTGTTGCTGAACTGCGCTGCGCTCACCTGTGCTGTGGTACTGGAGTTCAGTACTGGGGTATCATAAAACTTCCATGTTGCCTCCCTCCGTCCGTGGCTTAATTGCTGTGTATGTATGAATATGTGTGTACTGATATTTGTTGTTTCAGCGCGACTGAAGCTCAAACTGGATAGACCAAACCGAATCGAACTGAAGCAGAGCGGGAAGATGAACATGTGCGAATGAGAAAACGCTTCTGGGTATTTTTACTATCACTGTGTTGCGGTGTTGCTCTCTTGCTTGACCTATACTGTGCGCAGAGAGAGAAAGGAGATATCGGGATGATCAAGTTTCGAGAGTTTTAGAAATTTGCGGCTGGTATAGGACTTGTGGGTGCCGTGACCATTTCTTTCTCATCCTTTTTTTCTTTGAAGTAGTAGTCTTGTGGTAATGCGTCTTTGTGGCGTTCGCGCGTTATGCTGATGCCGCCTAGGCTGTCATTTCTTGCGTGGTAGAGACTTCTGTCCCTGTCACCTGCGCCGGTACTTCCTAGTAGACCGCTGCGCACGCTCGCACCGTCTCCGGCTGGTTTACTGCTCATGTAGCTGTTGCGTTCGCTCGTTAGTGCTGGCGCTGTGACACCACTGGCGGAGATTAGACTTGCACGTTCGGCATTCATGGCTGAGATGGAACGGGGATAGTGGATCGAGGCTGTGTCTCTTAGAGATGCGTTGTCCCTGTCGGTAGCAGTTGTGTTGTACGTATCACGGGGATGTACAGCGGAGAGTACGGAGAGTGGGAGGGATTCGCGTGAACCACCGAACATGGATGCAGGTGCGAGAGCACGGATCGAGGCGTTTGTGTCGAGGCTATTTCGCCGGCGACGCTTCGAGGATGACGCGAGTGTGAGGATTGAAGCGTCATCTGTAAGATTGTTGTTCGCTGTTACCGTGTGGTAGGTTGCCGGGTGACTGTGAGGAGCCAGGTGTGCTGGGACCGCGCTGACCGGCTGGGTTAAGCTGTAGACTGCATTTGCAGGGATATGGTTTTGACTTGCTGGTATAGTTGTGATTGGGGTGGTAGATTGCATGGTCGTGAAGGTTGTTGTCATGCTTCGCACTGACGGCGCAGGCGAAGAGAATGTGCTATCTCTGTCTCCTTCTGTACGAGCAGCAGTGTTATTTGTGCCTGCACCGGATTTGCCTGTATCCGAATGAGCGGTCTCATTGGTGGTCGCCAGAGTGGGCGCGCGGGATTTTGGCGGTAGCCCATTGACGGAAGCAAGATCTTGAGAGGGTGTTGTTGATACGCGGCGATTGGAGAAAGAAGATTGTCGACTACGGGAGTGGGCACTGATAGGAGAGATAGGGACAGCGGAGGAGTGGCCATTGATGGTGTTGTCGGAGTGGTCGCGAGTCAATGGGTAAGGATTGTTCTTGACTATTCCTAGCTTCTTTGACCGTAGACTGCCGACACTGGTGGATTGGCGGGAACTCGTGCTTTCGCTGTGTATGTTCTTGAGGTTGGCTAGACGTTTCATCCAGTACGCAAAAGGTCTTCGTCGGGCATTTCTGTCTAGAAATGTGTTAACTGCGGTTTGTAACGTGCAACTACTCACGTACCATGGGCGCGTGGTGGTCCTTCAGTCGAGGCCATTCTGTAAATAGAGAGGTAAAGTCGTTCCAGGAAGACGTGGCTTTCCTCGGGGTGCTCACTGATTGCTCTTCAAGTTGCGACGTGGAAACAAAAGAACAACCGCGGGTGTCGAAGCTAGTAATTGGCTGAGCGCATTTCAAGGAGAATTAGAGGGCTTGTAACATGGGTGAGGCTGATCGGCAGGTTGATCTGCAGTGTCGACAATAGTAAAAGGATAGCAGGAGGCGTAGAACCAAGATATCTGGTAGGTATTATTATGTTCTTCTGGTGTGGTGTGTCAATCGGTACCATGTTTCGAGCACGTGTTGCACAGGGGGGTGGGTAACGATAGTTTACCCCCTGAAACTCAAATCTTTCGTGGCTTACTCAGACACACGTATGCAAATCAATACCTATTGACGAATGAAATACCAATCCTTTTCCTACTGTATATATTCTATACAATGCTCGCACGTCTAAACACTAAAACAGCCACGTATCCTGCTACTCGCTCACAGTCAATGCTCCAGCTCACTCAGTTGCAATGCCATGTAGTTCCTCACACCTGGAACATAATTTGCAACACCCCACATAGCCCAGTTCCGCAACCAGCAAAGTAACGGGTTTTTCATCGTCACTGCCGTTGCCAAGCGATGGGTCAGTGCAACTACACCTTGCGCGACCGGTCTTCTAGCCTTCTCGTACCGGTTCAAGTCGTCATCCGTGTTTCGCCCAGCAAGAAGTGCGTCTGCAATGACATCCGCGAGGTATGCGGCATCTTGGATACCGATATTCATACCGTGTCCACCTGCTGGCGAATGGACATGTGCAGCATCACCAGAAAGGAAGACACGATTTCGCCGATATTGCCCCGCAAGTCGGTAGTGGACGTGGAAGTGAGAGGCCCAAACAATGTCAGTGACCACAGGCTTTTTTGGTATAGAAGGGCCACGTGAACGAACGAGGTAATCCAGGAGCTGTATATCAGGGTTCTTTGGTGCTGCTTCCACTGTTGCGAGGACACGCCAAAGATTATTTTCTTCATTGGCATATGGGATCATAAGTAAGAAGCCTGCCGGATCCAGGAACGTTACCACTTCGTCTCGTGGTGCCTTGTACGGCCAAACTGTAGAGTCCAGGTGTACATCGGCTGTTAGGAAATCAACATTGTACTGGCTCCCCTCAAATGATACGCCAATTGTGTCGCGAACTCGTGAGTGCATACCATCGGCAGCAATCAGGTATCTAGCGGAAATATGCTGGATCTCACCCGTCTTGAGGTCCTTGGCATTCAACTCAACACCCATTTCATCGTTCTTGATAAGGTCTGTCATGGCCACACCACGGTAAATGTTGCCTCCGAGCTCGTTCAACTTCTCGGTCAACAACTTCTCGGTTCCAGTCTGTGGGAGAGCAACAGCGTGCTTAAAACGGTCATGAAGGTGAGTGAAGTCGAGCAATGAGATGAGACTGTCCTTCTCCTTCAGTGAAAGTTTCTTGATAGGGAGGCCTGACTCGATAATTGGTTGCGCGAGGTCAAGCTTCTCAAGTACTTCAAGAGTACGAAGATGAATGATAGCTGCTCGAGATGTCGTCGCTGCTTCTGGACTAGCATCGATCACAACAACATTGATTCCTGATTTTCGCAGGAAACAGGCGGCGACAAGACCAACAGGTCCTGCACCCACAATAACAACGTCTGTTTGGTGTGGTAGAGTTATGGTTGACATGGTTGACAATGCGTTTGGCTACTGTTGGGACAAGCTGGGGAGTTTCTCTTGTAGCTTATGTTCGTTGGTGGTGTTTTGAAGTGGTGCTATAGCTTCTTCCACCATCAATGGCTCTGCTCTACTTATACCTTGTCGTGTACGATGCCACAAATGTTACATTTCCGACCTACCTTCATTGTTTCAGCCGTGCAATCGTATCTGCAAATTGTCTCGTGCAGCGCTTGATCGCAGACTCTAGGAGGAAGCATTACATGCCCGTGCCTGTGCACGATTCTCTCGGCTTCAAATCAGCCTATGCACCGACCATCGGACACAGAAGAGCATTATAGGAAGTTGCAGGCACCGTGCAGACAACACAAGTCCCGACACAGTAAGACCTGTAACATTAGCTGACTTCGAGTAATCGTTGGTCTTGGCAGCTGATGGTTAGGTACTGAGTTGAAGTCATGTACGAGCACTTGCTACTTGTACTGCAACCTGCAGATGAAAATAGAATTGCGATTGAAGAAACGCTCCGAGGCCGCTTGAGAGCGTGTGTTTCGAATAAAATGCGGACAGCGACGGATCCGATATCAACGCGAGCAGCGAAGTTGCCAAGCATGAGCTAAGCCCCATTCAGTTCGACCAATGGGATTACTGTATTGCGTACCAACTGTACGTACTGTAATTTTCGATTTGTCTTGCTCCTTGCATTTAGGCGGCTAATAGCAATCTATCGGAAAGGTACAGGAGGTATCCAACTGTATAGTAGACAACTTGACACTGATTGACAAAATGACACTTGATGGCTTTGAGATGGTCCAAAAGGACAGCATACAAGTTCGTTCTTGTTGAGCGTAGGTAAGATTGAGGCGCCAATCAATCCAGCTTTGAACCACCCTTCTTCCTTTCGCTAGTGGGTTGAAAGCAAAACCCTGTATAATGCTATGGCACTTACATGAAATCATCCTCGTAGAACTCGGCGTCTAGATCTTGATTGTTGATCATGTTCTCCTCTCGCATCATGTCGGCGTAGGCATGCTCCTTCTGCCATTTCTTGTTCTCTCGTTCTAACTTCTCTTCCCTATCCTTGGCTTTTTGTTCTTGTTGCTTGATGCGCTCGATTTTGCGTTTCTCCTTGAGATCTTCCTCCCTCTCCGCACGGAGGTCGGGGAACTTTTCGACTTTTGTTTTGTTCAATCGATTGACGATAACATTTTGCCGTACTGGGATATGAATCTTTCGGACCATTTTCTGATCATGAAACGATACTTGCCCGGTTGCCATGGACGCATCTTTCTTTAGATTGGACCATGGTGTATAGATGATGGTCACGTTGTCTTTCTTGTTGCCTATAACGAACTGTAATGGGCACTGTTACAAGCATCAAAGAATGTAGTGGCTCACCTTCGATCGAGTTAGCCTTGGTCAGTTGTGCACAGTCCTCGAGGAGGTCCTTCGATATCGAGGTCCATGAGTCACCCTGTTTCATGCGAAGGTAGACGTGCGCGCTTGAAAGGTTGTCAACATGGAACTGTCCCTAGGTCAAATGTGCTTCAAGCAGTTGGTCGTGAGCATCGTACCCTTGTAAACCATGTCAGATCCGAAAAACGAGTTAGCTTTTCAACGGTGTCGGCCTACCACACGTCCTCGTCCCAGCCAAACTCTATGAGGTCCTCGTCTGGAAGGTGAGATGAGTGTCTCGTGTTCTCATGTCAGGCCACTCACTTTCGACTTTGTCTTTACCAACGTAAATGAATGCAGGCGGATCCACCACAGTAGACTTGAAATAATATACCATGTTTTGCGGCGGTGATGCCTCCCCAGTTGCTTGCTGCCAGTGAGTCACTTTGCTTGCTCAGCACTAGTGTTGCCGAGATTTACGGGAGGTCGACGAGGGCATTGACTGCGTGGGTGAGATTCCAGCACAAATGCCAAGAAACTATGCCGTTAGTCTGAAGCATTATCCGGCACCACGGCTCGGCTGAACTATGCTCATACTTGTACTTGTACTTATGTGCTTGCACTACGAGATATGGTGTTTGTACTTTACTAAGATTCGACAAGATACGTGTGACTCAGTCGTTGCATCTGATGGGTCCAAAGGCACTACCTTTGCGGCGTCGAATGATTTTAACCACTAACCATGACAACTTGGAAGTTAAGCGGTATAATGCTCCATGGTACCAACAAAACCGAGCATCACTCAGGTTGTAAGCAGGAATTCCAACCTTATTGATTTTTGACATTCCGAGATAGGACCTTCGCGTCGCATGCGACGTGGTTTTACTTGTTCAAATGGATGGCGTGAATCTTGAAAGAACCTTATGCTGGCATGAGCTGTCCCGCACACCACTTGTGAGTGGCGGTGGCGCTCCGACAAACTTTGGTTAATAGCAACTCAAGAGTACCACTGGGAACCGTTGCTGCCGAGTTATAGAGCGTGGGCACGGATACGCGTGATCCACGTGGATCCCTCATTCGATCCCTGCTGTTTCCGAAAGTGAAGCTGAGATCGTCAACCGGAAGCCTGCGTTGCCGGGTAGTGCTTGCTTGGAAGCCGCAGAGTGTGATAGGCGTCCCCAATATCTGTTATGGCTTCGATATGATGCACGTCCAGGGGATAGGCGGACATCGAATGGCTTGCAAGTACCCGTAGGTACTTTTTGAGGCGTCAAATTAGTGCAAACTCAGTCATATGCTTGCATAGGCGTCAGGTCAACGGAGCACGTAAGCTATACAATCCTACTGGACCTCCGTCCGATGTGCAGACCAACAAGAACAACTATCACGTAGTTTTCACGACTGGCGGAACAATAGACGAGTCGTTGACTGGGATTTGTTAACCTACAGCACCTACCACAAGCGCAATGTGTGCCTTATAACCCATGTAGCATCGAAGAGTCGACAAAATCTTGTTCTGAAGGGCAAGAATGGCAAGTAATTCTCCATTGCAGTACCCATGTATGGATGAGTACAGGAGGAACATGTTGCGTGTTCCACATGGAATTAAGATGAACTGTTCAGCAGTGCAAGTCGCTACCAGAGCAATGGAGGTAATCTTCCTTGTTTATAAGAAAAATGGAACAGGGTAAGCCGATGACCCTGGTTGAGTGCCCATGAGCAACATCGCAAACCTGGCTGAAAATGGAAATATTTACGAGGCATCACAGTACTGTAGTGAGTTGGGGGTGAGTATACACTACGACGCCAGTCGTGCTAGCTGGGCATTTGCAGGAAGCCATCATGATTGTGGTGCTGAAAAGAAGAGACGCCGACTGGAGAGCGTGGTTAATCTTGGACTCGGTGATCGACTCGGCATTGCTAAGCTCAACGGGCGCAACCTCTGATGCAGATGAGGGACCAGGCGGGAGCCCCAATTACAGCGCTTAAGCAACACCAAGTCAACGATCAGTACCATGACGTCGGCAAACGCCATGACTTGAACAATATTCAAGTTTCCACCATGGTTGTGGCCTGTTGGGCTTTGTCCTTTTTTCCGACACTGTATTTGCACTGTATCCACAATCCTCCTCGCTTACCCTGTAACAAGTAATTTGACGATATTGACACGTACTTGTGTAATGTCGTCGTCGAGCACATTTATTGATCCGCTGTTGTGGTACCGGTTTGGTCCTTTCATATTCATATTCTTTGATGCATGAGGTGAAGTTGAGACGTTCATCCCGATATGACCGCTCGTCAATTCCATTTCCGGGTGATCAGGAGCCCATTTTGCATCATCCCACCATGGAAGTGGTCACAAAGTATGCTATAGTAGTGGCTTCCTGGTCCAATACCATCTGCACTAAAATATGATACCATACCGAGGTACAGACATGATTCCGCTACGGCGCATTATGCACCAGGGTACAGTAGGTATATTAACTTCCTCCTACAAACTTCGGTAAATTTGGACCGGACAAAAGAGGGATGCTGGTGCAGACGCTGCAGTGGCCAGTGGGCAGGCACGACTAAGAAGTGGGCCCACAGTTTCTCCTGCTCGTGCTTTTGTACAGCACTGTTCGTACGTACTAGACTTCGCGAGGTCAGGTGTGTTCAAATGGTCAATGTTCAGTTCTTACTTACATAACATACAGGAACTTGTACGGTCCCGTATTCGCTCGGCTCAGTGAACCGGGCTTCGCTTACCTGTACTCGATGCCTCGTGACTCGTTGGGAGCAAACTTCAACGCCACAAGCTAGCAGAACTCTCTCAAACTTCCAGTCGTGCTTGCTAATGTTTTCCACTCCCACCTCCTTCTCGCAATAGTTCCTAGACCGAAGTTTAGCCTGGAGCTGCCTGCCTGTAGGTAGTGATCGAGCTGTGATACAAACAAACTAGCGATCGTCGGACACATGATGCTCACCGTTTACTTACCTTCAGTGTGTGCTGTGGTCTTTGACTGCAAGCCCGAGGTGTGGCAACATCCATACCGTCCCTGAGCATCTCCGCTAGTGAAGGATTTTATAGTGCTGGCAGTATCGACCGCTTACGAATCTATCTACCGTTTGCTAGATGCGGTTCTGCTTACATCCCCCCGCTCCTAAAATGACTGGAGGTTCTTGTTTGTACCACTAGTACTTCGTCCTTGAAACATCAACCACCAACCTCGCAGCATACCAGTAGCTTGTGAAGGGCATCAACGCACTAAACTCCACCTCCTGCCCCGACGATGCAAGACTCCTCTTTCGCCGGCTTGGCTCACCGCATGCAGTTCCCTTGATGACCTCTCTTCTCTCGGCAATCCATCACCCGCCGCTACATGTTACCTACAATGGTATCTTCCATCAGCCAGCAAGCCTCTGAGATTGGAATCCACTTGTACTGCACTCCCTGTTCGACCAAAGTTCTCAATCTCCTCATGCAGGCCAGCATTGTTGCCCTGGTCCAAGAACATACTTCACACAGGCTGGAGTGGGTGGGCTTGACGCTGGCAAACGTTCATGCATCACCCATCCTTCTGCCAAACTTTGCAGTCCAACCAGTCCGTGTTATAGTGTACTTTAGTGCTCTTGGCAATGCCTACACGACCCTGACTTACTCTCCAACAATGGAAACATGCATAGGCTCGACACGCACTTCCCTACACGCGAAGATCGTATGGAAATATTCCGAGTCGTCCCTAGTTTGTCTTTGCTTATCCTTCCGTTCTCGCTTACTGTTTCAAGCGACCTCGTTATTCCTCCAGTAAAAGGAGGAACCATATGATTGTCACGCCAAAACCTGTATTAAAGCAGGCTTCTCACCAGCTTCGACAATCAACTGCCTGATCTTTGCGCGAGTCATTGAAACTCTTGTTTAAGCTTGCGAGGAACTCATGAAGTTTCGCCTGATCCTAGTCCAAAGTCACTGATCCACTCGACACTTTAATTGCAGCTGACTTCGACTATTCGCATGTCTGGAGCAATGTCACACTGGCATTCACAGAAGGTTTGGAGTTTTCAAAAGTAAAGTATGAATGTATGCAAAATGGCTATTGGTATAATCAATACTGGTCTTAGCGAGACCCTAAAGCTGAAGTTCGGGAGACATGCCCAGAGTAACCACCACGCCGCGATTATAAAGATAATCTCATGCTCTCTATCACAGGAAATGTTCTAGTACTGCAGTGGTGTTGCTACCCGATACCACTAGGCTGTTCCACTGTTAACCAATCCGAACCGTCCCATCAGCCATTCGCTTACGCCTCAAGAGGATTGATTATCTTTGCTATCTTACCAAATGTCTATCCTTCAGAACTACACACCACCCAAACTGCCGAAGATGTCAAGAGCTAACAAGGCAGAACTACGAGCAGCCGTGGAGCGAGCTCAGAACAACGACTCTGGCAATATAGATACAGCTACAGAACACACCCTACAGCAAGGACTTGAACAAATATGGCAGCAAATTCAGAATCAACCAAGCTCTTATATCATGGACATGACTGAATTCGCGGTGTTCAATAGGTATAGATCTGAAGCCCGGTTTCAAAACGAGACCGCACGAAAGGCAATTGAGCGGTATTGGAACAGCAAGAGCGAGGCCAACAGCCATTGACTCTGGAGGGGAACGACAGATTACTTTCGGTGCAGGTATGGTTGTTGGCGTAATTTGAGGTAACGCTAATGTGAAACGCAGGCCCGTGCCAACAAAGCCAGCCACAGGAATTCGGGCATTCTTGCCACAAAGGACTCCCGAAATACGAGCCAGATGGAGACGATTCTTGGTCCTAACAGAATCCAGGTCAACGACTTGTTACCAGCTTCGCTCGCACCTCGATCATTAACCCATTGGGGAAGCGCTGGGCTGAGTTGACAGGGCTGCTTACAATCGGAGGACATTCGTATTCTGAACTTTTCGTTCTGCTCGTTGCATCCACAAGTAAATGTATCATGTCAGTTCAGCGTTTGGTTTGGGGGGAAGCCTTCCATCCTTTAGGATTTGAAGTTTTAATTTACGATTTCACGATGCTCAATTGCCTCTGTACTCTACTCAAATTTCGCCAAGGCTTTGATTAGGGACGGAGCGAGTACTTAGCAGCCCGCCACGAGCCGACGGGAATTTCTCAAGTGTTTCCAGGTTGCCATACACTGGCCTTTCGTAGCGCAGGCTGACGACATAGACGAATTCGATCCCCGTGGCTCATGTGGTTAGCTTCCGGCTGCGATGACACTTTCTTTGCCCAGTCCTACACATCTCGAGATGTCCGCCAATCCACCGCCGTTGCTTCCACTGCACACAACCACACTGCAAACTCTACATGTATAGCAGGAGATCTTTTCCGTTGGTGGTTTGCACCACGATACAAGCCACGGCTTTGGCCGGTCCGAACCCATGGCGGAGGAGCAATGCACACGGTGAACCACCGTTTTCGATTCGTTTCAATCGAGTACGGCCACAGTCTACCTCACCAAGGTCTCGATGACTTCCACGATTCGGTCCTCAAAATGGTCTTTGGTTCAGCAACGCCAACCGCCACAGCAATTGGAACATGACCATGTTGCGATTGACGCCTCAAACCTCATCCCGCCTGTTAATACACCACGTTAGCAGTCCTGTCGGTGCTAATGGAATCTTGCAAGATGGTCGTGCCGTTTTCAGACGTTTACGGCGTTCATGCTTCCTTTGGGACCGCAGATCATGATCATGGGCTCTTGAGCAATCGCGGTCATGACGGAGGAGAAGGACCTGACGGTCCAGTGAACTTACTGCGCCGTCACACAAACAGCCATCGCTTGGCGTGGCAGAAACGTGTTATATCTGTGAGAAGAGTTGAAAGTTGGATCTTTGTATGAGATGCAGTTGAACACACCAACCGGGCGAACCGATCTTGATGCATTGTTGCTCCTGCCGGCCTCGATCTCCGAGACGGGTGACGAGCTCGTCGACAGGTGTCACTGCAGGAGCTCAGTGGCTTTGCAAACAGCTATGCGTTATGCTTGTGCGGTTCAAATCAACCTTGCTAGTCAAGAGCATGGCCGAAAAAAGGGGCGCCTACAGGTACGAGGACAACTTTGAACAGCATTTTGACTGAGAAAGTTGCTTCCAAACTCTAACGTGTACACGAACACCAACTCTAGGATATTCCTGTGTACCATCAACGAGGGATGTGACTGAGCAGGTGCACATCATTGCATCAGATGATTGACTGTCATGCGATTTGAGTTCCACTAAGGTGGGAGAGCTCTCGGCCACACTCGGCCACAAGAAACCTTATTGCCGATACACCTGCAAGCTGAGGGCAATGATGTGCCTGCCCTCTTGGACACGGAATAGCTGCTTCTCGCAAGCTCGGACTGCATGACGGCGGCGAACTGCAAGATGGAGGGACCGTGCAGCCTTTGCATTTCGCCTAGTCCCAACTAACACAATGACTAGGTCTTGGCAATTCCCGTGATGCCAAGCCTTTTCATCTGAACAAAGAAAGCTCTGTCCGTCCCCGTCGACGACAGCGCCCCAACCGCAACAGTCCTTGTCAAGTTGGTCGTGATGAGCTTGCTATGGCCCAAGGTCATGAATGGACGAAGTTGTCTGCAAGAATCCCTGCCGAATAGTATGTCCCAGAATGAACGATTGTGCTAGCATGTTTTCCGCCAGCGTCAGTTGGAAATGACTGCCAACAGACCGCGTTATTCTCTATCGCAATGATGACAACAAGCTGTTGCGAAAGCTAACTTTGTTTGCGCACTCACACAGTCCATGCACTGCGAGTTTGATGTTTTCGGAGGTAATGTTCTTTGAAGTCATGCTGACCTCTGGCTTGCTTTGTGTCGCATCCCCACTTACGAAAGCGAAACCACTCCTTTGTCTGTCTTCTCTCGCCATGAGGTATCAAAAGACGAGCTCTTGTCGTTCAAATGTTTCTCTTCCCATCTCCATCAATTGGTTACAACAAGTAACCATGTTGGCCTTATCTCTTGCCCTTCTAGCCACCTCGTGGGCGCTCACAGCAGCTGAGCCCTGCAACCCAACTACTCAAACATGTACCGACCCGATTCCTGCACTCAATTCCGACCTTGTGTACGAAATGATGGAACAGACTTCCTTGCCAAGCGACTTCATTCTGGCTAATTACGCCAGTGTGTCTTTCAGTAGCTACAACGGCGCCAACTTTTCCTTTACCAAGCGCTACGACGTACCCTACATCTGGACCAACAAGTACTTCCTTTTTGGTCGTGTCGATGTGGAGGTTCAAGCAGCGCCTGGAACAGGTCTGATTACTGGCTGCGTGCTTATGAGTGACAACAAGGACGAAATCGATCTGGAGTGGTCTGGCAACAATTTCGGTAACAGCAGTAGCAGTGGTCTTGTGCAGACAAACTATTTCGGCAAAGGTGTCACAGGTACTTACGACAGGGGAACTCAAGAACCAGTCGAATCTCCCCAAACCAAATTTCACATCTACTCCTTCGACTGGTCCAAGGATCGAATCACATGGGAAATCGATGGAAAGGTTGTTCGGACGCTCGAAAACACGAACCAGACCGGCGACCATCAGTACCCTCAGACACCCTCGAGACTGCATCTTGGTATCTGGAATGCCGGGGACCAAGATAGCGAAGCGGGTGTAGTGAATTGGGCTGGTGGATACCTTCCCTTGAACCAGACGTATTCGGCATTTGTCAAGTCAGTCAAGATCCATCCATATATGCCCTGCTCTAGCTGGCAGTACCCGGCTAGCTTTAGTGGCAAATGGCAGGATCTCATATGCACCAACCAGACGGTTGTCAACTCCACGATCTCATCTGGCTCAACCTATTCAAACTCCAGCAACACCATGGTGTCGAATTCGAGTTCTTCGACTACATCATCGTCATATGTCATCAAGTCCGGCGACACATGCGACGGTATTGCGAAGACCATGGGCTGCTCTAGCAGTGCCCTCCAAGCCGCAAACCCTCAGATCAACTGTCAAATGCTAACCATTGGAACCACTGTTGCTGCTCCCTCGAGCAGTAATTCCCTTAGCACCTCTGGGCAGACTGCTACGTCTTCGACTGGTAGCACAGGAAGCACTGGTTCGCAGGCCACTGTCACTGCCACGACCACTATCACTGTTACAGCAGCAGCAGGCAGCGTTTGCCCACTTGCTACTACTGTGACTAGTATTGCATCAGGCAGCATTTGTCCGACCGTCTCTACGATTACAACCGCTGCCTCTGGTAGCGTATGTCCCTCGCCTCCTACTGTCACGATTGGCGCCACCACGGTCACAGTTACGGGTCACTGCGACACTAGCAGTACTTCAGCGTCACCAGTTTCTAGTACTGCTAGTGCAGCTATAAGCTTGACCCCAGTTGCTATGTCAACATCCACATCGGCTGCACATACTAGTGTTGCGTCGACGAGTCCAGTTATGAACCTAACCCCTACTGGTATGTCAACATTCACACCGGCTTCAAACACTAGTAGTGCAGCGCCCGTCAGCGCTTCCCCAAGCTCTGCAATGACCATAACATCTCATATGACAACCACAATAACATCGACAATTACCACTACAAGCCTTTGCACGTTGTGTAAAACCTACACCATCGGCGGCTCTGTCGGTTCCACTTGCTCTCAGGCCATCAACACAACCGTGATCACGGTTCCTGTTACTACCACGGTTCCAGTAACTCTGACAATGTCGAGTTCGACACAGAGTGGCCCAGCCATCAGTCTGATAACACAGACTACACCGGTTGCTGCTCAATCAAGCTCCAGTATGGTGACAAGCAGCAGTATCATAAGTAACAGTACAACAAGCAGCAGTACTGTTGGTACCAGCACTGTTAGCAGCAGCTTTCTCGCCAGTAGCAGCGCTGTCAGTACCACCAGCATCATCACCAGCAGCAGCACCGTTAGCAGCGGTAGCATTATGAGCACCAGTAGCAGCAGCAGCAGCAGCAGCACGACAAGCCCATCATTTCCTACTGCTCCATTTGTGACAACTGCCACCGTTGCTTGCTCGAGCTGTTCGGGTGGAACGACCACTGTTACTTCAACATGTAGCACATACACCGCCATGACTACAATCACCGTGCCATGTCCTTCGTGCGAGGAGGGTTCTACTACGATCACATCGACTACGACGATGACCCTGAACTCCACAATGCCAGTAACGTATCCTAACACCACTTCGACATCTGGCACATTCACTGTTAATGCCACAACGCCTTCTACCACTGCATCATCTTCCTCAGTGCCAAGTACTAGCAGAAGTTCTTCGGCCACAACTCCTTGCGCTGGCGGCGTCATGTCATCATCCTGCTCGTCTGTAATGACAACCGCAAGTACGTGTACTGGCTCGACATCGTCGATGTGTTCTCCGTCTATGACCCAGGTTTGTGGTTCAGCGATTTGTGTTACAAGCGCGCCACCACCCACAACAAGCAGCACCACAACGGCTTCGTCGAGCTGTCCATACGGAACGTGCATGCCCACGACCATTACCACCACTACGTGTCAGGTTATCACAAGCAGTGGGGCTTCATTCGCGACGCCGGCTTGTGCGACAAAGATTTACAGTACTCAGACCTGTGGCGGCACCATTTGCCTCACTTCGCCTATCAGCTCGACTGTCCCATCCACATCCTCAACAAGCAGTACGAGCACGAGCACAAGCACGAGCAGTACAAGCACAACCTCGACAACCAGTGCAACCACTCCTCCTTCCACGACGAGCAGTACCAGCACAACCACGAGCAGCACTCCCACCACGAGTAGTACTCCTTCAACGACTAGCACTCCTTTGACAACCAGCACAAGTACCACAAGCACTATTTACCCAAGCACTACAAGCACCATTGCTTCAAGCACTAGTAAGAGTACTACATCACCTTCGCCAACCACACCAGCCACTCTTACTATTACATCTACTTCTTCGTCCTTAACAACCACTTACACGGTGCCCGCCACTTGCACACCATCAGATAGCTGCTTCGGATGCATGTTGTCGGCAAGCAACATTGAAGCGGCACACTGCGCGGCACATGGTTTCTGCAATGATCGCAGTGCAGCAGTACCGTCATGGCTCACGGGATGCGGAGGTGACAAGGCAAGAATGACTAGCGCCTTCCAATGCTTGACCGTCTCAGCGACTCCAACAACAGTTACTACAGGAGCATCTAGCGGACGAACGTGCTTCAGGAACCCCACAGGCGGCGTCATTTTCGGTAGTGGTATGGAACGTGGTCGACGAAATGTCCAAAACGAGGAGCAGACCGAGCAAGGCAATTCAGTCAAGTTCAGATTCTTTGGCAAGGCAGGACACAATAACTAGATCATGTAGAAGGTTGTAGATGGGAGGTTGCAATTCTTTCTTTGAATTTGGCAGTTGTTAGACACGAAAAGCACGATTGCGGGCACCACGGAGGACAGACTGTTTGTTGATTTTGATAGTTTAATAATATATTGCGTTGAATGAACTGGTTCTCGTTGTGTACGCTCTGTTCGAGACGTGAAACATGCGGCTGCCCTCGATGACCAAGGCGATCATTTCGGCAGTTTGATCGGCAAGGTAGTTGAACGGGACTTTTGGCATGCGAGACCAGAACCTCTTCGGATGTGTTCATGCTGCATCAGCGCGTATTTACAGTAGATCCAACCCCCCCTAACACGTACTTATCCGGCATTCATTCACATTGAAATTGAACGTTCGACCCAACCCAGCAATGATCATTATCGGTGATTCCTCTGATAAGAAAACATGCATGAATGATTTATCAACGGCACACTTTGCGATACAGCAGCACCGAAGTACGAAAGCATGCGAGATGTCCCGCTTCGATTGCCGAAATGCACGAGGTTCAACATGGCTTTGGAGCTTCCACCGATTATCTCCAGACAATTTGTTGGCGGAGTTTTCCTACTAAATGCTGACTCAGACCCGTGCCGTCACTGCGGCTCCAAGTGATGAAATTTTTCAAGGGAATTGCTACCGTAAATTGTACGGAGTATCATCACCTCACTTGTCGGAGAATAGCTGTTGCGAGATCCACCGAATCGGTCAACTCTGATGATTATGCTCTGTACGCTTAAGAGCTCAACCGCTTCCACCCTCGGCAATGCGTTCGGCAATAGCCTTTTTGGCTCGCAAAAGTTGCGATGGAAGAGGTGTGGTGTTTTACACTGAGCCTCAACATATTGTGATATCCTGAGCTGTGCTGCTTGCCACTGCAGTCCTACTATATACCGACGTCCACATAGCTCCTTGGACGACCGACTGTTCCAGCCTGCAAGCAACAGCTGAGACATGGCCCACGGAAAGATTCACGTTGGCATCATTGGCGCCGGCCTGGGAGGTTTAGCTGCAGCAATTGGAATAGCAAGAGCTGGTCACAAAGTCACAATCATAGAACAAGCCCCCGAGCTAGGAGAGGTGAGTGATGACATGTGCTTCATCTATATCCCAAAAGCTGACTCTGAGTAGGTCGGAGCGGGCATCCAGATTCCACCGAACTCGTCTCGAATATTCAAGAAATGGGGCATCCTGAACGACATTGAGGCAGTCTCGACCAGACCCCAGAATTGGTTAATGCGAAGCTACAGGGACGGAAAGATCTTGTCGAAGCAGAGCATCGCGCCTACGGTCGAAGATCGATATGGTGCTCCTTACCTGCACGTTCACCGAGCCGACTACCATAGAATACTTGTCAAGGAGGCGAAGCGGCTAGGAGTTAAGATTCAGCTTGACAGCATTGTACAGAGAATTGATTTTGACACACCAAGAGTCTATATCAAGAACAAACCTGACTTCAACGCTGATCTCCTGATTGGCGCCGATGGGCTCAAAAGTGTGTGCAGAGAAGCTCTGCTTGGAAGACCTGATCCACCGTATTTGACCGGCGACCTTGCCTATCGAATCACTGTACCGGCAAGCGCAATGCGCAAGGATCCGATACTAAAAGGGTTGGTAGAACAACCCAATATCAATATCTGGATGGGTCCGGACTCGCATGCAGTCTGCTACCTGCTGAAGGGTGGTGATCTATATAACATGGTGCTGGTTTGTCCCGACAATCTGCCAGAATTTCTCAATCAAGCAAAAGCCGACCTAAATGAAATGCACGAATTCTTTCACAACTGGGATCCTCAATTCAGGCAGCTCCTCCGGTTGTGCAACGAGACAAGTAAGTGGCGATTACAAAACTCCCGGGAGATGTCCTCCTGGTCTCATCCAAGCGGCAAGTTTGCTCTTCTTGGTGATGCTTGCCATGCAACTCAGCCATATCTTGCTCAGGGTGCTGCACAAGCCGTTGAGGATGGCACTGTGCTTGGCGCGTTGTTCGAGAAAATACAAGGAACCCATCAGATACACGATCTTCTAAGAATCTACGAGACTTTAAGAAAGAAGCGGACTACAGCCGTAGTACTCGGTTCTGCGGATTACGGACGTACCGTATTCCATTTGAGGGACGGACCGCTGCAGCAAGAGCGCGATCGACAATTGATCAAGTACCAGGACCAGCCGTTTGAGGGATATCCTAACTGGTGGACCGATCCTGTCTTTCAAAATTTCTTGTTTGGTTACGATGCTCTTGAGGAGGCTAGCAAAGCTTGGAAGAGATATGAAGAAGGAGTGTTCCCAAACACAGCTGGGAAATTCAGCGCGAAGCTGTAAAGGCCATATCGAATTCGGGTAGTTGTGTTGTACATGTTGATTTCTTTGTATGCTGCACAGCGAAAGACTGGGGAGTTCTTTGTTTGCCATGTTTGCTGTTACAGTAGCTTCCACTTTTCGGGTGGCTATTAGTTCTTTGTTGCTGAACACTGGTTAACAGAACGAGTGCTTTGTTCAGATAGAAATAAACAAGTCGACCAACGATCAATCTGAACTTCGTCCACTGGTTTACACATTGTAGGATGTAGGAAGGTGAGGTTCAAACCGTGTTGGTACTTCTTACCTCAGCTCAAACTCAGTAGTAAAAGCGCGCTCTTTTTGTTTACCATATGTGGCTCTAAGTGCCTCGCGAGTCAAGGAGCCGCTATGCTCGTCAACGTGAAGTGAAACATGGTGACTGTCTACTACTTCCGTGGCGTAAGGTCGGAGAGGTTGTCTGAGCCGCTTTGTGGAGATGATTCACTTCACCTTCTCGAGCATATTTGAAGCTGACTATTGTCTACCGAGACACCATCTGCTATACTTTAATCGTCACCAATTCCTATCTTGGACACCACACAATTACTCAACATGCCGAATATCAAACAAAACCTAAAAGTCTTGAGAAATGGTGTGCAGAAGCGACGAGGTAAAGCCGATGATGGAGAGCAGTTGGAAGACCTCCGTCTCTGTCCTATACCAACTCGAGACCATTGGGACCGACTGCAAACATTCACTCAACGTCAATTTCCCAAGCGAAGACCTGATCACTTCGTTCCGTTGGATGTCATGAGGCAAGCCGAGGCCGCAAGTCGAGATTCTCCTCTTGGGATTCTCGATACAATATCGAGGGAATTTATCACGTACTGGATGCCCGAAGTTGAGCTATTCTTAGCAGATGACGCCTACGACAACGATGACATCGAACGAAAGGCATACATGGGGTTGGCGGACGCGCTGAGTGACAACGTAGTGTCGGTTGTTGATCGTATTAACGCCAAGGGAGACAAAACAGCTGAGATCCTTGCTGCTGCCGTGCGAGATTGTGCACGAAAGTACTTGGTTGACCTTTACGAAGCATGCATGGATGTGCTCAATGAACAGGAAAGACAGACGTACAATCTCAAACACATCAGACAAGAACAAGAGCAGTTCATGGGATCGCTCACTGAAGCACGAGTTCTCGATAGCTCAATGGTTTGGAGTTTCTCTGACCTTCAACGACCAGCCTCACCAAGAAAACCTCGACGTCCGCAGACTCAATTTCTCGATGAGCCGGATCCTACCGACAATGGTCAAATATGGAATTCTCCATCGGCTGAATTCAAGAAACGTCATTTCGATGTCGAGATTACGAATACCATCAAGATCTCCAGTATTGAAGGTCTGGTGGATGATACTCAAGACGACACTCAAATCAGGCCAGCCACGAAGCGACCGCTCGTCGGAGAGTTCCCTGAGGTAATAGATGGTCGAGAGAGGTTCAGGAAATCAATGCAGTATACACAAGAAAGTATCGCGAGGAGCACTTCGATAGAGGATGAGGGTGAGTTCAGTATTCCTGGATCTTTCGTTTAACCTGACAATGAGGATTCAGCAGAAATGAGGGACGATAATGCAAACGAAAGTGGGAAATGTGTGACCATGTAGCAGGCTGGAGGAGAAGACATGATCTGATTTATGACTACGCTGATCTCGGTCATCAGGAGCGCTCACCATCAAACTATTTGTTTACCTCCTCGTTTGTGCGGATCATAGTTTGAATATCGCATCAGGGCGTGTTGACCCAGCAACGACATCGACTTACACGGACCGTAGGACGTCTGTAACGCGTAAGTGAATGAGCTACAACAGCTCCAGAGCAACCATCTGTACCAACATGTTGATGCTTATTCTGTCAAACGCGATACCCAAATTTCTTCAAATACGTAACTCGTCCGATTATTCAGCTACGTTCAGTAGACTTTCAATACACACACCTGGGTACCTACTCATCAACTCTTCCAAATAACACATATCGTTGCCTACATATCAGCCATAACCACTGCGTTTTCAGTCAAGTCTATACACAGGTCATGTCTCAAGCGCAGATTTCAGTCATTCGGACCCTAGCCAACATCCGAGCTGACATTGAGCTGTCATACAAGCCGGCGGTTGATTCATTCATATTTCACCCGTCTCTATCTCGAGCCGACAGGAGACTCCAAACAGAGCAGTTCATCACTGTCGTTGACAAAAAAGCGCTCGGACCATGCGAGCGGATTAAGGAGAATGTTTTCCCATATTTGACGGAAAAAGAAAGAAGTCAAGTAGAGAAAGTCAGATGGGAATTAGTTGAAGAGGCAACTGCGTGTGTCAAGCGACTTGAACAGGCGCTAAAGTTGTGGGAAGTCCAAGGGCCATCAGAACAGTCGGCCGAGGCAGACACACAGATGGTCAGGTCAGAGGAGTTAAATGTACAAGGACGAGATCGACCAATTCAGCAAGATGGAGTTGAGCAACACAAAGCACTCATAAACTCTAGTCTCAACAGCTTTCCAAGATCGAGGACAACTACTGCTCCAACCTCACCCGCCAATATCAAGGTTCGGAGGACCAAAATGTTAGGTCCTACTCAATCACGAATGCTTGACTACTCCACAAAGGACGTCAATCACGCTGCAAAACCTCCTGCGCCGACGGCCAAGTTCGAAGCCATACAAAGTTCCCACGAGATTCGACATGCAAGACCTGAGGTCTCAAATATCCAGACGATCCAAATCAAGCCACTGCAGGAACTGAGCAGCAAACACCCGAATCAAATTGCTCGAAAGCAAGTTGGGGATGGCAGAACAGCGTGCGAACCTGCGGCTGACCGAACTCTAGAGGGTCGCAGCTTCGCCAGCAAAGTGCAGCCACCACCCCAACCTGTTGACGGTTACGCACATCAACGCGTCGCTCTTCCAGTTGTCGGGTCTAACTCAACCGTAGCCCAGCAGCCTACAAACAGGATTTGTTCTTCTGCACAACCACAAGATTTCTACTCGAAAATTGCTGAACCACCTTTGCCAGTCAACACCGACCATCCGAATGATTGGCTTGAACTTACTGACAGTCAGGTCCTGAACAGCAATGGAGCTTGGGAGTTCGAAGCGAGGAGTCGAGGACGTTGAGTCGTTGACAGACAGAAGTTCTCGAGCCGGCAAATGAACTGCGACGATGAAAAGTGAAATGCAGTGGAGTTCACTCGCGCCAAGAACAAGCAGGCGGAAGTAAGTGAAGGGAAATGAAGTGAAGTCGAGTGAAGTTCGCCATCTACCCTCAACCACACAGCGCAAAGCCGCTCTGGGCTGACGTGAACCGCCATCGCTTACTTATATCTTCGACTTATTACGCATACCATACCCATCCCACTTCATATCGTTCCATACCATATCATATCATCACAAATTGGTCAACAGTGGAACAAGGATTTGCAAGAGAACGATAAGGATGTCCATGACTAGCACTCTCGGGTTCTTTGCGAGGTTGATCAGGGATGGTGCTGATCCTGGACGTCGACGTGATGAGCGGACAAGGACTGATGCTGGAGGTCGTGAAGAACACGGTCGAGAGACAGCTCAACATCGAGGTGGAGGTCGGGGAAATACGGCGCAGCAATCGAGTTTAGGGGTCGTCCGAATTAATGGGCAGTTGACTCGGGTACGGCATCGACGACGCGCGACAAGACAGGGTGATCCACAAGACAGCCATCAGCGAGGCGGTGATCATGGTCATGGAACCAATTCAACACGACACGAACATCAACCTAGGCAAATCCACCGAAACTTCCAAAACTCACCTTCCGAACCAAATGTACACAAACGCTCAAGACGATACAGCGAGGTCACAAATTCTTTCCCTGTACCAACTCGACTAGCTATTCAAAGTCATCGCGCTGCAGACATCCATTTTCGATCCAACGACGCAGCAGCACTTGACCACCACACAACTATGGTCCGCGAATACGGCCTCAAATGCGACTTATGTGATCAGCTTGCCCTCTCGACAACTGGGTATATCGAACGAGCATCGTCATTCATGGTTGTTGGTCTAGACGATCCATTCTGTTGGATCTGTGGGCTCAAGCATCCTGTTATCGACGATGGTGCGAGGGAGCTGAGGAGAGGTCAGGTTGTCAGTTGGGCTGATTATGGGGAGATGAGGAGGGCTCTCGATGAGGTTGGTGAGGAGAGTGGTGGGGAGAGTGGTGGGGATAGAGTACGACGTGCTGGTGTGAGATTCATGGATAATGATAGAAGAGCACGAGATGGTGGGGTTGAGGTTGCAAGAGCTAGGATTGTTGAAGCTGAATTGACAAGGGCGATCAATGGTGATGCGGAGGAAGTTCGAGAGGGCTTCAAGGACAGCACGCAAGGTCCAGCAAAGTCAAAGAATACCGGTCGAATCAGCCAAGCGAGCACGTTAATGGTGCATGGCACTCCTCAATCCGCTGAGCTTGCCGAACATAGAGCTGTCGAGCAAGCCACTGAAAACATCAAAGCTGAGAGTGGTGAGGATATTGGCGATCAAGAAGGACGTGCAGCACAGAAGAAGAAGGAAGCAAAGCCGAGAGGTGCTGGACGTTCGGGGTTGTAGGAGATGAATATCATGATGGAGTTTGTAAGTGTAAGTAGATAACTGAATTACTAGAAGTCTTCATGCATATCCCCAGTCTGAATAGCAAGGCTCCAAGTCATACGATTAGATGTCGCCCGTGGTCGGCTATTGGAGCGTAAAGGGGTCAACCTACCAGATCACGTGGTGTCACATGCCTCGAATTTATGGCGCCAAGCTGTCGGTAATAGGATAGAAATTCGGGTTACAGTGGTGTGTCGCTCGGTGACCTGTAACCGAACCGATACCGAGAAATACGACTGCTGTGACTGAAGCAACTGCGGAGCATGCATATTCCTGTGCTGAAGCTCCAAAGACTCTATGTGAAAGCTCGGCATGCAAAGACTCCTCTCCGAGCAACATACATGCTTTAATAGTCAACGAAAGCCTTCATTTTGAGGGCATTTCATCAATCTCCCTCATGGCTTGTTAAGTCCTTTCCTTCCACGCTGCTCTCTTCCTCTCCCCTTGTGATAGCAGTTTCCCCTCATCATGTCGTTTCGTCAGAGTGTCCGCAGGCTCGCGAAGCCCGTGCTATACACCAGTGTCGTGGCAGCTGGTGTTGGCGGAGTTGTCTTCTACAACTCATACAAACCCATCAACGTTCCGGGAACCGACAAAGCACTGGTGCCAGTTCGAGCCGACGAGAATGGAAATCTGATACCACCTCAATTCCCCCTCATCAAGAGCAGGACGGAAATGATAGCAGATCTCAGAAAGAGTGGAGGTCTGGTGGCCGAGTCTTCCGAGACCCCCATTAAACAGCAAATCGAGAACAGTTGGTCGCGGCTCAAGTCTGCTACCACTGACGTTGAAGAGAAGGGCAAATCGCTACAAAAGGAACAAACCGCAGGCGAGGAGTATGACTTGCTTGTCATTGGTGGCGGTGCCACAGGTGCTGGTATTGCTCTAGACGCAGTCACTCGAGGTTTAAAGGTTGCTCTGGTCGAACGAGATGATTTTGCTTCTGGCACCAGCAGTAAGAGTACAAAACTCGTACACGGTGGCGTCAGGTATCTCGAAAAAGCTGTTTGGAATCTGGACTACAACCAGTATGCTCTGGTCAAAGAAGCCCTACGTGAAAGAAAGTACTTCTTGCATACTGCTCCTCACTTGTCGCATTGGTTACCCATCATGATTCCACTCCAACACTGGTGGCAGGCTCCTTACTTCTGGGCTGGAACCAAATTCTACGACTTTCTGGCTGGTAGTGAAGGTATTGAAACAAGTTATTTCATGACACGATCCAAGGCCCTCGCCTCATTTCCTATGCTGAGAAAGGACAACGTGATCGGCGCTCTGGTCTACTACGATGGTGCACACAATGACAGCCGCATGAATATCGGAATTGCCGCAACAGCAGCGCTCTATGGTGCAACGATTGTCAACCACATGGAAGTCACCGAACTGTCTAAAGACGCTAATGGTCAGCTCTGCGGTGCTATCTGTAAAGATCGCATCGCAGAGAAGAATGGCAAACCTGTTTCTCCAATCCGCATCCGTGCGAAAGGTATCATCAACGCAACTGGCCCCTTCTGCGACGCTATTCGTAAACTTGACGAACCAGACACGAAAGAGATTGTTGCTCCATCTTCCGGTGTTCATGTTATCCTTCCAGGCTATTACTCCCCGCAAAGAATGGGTTTGATTGATCCTTCCACCTCCGATGGTCGAGTCATCTTCTTTCTACCATGGCAAGGCAACACTATTGCTGGCACAACTGATGCACCTTGTAACATCGTACAAAATCCTGTTGCTGGTGAAGACGAGATTGGCTGGATATTGAACGAAATCAAAGGTTACCTCGCTCCTGGAATCAACGTGAGACGAGGTGACGTTCTTGCTGCTTGGTCTGGTATCCGTCCTCTTGTCAAAGACCCGAATGCAAAGAACACTGAATCACTCGTGCGAAACCATCTTGTCACAGTATCTAAAGCTGGCTTGCTAACTTGCGCCGGTGGCAAATGGACCACATACCGCCAGATGGCTGAAGACGCAGTCGATGAAGCCGTCAAGCAATTCAAACTACAACCACGTGCCATCACCGAACGAGCCCACATTAGCGGTACAGAAATGATCGATGATGCTGCCCCTCTTGATGGAACATGCCAAACTCACCAGGTCAGACTCGTCGGTGCACACGGTTATTCCGGAACCCTCTTCATCAACCTAATCCAACACTTCGGCATCGAAACGGAAGTAGCCAGACATCTCGCTGAAGCCTACGGCGACAGAGCATGGACCGTCGCCGCTCTAGGCTCCGCAACCGAAGAACGTTTCCCAGTCCGCGGCAAGCGCATCTCACCTCTATACCCCTACATCGACGGCGAAGTCCGCTACGCCGTCCGCCACGAACTCGCCCAAACAGCCGTCGACGTCATCGCCCGCCGAACGCGTCTAGCATTCCTCAACGCCCAGGCCGCTCTCGAAGCCCTACCAAAAGTCATCGAACTCATGGCCGAAGAACTACACTGGGACTCGCACCGAAAAGACGTCGAATTCGATAACGCAGTGCAATTCTTGGGATCGATGGGCTTGCCCAAAGGGTTGATGGCGGTGAACAGGAAGGAAGTTGAATTGGGAAAGGGGCGGTTTGCTTCGGAGATTGAGAGACGGAAGTATAGTCGTTATGATGGACCGGCGGATACGCTGGAGAGTGATTCGAAGTATTGGGAGGGTCATAATCCTGTTATGGCGAGGGAGAGTGAAGCGAATAGATAGGCTGGGATAGTTATGATGGGGTTTGTTCGTTGTTCGTTCTGATGATTGTTGGGGTCTTTGAATGCATGGCGTTTCTGGGTTGTGTTGTGATGTCCTTTCCTTGATGAATGGCAGGCATGCTATAGGCGATATTTTACTACTGCATATTACTGATATAGTTCTGTGCATGATATCACTCATGAGAAGGACATAGTTCAAATCTTCCACAAATTGTCTTTGAACTTGAACTTGAACTTGAACTTGAACTTGAACTTGAACTTGAACTTGAATGTATCTCGTGCATTCACTCTACTTTATGCACCCAGGTAAATTTCGAACAGAACCTTTCTGTAAGGAACCCCATCATGTTCTAAGTTAGCCTCCTTAATATTCATCTGATACCCTTTCCTCTCCTTTCCATACCTTGAGGTTAGCGGATGGAGGACACATGCGCCACTGGAAAGAAATCGACACGAGGAGGAAGATAAAATGAAAATGAAAATTGAAGATGCTCGATGCTATATAGGTATCTGTGCTCCTGTGTCTGTGATGTTTCCTCCTTCCTTCCGCTTTGAATTGGATTCGTGCGATCAGACTCCTGGCAGCGGTTTGTGTTATGGAAACAAGCACAACCGGTGTCCTACCTTCGCCTTCCTGATGCCATGCTCAGCCTTTCTGACGTGGCGTTTAATATGTGTTGATTTTTTTTAATATAAAAAAAAGAAGCAAGGATTCCTGTGTCAACGTTCCTGCCAGATGGGAACCGTTTCTTGCGCCAACCTGCTCACTGCTGTCTACTGCCCGTCATTCACATCATCTGCATGTTGAAAGTTTCAAACCACTTTCCTATCGCGGCCTTTCTCACGGTTGATATGAGGTAGTGTTTTGCTTCCGTTCTTAAACTTCGCGTTATCGATCATCACTTTAACTTGTTCGAATGCTGTCATCTGAATCATGTTTTGTATTGCCGTACGTACGATGACCATTTCTATGCCGCGCCATCGTCCTTGTCGAGATGCTTGTTTTGCTGCTGCTTTGGCTGCTTTGGTGGCTTCGACGGTCATGTGGTCGCTTAGTGAGGTTACTGGGGGTGGTGCTTGACCTGTCAGGAGTTGGTTTTGGGCGCGGGTTTTCATGGTGTCGATGGGATATGTCTGTTTGTTGTTATTAGGAGGGATACTGGAAAATTAGCGGAGATGGTAGGGGTAGACTTACCACAACCCAACTCGAGATACCACAAATTGCGCCAGCAAGAGGGATAGCCCATGGCGTGTTCTTCATCTCATCACCGTAGTAACTGCCAAGTGCCTGCTTGCAACTCTCATAGACGCCGAAGTAGACACCACCGCCAATGACGTCACGCGCAAGGTGAAGATTGATCCCCTTCCAAAGCTTCGTGACACCATGTTGTTGGATGATTTGTCTTGCAGCGCCGATGGTAGAGACTCGGTTTTTACCTCGCTGACTTTTATCGGCATCATTTGACATGAGTACCGCAGTTTGGGATGCGTTCTTGAGGAGTTCGAGTGGTGCTAGAGAAATGTTAACCGTGTGTACTCAACATTTGTTCAGTTGCAGGTTAGTTTGTGGTCAGACTAGTTTTGAGTCACGCCAAAGTGTTGTTTAAACTTACTCAAGATTGGTGTGAGAACTGCACCCTGAATCATACCAGCAGTGCTAAAGCAGAGAAGGGTGCTCAAAGTTGGATATGTGCCTGCCGTATTAACCCACTCCAATGGTGAACTTCCCGTAGCTGACTCTATCACACGATCCACCTCGTATTTGGCCTTCCTGTATATAACGAATCCTGCAACACGATTTGCAGTTATCGAGACCAAAGGTGCAAGAGTTCCTAGGCATGTAAGCAGGTGCTGCCAAATGTAGATAACGAAGACATACCAGCCCAGAAACCACGAATACCCTCGTATTTGTAGACAAATTTTGCAGCGGAGAAAGCGCTTGAGAAGTGTTTTCTAATGATATTCAGCCTCTGTTCCGATTCTTTTGTGTTCAATACTTACGACTGCATTCGAGTCTTGATGTTTTCAAACGGAGACTGCAAAAGTCAGCAGAGTTTTGGCAGATAACGATTTCTCTTACTCCTGCTATGACAGCTACAGCAGCTGCCGGGCCAGCTGCCCAGAACTGTCTGTATTGTTTGAACAAATAGACCTTCGTGTCGTGATCGAGCAAGCCCCCTGACGCCATATCAAGGTTGTGTAAGTAGTGTTGTGAAGATGTGGAAGATTGAGATGTCGAAGAGATGTCGTGGGCAACAGAAGAAGTCTGTCTTGGTGCATGGCTCATATTCACACTGCCGCGTAAAATTGGTTGGAAGATTCCGGTCAAACAGTGCCTGTTGCTCTCGCATCTGCGACCTGTGATTGCGTTGATCAAATGTCGTTTCCTTGTAGCGCCGTATGCTTGTTGCAACCTCTGGAAGCCTATGGAACGCAAGACAGTCTCTCAGAGAATGAGTAGACCTCTATGCGTTCCACAAACCTCCATTTGTCCCTTCTCTTATGTTTGGTCCAGCAAGTCTTATCTGAGGCAGATAATCCTTGAGCTCACAGAAAATACCCGCGACTGAGGACTAGGCCAGCACAATCAATGTTCAGACACCCCGTTGATTCAACTGCAGCACCGTACGCCCAATCTTCGACTCGAGAAGCGGTACAGTCGTCTTTATTCCGCGATGTCAGGAAGTGTAGGGAATGTTGGGACGAGTTTACACCTTAAGCTCAAAAAGTGGTCAACACTATCGGCGTGACGTTGACGATATCGAGGTATGTGGTCTCGAAGTTCTCAGGGCCAACTGAAGGACTGTTCTCTGTTGTCTCGTGTTCCACCAAGGTCGATTGTCGTCGAGGATTGCATGTGTTGCAAGCAGCCGGTTTGTAGCCCACAACCCACATGCATACTATTGCCCTTACACAATGCTACAAATTTCATGCGATGGCATTGGTGGGGATGAGCCGTGGAAGCTAACGGCGTGAGCTATGACTGGTCGGCAGCCACCACGGCCACTAAAATGACGTCCCATTTCGTGAAAGGTAAAGGGCATCGAGATTTGGCAAATCATTGGATGCTTGGTTATGCTAGAGGAAAAGGGGACTGGAGGGGCACAGTCATCCTGAGCCGAAAGTTTGCATTTCTTGCAGCTCATCAATCAGGGCAGAGCCGCCATGCATTGATTCCTCCTCAGATTGAAACCAGGGCTTGGTTTATTCAGCATACAAAGATATGTTCGACAGTGTCGCCCACGCAGCGGGAGCTCATGCACAGTGAGTGATAAGCCGGGGAACGACTTATACCCTTGCTACAATAACTTCTTTCTTCTGGTGCAAAAGTACCACTGTAGGATGGATAGGTTTCAGACTTGAGCCGTCGTCGATGTTTACTGTAAACCATCCCACAGATAGCTTGTGTTGGAGGTTGACGGCCCATTAACGGGTAAGGATATCCCGACTCTGCTGATTGGTTCTGTGCCTTTGCGGGGAAAATCACAGTTCACAGTCGCTGGTGCCGAGGTTGTGGTCCATTAAGACGCCCGAGGAAAGCTGTTCGTCTTCCTTCGGTTCGGCTGGCCTGGCCTGCGCATTGACTTTATTACATTCATCTGCAACGTGAAAAGCCGACCAACTTCTTCACATCACTTTCACAGAATCCAGTGTCTTGTCATTGATTCATACCGGAACTCCCAAGTCACAGAACACCTCTACGTTCTTTTCTACATCGAAACTACAATCATCCAAAATGGTCCGCAAGCCAGCACCCGCCTACGTGATAGGCGTTGGCATGGTAAGCCTTCTGCGAAGAGAATGTTACGAAACATAAAGCTAACAAATCTAGACCAAGTTCATCAAGCCACGAGGCAAGGTTGACTATACGGAACTTGGTTTTGAAGCTGGTATCAAGGCTATGCTTGACGCTCAGATCAACTATGATGAAGTAGATCAGGGTGTTGCTTGCTACTGTGTAAGATATCGCGTCTGAAGAGGAGAGACATATGCTAACAGCATGTAGTATGGCGACTCAACCTGCGGTCAGGCGGTCTTCTATCAATTTGGCATGACCCAAATCCCCGTATATAACGTCAACAACAACTGCAGCACGGGCTCTACTGGGCTTCAAATGGCTAGACAAGCCATTGCCTATGGCGCCGCTGACTGTGTCCTCGTTGTCGGCTTCGAGAAGATGAACCCAGGCAGTCTTCAAGCATACTTCAACGACCGAATCAACCCAACCATGACTACCAACAAGATGATGAAAGAGACACGAGGAGTTACAAACGCCCCAGGTGCCGCACAACTCTTTGGCAACGCTGGCCGAGAATACATGGAGAAGCACGGTGCCAAGGCGGAGGACTTTGCTGAGATTGCACGAGTCAACCATGAACACTCCAAACGAAACCCATACTCTCAATTTAACCAAGAGTACACTCTTGAGCAGATTCAACAATCTCGAATGATCCACGAACCACTCACCATGCTTCAGTGCTGTCCAACATCAGATGGTGGAGCTGCTGTCGTTGTCTGCTCCCAAGAATTCTTGGACTCTCACCCTAAGGTGAAGGACCAAGCCATTCTGATCGCAGGACAGGCTATGGCTACAGACTCTCCAGAGCTCTTCAGCAAATCTGCCATCGATCTCGTAGGTTACCAGATGTCCAAGTATGCTGGTCAAACCGCGATGGAACAGGCTGGTATCACACCCAAAGACGTCTCCGTCGTTGAGCTTCACGACTGCTTTTCGGCCAATGAGATGTGTGTCATTGATGCGCTTGGACTTACAGAGCACGGCAAAGCTCATGAACTCGTTCGAAGGGGAGGCATTACATACAGTGGCAACGAATATATCATTAACCCATCCGGTGGTCTAATCTCCAAAGGCCACCCACTTGGTGCAACCGGTCTTGCTCAATGTGCTGAGCTAGTTTGGCATCTACGAGGCTGGGCAAACAACAGAATGAAGGAAGGCACCAAGGTTTGTCTGCAACACAACCTAGGTCTTGGTGGTGCTGTTGTTGTTACTGTGTACAAGCGACCAGACGGACAGGTAGCTACACAAATCTCGGATGCTGAGATTGGCAAGAAGAACGGTCTAGGGTACAACCCAGCTACACAAGCTAAAGGTTTCACAGCAGAGCAATGTGATCGAGTCAGATCGCGCAAGAGCAGAAACGACTGGGCTCTGCAGGATACCCAACAGAAGGTGCAAGCTAGATTCTAGTTCGCTGCTGTTTATATATGTTAGCATTTACGAAGCATTTCGGTGTTTCTGGCGTGAATAAAAATTGAACCGTTTGGCTGGAAAGCATGCTCGGAACGGCTTACCTCTATCCTCTACGTTCTGCTTGCATAACCCGACATCTCCCATACTTCACTCGTACTTTCTGAAGACTGGTCATCGGGGAACCAATCATATTTATCCACCCCAGAATCATGCGGACTTCTGCACGGTTGTATACTCTACTCCTCACCAGCATTCAAAGGTGGAATTTCACGACAGAGGGAAGACATATTTTGATAGACTTTCCGCCTCATAAATTTTTGCCGACTTCTTCCCCTAGGTAGTCATAATCTAGTCCTGGCTTGTTAACCACAGGGCGAATACGTGCAATTAACCACCCCCTTAGATCAAACCTCTACTCGTTTCTTCGTCCTTTGCTTGTTCAACAGCCTCCACCAGTATAGTTAACAATGGCAGCAACCCTTACGTCGTCCAACGCAACTGGACATGACTCCTTGATCAACGCATCCTCAACTTCAGTAATGCAACCTTTCAACACAGCAATAGACAGGCAACCCTCCAGCATTACCCCACCCGACTCAATCAAAGGCGATGACTCTACCTCAGAGCACCAAGAACCCACCTCCACCAGCAACACCACCACAACCCACACAAAACCAAAACACACCCACGGCATGCGCGACATAAACCCCATCTCCGCCATATCCCACAACTCCTCCAACGGCCCCCAAATCGCCTCCATCCCAACCTTCATCAGCTTCCACGAACACAGACAATGGCAACTCCAACACATGGCCTCCGTCTTCCGCCACTGGGCCCGCCAAAACTACACCTTCGGCATAAGCGGGCACATCTCCGTGCGCGACCCAGAATACACAAACGCATTCTGGACAAACCCATTAGGCGTACACTTCGGCCTCCTACGCTCAAGCGACATGGTCCTCCTCTCCCTCGACGGCTCCGTTCTCCACCCCCCACAACAAAACCCCTCAATCCCAACACAATACAATCCTTCCACCACCCTCCCCGGCCTAAAAACCCACAACTCCAGCACCCGCGCCAAAACCCGCCCCGCAAACGCAGCAGGCTTCCTAATCCACGCCGCGCTCCACAAACGCCGTCCAGACGTCCACGCCGCGTGCCACGCGCACACCCCGCATGGCCGCGCCTACTCCGCCTTCGCGCGCCCCTTGCCCATGACAACACAAGACATATGCAAATTCCACAAGCGGCATGCCGTATACAACTCCTACGGCGGCGTCGTGCTGGCTGAGGAGGAAGGGGAACTCATTGCCGACGCCCTCGGTAGCAAAAACGTCGGCCTCATTCTACGCAACCACGGCCTTCTCACGGTGGGTGAGACAGTCGATGAAGCAGCGTGGCTATTCGACGTTCTTGAAGCAGGGTGTAGAGATCAATTACTTATTGATGCGGCGGAGGCGACGGCGGCGAAGGAAGGACACAGCTTTAAGAGGTGTTTGATTGAAGAGGAGGAGGCGGAGTATAATTGTGCTATGGAGGGGGGGAGGGAGATTTGTTATGCGGAGTGGCAGGCTACTTTTGACTATGAGGTTGAGATGTCGAGGGGGGATTTTTTGAATTAATTTACAGACAGGTTTGTGGGGGAGAGGGATAGAGGGGACGGAGCGGGTTAGGGATGAGCAGGTTGTGTTCATGTTCTTTATCTATACATGGCCCAGCTCAAAGCAGGATTTCGATTGGACATTCTAATTTTGATGCAATGATTTTATCAATCTAGTATCCTGAGTTGCTGCATCAGTATATCGTACCAAATACAGGTATTCAGTTAGTATATACATCATTAGCAGGCTAGTTGAATGGATGAAGTATGGATAATAATGAAAAAATGATGAATGTTCATGTTGCTCGCTCCTTCATTATCAACCAATTCAGCACGGATTACTGCACCTCTTGTTCAATGTTTTACGGCTGGCTCATGCATAATGCTGCTGTCCTGGGTATCTTGCTCATCATGTTCTATCATATCAAATCAAAGATGCTCTTGTCTTCTGTCCGACCAAATATCATCCTTCGTTACAGAAATTCATGCCTGTAACAATATATCTAAATTGTATCCAGCCCTTTCGCCCCGTTTCATGTCCAAACGCCACGCAGGATGCTTGTGTTTGCGAATTAAGATTGTAAGCCATAGAACTCCTTCCAAAACCAGCCAAGATTCATGCTCTCGTTGTCCGGTTCAATTCCGCAGCGATCTCCTTCGCGGCTGCCTTTTTGCAGTCCGGGCAATAAAGTACTCCACATTTTGGACAGTTGAATAACTTCGGTATCTCGGATGGTTTCTTTTGTCTCTTCGCTAGTTTCTTTGCTTTGCGGCCTGTGTCTGTCACTGTGGCTACTACCTCCGAAGCCGGCAACTGCTCAGCGACAGTTGCGGTTGTACCTAGCGTATCGGTTGGAGAAGTAAATGAACATGCTGAATCAGTTCGTTTCTTGTCATCAGTTGTCGTTCCCATGTCTTTCTGCTTCTCTGACAACTCTTCGAGAATGATCGTTTTGTAGCATCGTAAACAATCAACGTGCCGTTCTACTGCTGCTGATTGAGACGTGGTGGAGGTGGAGATGGGAAACCACTCCTTACAGCTGATGGAAGCCACGGGCGAGAAGTGGTGCAGGCAGCCCCAAGTATCCCAAGACTCGTCAGTGGGTTCACTACCGAAATCGTAATCACATCCTTCCCAATCTCCTTGGTCTGAGGCGTCGAGGTTGGTAGCTGGCTCGATTTGGATGATTGGTGCTGCCGGTCCTACAACGGCAGTACAAACCGGTGCGTCTGCAGGTGTTTCGAAGTAGGTTGGTTCAGCAATGTGGTTCGCTGCATCGTAAATATTCATGAGAGCTTCTGTTTCACGACTTGTTTCTGCAAAGTCTAGTGGAGGCGTGGATGAAACTGCATTGACTGCATCAACTGCATCAGCGGGTGATGCTGGGAGCTCGGTTGTGGTTGCAACAACTATTTGAACTTCAGCAGCATCACCACCACCACCTTCAAGCGATACCGCAGGCTGTTCAGGACCACCTTCATTGTCCGTCTGCGCAGTAGTAATATCCTCATTTTCAAATTCTGGTTCTGGCTCTGGAATATCATATTCGTCTGTCTCGTTACCATCCTCTCGAGATCGTTCACATGGTTTTGACCAGCACATTTGTATTGGGCGTAGACAATCCCAACAGTAGCTAGCGCCGCATTGGCAGCGCATGTGCGAGCATCCGAACATGCGAGCTACACCTGTGTTGCATCGTGGACATCTCTTGTAACCGAATCGGACCAGTATATCCGTCGCTTCTTGGGACCCAGCACATTTGTGGTTGTCCTTGTCTAAGTCATCGACCAATGTCCGACACTCACAGCATGTCGTAGCTTGGCAATTTGGACATAAAACTCGTCCTTTGTCATCTGGCTTGGATATTCGCAGTGGCAAGAAGGCAGAACATGCTGAATTCGCACAGTATAATGGTTTGACAGTGCTGAATTCTTCAAATCGTGATCGGTACTTTGTGTAGTCCGAGGTGGGAACAATGCCTCTCGCAGTATCGTAATGCTTGACTCTTCCACAACATCTTGCTGGAAATCTTTCTGGGGCTTCGAGAACAGCTTTGAAGTCCGACTTCACACAGTCATAACACCAGATCCATTTACAGTAGAAGCATGGCTTGACGTAAGGTCCATCTAATTCCGTGCAACATATCATACATCGTGGAAGCATTTCCGGGTAGACATCTTGGGCTGTCTTCATTTTCTTGCGTGACGGTTCTGAAGCTTCAATATCGGCATACTGGAGTGCTCGGCGGATGCCACTACCAAGGTCGAAGGTGGGATGGGTTGCTAAAGCCATGGCTGCTTCGGCAGCTGTAGCGAAGTCGATGATAACGTCTTGCGTGCCCGTCTTCTTCTCGTTCCACTTGAGTGCTGTGAATCCAGGAAGGCTTGTTAAGAGAAGATTGAGATCAGTAGTATTGGTCGTGGAGGGGATATCAGTGATTGTCAAGGAGTAAGAGCCTTGCTCAGATAGGCAACCAAGGAAGAAGAAGTCGGCGTCGTCTTGGTCAATGAGCTCCGAGAGGGATAATTGGTTAGAGGACTTTTCAAGGGTTGGAACAGGCGGGGCAGGTGCTTGGGAGGAAGAGTTAGGCAACTGCCTCCGCCCTCTTCGAAACAAACGCGTAAGGAGATCACACGCCATGCCGGTGGATGACGAGAAGAGCAAACAAACAGTTTCTACAACAACGTTGATACTTACAGATATGTTCACATCGGCCAAGACATCTTTATACACGTGCCTCATGAGGTTGGCGGTTCGCTTTTAGAGGGGAAAGGCAGCTTTGTTTGACTCACCTTGCATTAGGCAGCTGTTGACTAGCCGTAGGCGGGAAGGAAATGAGCCTGGCGAGAGCCCTCATTGGCGGAGCAAGGACTAGCACAGCCTTGACCGGTCGCCATAACTGTCAGAATAGTGGAATGAGATTGATGAGTACAATTCGTCTTCCAGTCACGACGCTGAGAACGACCTCTATGGAGTACCTGGGTACTGATGAAGGAAGTGTCATTTCGCATGATGAAGGTGAAGATGAAGTCGGGTCATCCACGGGCTCCCGACGCGTCAAAGAAGTCGGCGATTAATTAGGCCGCTTGTCGTGTGCTGGAGACCACCCGATATACTTTCCGCTCCAGATCTCAATCTGATGCTCGTCATCATTTCTTTACGCATTTGAGATTTCGTTGAAAGCACCACTTGTTACCATACAATGTTTGCCCACAGTTGATACTCACTCCTTTTGCGTCAGTCGCTTCCTTTGTCGCTATAGTCGATGTCTTCACCAGGCCTGCTCGGCCGCAGCATTTGCGCTCGCTGCATTAGAAAATCCTTACAAACCCATGTACCACTAGCACCATCAATATCTCCGATCCGATCGTTCTCACACACCCCTTACCGCTCAGTCTTCGCACCACCAAGTCCATCATCTCTTGGTAAGGCCACACCGGCAAAAGAATACAGAAGGACGAGAAAATGGTTACGAAGATTAGCATATCTCGGCGTCTTCACCGGCACACTTTGGGCAGTTGACAGAACAATCTATGCCTCAGCGTTAATGCGATCTGCCCGTACATTTGGCAACGGTCTTTGGGTGGCTCTTGATTACAAAATCAACTTTCGCGAAAACCCTCCATTCGCTCACGACTTGACTGAAGTCCACGAACGCAGCGCCCGTCGCCTCTCCGAGCTCCTCCGCACAAATGGTGGGCTATACCTCAAGATCGGCCAAGCCATTGCCATGCAGTCTGCCATCCTCCCACCCGAGTTTCAAAAGATGTTTGCCCGCATGTTCGATGACGCGCCACAAAACGATTGGGAAGACGTGCGCCAGGTCATAATGGAGGACTTCAATGGTAGAACTCCAGAGGAAGTCTTTGGTGTCTCTTTCACTGGCGAACCGCAAGCCGGAATAATGGAGAAGAAAGCCCGCGCGTCGGCATCCGTTGCACAAGTCCATTGGGCCCGCTTACCTGATGGCCGTGAGGTAGCAATCAAAATTCAAAAGCGAGAAATCGCACAACAAGTCGGTTGGGATCTCTGGTCCTTCAAAGTCGTGGCAAGGATATACACATACTGGTTCGATATACCAATGTACAATCTCGTACCATACATCACAGAAAGACTAATGCTAGAATGCGACTTTCAAAACGAAGCCACAAACTCAGAACGTATGGCCCAACTAGTAAAAGGTGAACCACGACTCCGAGACAGAGTATACATACCGAAAGTCTACCACGACCTCTCATCCAAACGCGTCATGACAGCCGAATGGATCGAAGGCGTCCGTCTCTGGGACAAAGAAGGCATAACAAAACCCTGGCACGGCGGCTGGCGCCACGGCTCACCAGGAGCAGACGGCCACGCCCTCTCCAACCCCGAATCCAACCCCACCTCCCCATCCACAAACCCACGCGACTACTACACGAACCTCAAACCCGACCGCACCGCCTGGCGCGGCCGCGACGGCAAAGGCGGTCTAGGCCTAAACCTCAAAGAAGTAATGACAACAATGGTCGACCTCTTTTCCGCGCAAATGTTCCTCTGGGGCTACGTCCACTGCGATCCCCACCCAGGCAACATCTTCATCCGGCGCCTACCCAACGGCCATTCCCAACTCGTCCTAATCGACCACGGTCTCTACGTAAACATGACCCCAACCTTCCGACACCAATACAGCCTCTTCTGGAAATCCCTAATGACATTCGACAACGCAACACTCAAATCCGTAGTCTCAGAATGGGGCATCAACAACGCCGAAATCATGGCCAGCGCAACCCTAATGCGCCCCTACGAAGGCGGCGACGGCGCAATCAACAAGAAACTCCGCGCTATCGGCAACGAAAAAGACCGTAAAAAACGACAGTACGAAATGCAACAAGCTATGCGTAAAGGCATCCGCGACATTTTGGGCGACGAGAAGAAATGGCCCCGCGAACTCATCTTCATAGGCCGTAACATGCGCATCGTCCAGGGCAACAACCAGTACCTCGGCAGTCCAGTCAACAGAATCAAAATCACAGGCCAATGGGCTAGTAAAGCATTAACAGAGGATCAGAATCTGCCGTTCTCGGAACGATGGCGGTACTACGGTTCACATTTGTTGTTTAAGACTGTGCTTTGGACGACGGATTTGTATTTCTATTATGCTAAGGTTAAGCAGTGGTTTGGCAAGGGGAAGGGCATGGATGATGATATTGATGCGCAGATGAGGAAGATGGCGAAGGATTATGGGGTGGAGATGCAGCATAGTATGTTTGAGGGTTAGATGGAAGAGATAGATAGAGATGTAATAGAAGGTGGTTGTTTTGCTATTGGATATCTGTTCTAGTTCGTGGCATAGCGATGGCTGTTTAGTACAGGCCGTTTCTGAAGTAGATCTTGCTTTCTTCTGGGTCTTGGGAGAAGTGTGAGCGAGAGTTATGAAGGCACAGAAGTAGCATGGATGACAACGATCTCTTACTCCCTTTGACGCTGTTGATGGGGTACTGCGAACCAGCGTATACCATTCAAGAAAATACATTAGACGCTGTGATAGCGAGTCTAATACCTAAATACTCTCCCAAACAACTTAAGTATCGTCGTTTCATCGTAAACTATCACGTCCCATGCAGTCGTCGCACCAAACCTATTTACGTCAAAGACGTTGACACCCTTCAATATGGTTGTGTCCCTGCAAGACTCCTGATTTTCGAACTTGTAGATATGACAACCTTTGCCATAGGGACATAGCGACAGGGGACCTACGACACGGTAAGAGCGACCCCCCTCCTGTCTCCATGGCAGCGACTGTGTGGACCACACTGGATAATTAGACCAACGCGCTTGACCCGTCTCAAGCTCGAGTTGCCTGATCCTTCGTGGACTGAGCCGAACTCTTAGGCACAAGAGATTGAAATACCAATCGAATCGCAATACTAGAAAAGTACGTCGCCTCCAAGGTCCACGCCCTGGACCCAACCACTGCAATACATAGCCCAGCGACCTTCCTTCTTCTCCTATGATAAAGTCACCTTTAGTACGATGGAACCTTTTAGTCGTAGTCCCCGATACTGAATAGTGTTTCACACACAGGACCGGTTCTTGCGAATCGTTGTTGCTGGTTTTGTAGGTGCTGGATTGATGAGAACGCAACGTGACATGACATAGAAACGGTTTGTCGTTTCTATAACGGTGGGTGTTTCGGAAACTTTTTTCATCGATGACAGCAAGTGTGGTCACGCACCTTTCCAAAACCATAGGCTGGCTGACACGCCGCACTATGATACAGATGAACTTGTACCTGTCTTTACGGCCCCAGGTGTCCTGTGCATGTGCACCCACGTGTGCGTACCAGGTGTCCATGCGTAGCGGTGAGAGTTCCAGCTCAATGCGGAGCCCCAAGTTGGTCAACGCGTAAGAAGAAACTGGTCGCGGTTCACTCGAGTATGTGGTTTTGTCACAACCTACGATACTGCTGCATTTTCTGAATTCCCGAGGCGAAAGAGCAAATATCAGGCTGTCCTCAAGAGCACCGTCACTGGCTTCTCTTGTCCATGCCAGTATAGATGTATCGGTGGAGCGACGTATAATCTCCTCTTGAAGCCGTAGAAATGCCTTTCTGCCTTCGCCATAGAGCAATGGCATGTTAACATCGAAGACACCAAGCAGGCTGTAGGCAACGTCTTCGGTCCGCGTAGCCTTCCGAGATGATGCCCACGACATGCGTTGGGCAATACTCCATTCCTTGATGGAGAATTTGGTGACTGCCTCGCGGTGGATATTGGCAATGTTGGATATCTCGTCGGCCAGCTGCACTTTGGTGCCAATCAGAGCCCAATTTAAGTTGAAGAATCGGACATCACTGGGAGCAAGTAGTTCTTGCAAAGTCCAAGCGCGCAGGAACCACTCGCTCGCCGCCAGTGTATGCTCATCATGACTCGTGAGATGCCCATCTAAGACAGTATCATTGACATCGGCGAGGTAAGCAATACAGAACACACATTCACGATACCAGATCCACATGGAATTGATAGCCTCTGACAGTTCTGCGCTGCTAGTCTTGTCGATACAACAGGTATCCGCCCACAGATAGTTCAAGCCATCGATTTTAGCTTGTCGGCAGGCAGCGATGACCTTTCCGTACCCATCCTTCGTGTCAATAGCAACGTTACTTCTGTCCTGCCATTCCTGGAAGGTAACTTCCTCGGAGCCCCAACGGTGGGAAAAGCAAGCGTACGGCGGAATGCTGCCCTCCACGAAATACTCCAGATTGAAAGTCGTCGTGTTCACAAGTCGCATCGCGATGGATTGTTCAAACTTCTTCAGAGAGACACCCTATCTGGGGGATTGTAGATACAGTATTGACTGTACCGCTTCGAATTCAATTTGATGGGTTCGTACCTTGCCCACTTTCTAACGTAGCTAACAAACTAACGACGGCCTGCCCAGAGTTTGTGTCTCAGACAAATTCTTCCTTCGAAGAACTGCAAAGCGTGAAACAAGAGACTCGGCGCCTGAAGACACAGAGGTCACTAAACAGGATAAGTAAGTGCCCTATACCGTGTTGCCGCACAATGCCAACAATAGTCAGCCTCGCCTCCAAAATCACGTCCAAAATCACCTCAAAAAACCAGCTGCCGCTCAAGCAACCAAGCCAAACAAGCTCAAGTAGCATATCAACTTCCAGTGACGACTTTCACAAGTTGTGTTTTGAGGCCGAGCACAAGTCCTGTAGCAAGCGCCGACGATGCTCAGCCATGATCTCGTGTTGTCGCTCTTAGCGCCATGCATGCGAAACGCAAGACCAGGGTATTGATCACAGCCTCAAAATGAGTGGTGTGAAACGAAAGATGTTCAAAGGACTGGTACGTTGAATATTGAAGATACTGAATAAAAGGTCAAGATGGAGAGACAGTTCTATTTAGTAGAAAGAAATATCAATCAGATAGCTGACGTAATTCGAGCTGGATGCAATTCTGGGGAAGGCGTTGTAGGGATATATCTGGGGCCGCTGTGAGAAAAAGAGATAGACATTGATCGATGTAATAGCTCGCGTGGTGCGAACGGTAGCAACGTTACTCCATAAACGTACTTGGGTATATATGACACGGAATTGACATACGCTAAGGTACTATCCTCAATGCCCTGCCCATATCCCCACCTCCCCCTCTGCCCGCCTACCTAAGGTATTCATCAATTTGCCTACTTGTAGCATCCACAATCTAACAATCCCCACCTGTACCGATTCTGTTTGCTGCTTTTCGAACAATCCGACTGACAATCACATCTGAGACCTTGAAAGCCCAAACTAGACTATGGTTTTCGAAAAGCTGCACGATTGTGCTCATGCACTCACTGACAGTTGGAATTTGAAGGTTTAGGCGTTCGACTTATGCTGCTCAATGCCTGAATTTGTGCTGTGAACATCCAAACTTTTGACAAAACCGTGCTCCGTTCATAAGAAACAACATGCAGACGGCTCGTCGTCCGGTATCATACTCGTAGCTTTCAGCATCTCATCCTCCATGTAATATTGGTTGCATCGAGACCCATTCGTGCATTCGAGAACTGTAAAGACTGGTCGGACTTGCCAGAACCCATCACACAGATATGATGTGACATGTCCGAAGGATATGGTTTCCTTGAGAACTTTCGCGTCCAACAAAGGGTGAACAACGTACTCCATAATAAATCGCTTATAGACAATAATGACGCCGTCGGTCATTGCTCATAGAAATCATCAAATCCCATCGGTATAACTCAACCCTAGGCTTAAGTCACGGTCGATGCCGTTGATGTGTCATCTTTCCTGGCCTCTTCCGGCAGGCTTCGATCGCTTTTATTTCTCTTCTTCCAGAAAGCAAGATTCATTTTCAGCTTCGATCTTCGTGCGCCAACGCTCTTCGTACTCATCTTACGATTCCGCTTCTGCTCGTCGCTCATGTTGTTACCATTACTGAGGACTGTTGTACGAAATTCGTTTTTGCTGCCACCCTGACTGGTACTATCATCACTGGTCAGGCTAAATGTAGGGACAAGTGTTGACCGGCCAGGTGAACTAGTGGCGCTTTCATTAGCTGCTTGGCTCTGGGCAGTGTGAGGCGGAGACAATGCTCCTTCACTCCTGTCGTCTGTTGTGTAGCTGGTGGCTTCAATCGACGGAGTAGGCGTTATCTGGCCTCCATCTGTCATTGCCGCCTGGACCACTTCACTTGCAATCGCCGGTTCGCTTCCAGGTCGATCTTGCGTATCGTCGGACGAGTTTTGAACTACTTGCTGATATATCGTCCCATTCATTGGCGCACTAGCACGAGAATTGCTATTGGCAGTTGAATACTGCTGTTGTGAATCGTACGTTCGGACAGGTTCATTGACGTCTGACGTAGCGAACTTGAACCTAGAAAGTGGCCCCTGAACGTCCTCACTGTGGCCAACGCCTGGAATATCCTTCATTTCCTCAACAGGGAGCGAAGAACTACCTGCCCTCATTGAAATGCCGTGGTCTCGCGAAGGATCGTCGAGCTCGGATGGATATTCTCGATTGTGACTGGAATTTGACATATAGTCTGCAGGTCGCTGCCTGGGCGTAGCGGCCTGCGAATCAGACCGTTCTGTTGCGCCGTTTGTTTGTGGATGGTCATTGCCCAGAGCAGTTGTGTTGGCTGACGATTCTGCTACACGTCCATTGCCTGCGGATCTTGAATCTGGGTGGTCTTCTGAGATAGCGAGTCCTTTAACCTCCTTCAAGGAGGAGGATGAGAGGGATGGCTTAGCAGAGCTGACTGCTTCACTTTTGTCAGAGCTCCCACGCGCATCGCCGGATTGACCTTGAAGTTCTTTCTCAGCATTGAGCCTTTCGCGGAGCGGCGATGCAGGAAAATAGCCTTGCCTGTGCTGGCTAACAGGGCTCCTAGTCCTGGGACTCACACCCCCATCACCAACCCCACCTCGTGACTTGAGCGTCTTTATTTGCTTCTCGTGCTCAGCCCTGGTGAACCATACACCCTTATTCAGCACGATCTCGTCCGCTGCGAAGCTCATTGCGGGGACCACATCGGCAACATTGGCGAATAGCGGGTGTGCAAAGATAGTCATAAAGCCGATCTGGCCGTTAGCCAGCTTTAGCATATTCCCGATCTCTGGAGGTCCACCAAATAGTGTGGTCTCCATACCAATACTCTTTTCCATCTCACCTTGGTGGGCGAACTCTTCTTGGAGCTTGTATGTCCACTTCTCGGCAACGTCCCACGGCCTTGCTACGTTACTGATATCGGCACATTTGATCAATAACCCACAAGCGAGGACACGGAAAGTCTCAATATCTTTGGGCGCCCATCTATCAGTATTTTGGCTCTCGTGAATCTTCTCCTGGAGGTTTCCGAGCTGCTGCATATAGTCAGAATGGCATCCCATATCTGTTGCAAGTATAGAGCTGATCATCAATTTCCGTATAGCCTTATCGTGGAAGACTGTGGGCCAGTGTCTTCGAAGGATTTGCGAATAGGCGGCGCAGTGAAAAGCCTCGAGCACGGATGTGTCGTTGTACAACTGTGCGAGTGGTGCATTGAGCTTGACTAAGAACATGTTATTCACACCAGGGTGTCCTACATCATGGCCGATAGCCGAAATGAGGAGTGTCATGGCTTCGAATGGTCCCAGCAAGTTCGCAACGGGAGACTTGTCCGCTGCATATTTTGAAGGTTCGGAGCCTCGTGGATAAGGTGGCAGAGTACCAATCTGTATTAAGAAGTAGAAGGTCGATTGTAGAACATCCACAGCATGCTTGAAGTTGTGGTAGAGGACAAAGGAATTGTATGCAATGCGGCAACCTTGCATAAAGCGGACTAAATCAGCTGTTGTGGCAGTTAGCATATATTTCATAATTTCGAGCCATCAGATTGGATTTACCTTCAGGCATGCGCCACTTGCTGACTTCGTCGACTGAGAGAGCGTGATCAAGGATGTAATACCCAGCATACACGAGTTCGTCGTCGGTAAAGTCCTGCGCGCTGAAGCTCCATTTACCAATCGCTTCTGCCACGACAGCTCTCCTGTGCCGTTGAACCAACAGATCTCGGTGTTGATAGTCTTCGATGAAAGTTTCTGGCTCGCAAATGCCCTTTAACAACTTCCGAACCATAGACTCACGGAGATAGGAATATGGTTGCTCCTCATCGACACCTACCCATGATTGTTTCCTCCCACGTGCCCTTGACATTGGATGAGACTGCTCAGCTTTCGCGCTCTTATATATGCGGTAAGCGTGTACCATCAAACCCATAATTCCGGCCTTGTTAAGCGGACTCCTCACGACGTCAAGAGCGCCAGCATCCAGACACTGAAGCATTAGCTGTGGATCAATAATGTCTGACGAATCTGCGACTACAGTCGGTTGTGTTTCTGAGCCATAGGGTGCTCGTGCGACATGGTGTTGCGCATCCTGTTGTGGCGAAGCTTGCCCAGCCAGATCTTGCCGTTGCGGCTGCACCACAGCGACCGGTATAATCAGCTTGGCGCCTTCCTCTACCTGCAGATCCGATGCAATTCTTGACAGTAGCTGTAAGCCATACGACTCATCAGCTTCGGAGGAGAAGGTGAATTCTCTTTTCAATACTCGTGGAGACTCGAGGGGAGATGTGGCATCGAACGCCAGGTGACGTCGCAAGCGTGTAGACAAATCTACCTTTGTTTGGGAACCAACGTCGAAGCAGGCGAGGATTGGGGTGGAATTTGACTTAACCTCTTCATGGATCTCGGATAACTTGATGGAGAAGGACCTCCCAGATCTGCAAACGTAGACTACAAAAAATAAGTACGAAGCGTGGGCTGGAGGGCGATGAAGTGCGTTTACCTTGATTAAAGACACTGAGGAAGGCATTGACATTTGTCTGCAGATCTAGTGGCAGTTCACTAAAATCTGCTGCACTCGAACTCCGTTGTAGGTTGTTGGTGCTTGTCTGGCCAGGTCCTTCTCTTGAAATCCACCTCTCAGTATTAAACCTTTCATCTATGTAGATGACTCGACACGCTGAGGGATCCATGAGGCCGCAACGGTTGTAAAGTCATGCAAGCTCAGCTCAGCTCAGCGAAGAAACATATCGCTCGCAGTGTCAGCTCATCGATACATTGGCAAAAGCGCACTACGACACTTGTCTGTGCGAAGACTCGAGTTCGGTCACTCGTACTCGATTCGTAAGCTTCGTGATACTAAGGTTGGTCGTCGCACTGAACGATGATTCAAGCTACTTCTAGCCCAAATAAGCGATACTGTATATCGATGGAGTCGTAAAGGACGAAGCCCGTTGCCGCGACCGCACGGCGAGATTTGTTGTTTCGAGTCGGATCGATGGTAGAGAAGACTTGGAGCGATATTGGAAGAGGCTATAAGCTTTTGAGGGAACTGACAGTTGCGACCAACTTATGTCACTTCCAGAGCAAAGCAAAACACCAAATTGCGGGATCGTTCGTGGTTGATGGCGTCGCGATATTGTCGATGTAATATGATTGCAATGTTTCTGTTGCGAGTCAGCTAGCTATTGTGAGGAAATGTGTGCAGAAGTCGAAGATGTTGAACTTGAGGAGTTAGGACAGTGGGAGAAGCAATGACAAGCCTGCGCGACCGCAGATGCACGCCTGGAGAATGGGCTATTGTGCCCTCAAGTCCTACCTGATGAATGTGGAGATGAACCAATGGCAGGCTTCAGGGCTGTGGCGGATCCATCCTCAAAGTGGTCAATAGTAAGCTAGAGAATAACGCTTGATCCCGCCGTGGTTTAGGGCACAACTGATTACTGCAGGCGGAAGACGCCAATGGTAATCAGTTTCTCCCATTCACCACTGATCGTCACCCGCCTAGGACTCGACCATGCTTCCTTGCGTGTTCTAGAAGCTTGCCTGCCCTATGAGAACGCTCATAACATGCAAGGTCCGCGAGGTCGCTATTTGCCACATTGCTCGCCTGTCATGTTTCTCTTTGTTCTGCACTTTCCAGAAGCCCACTCAGGTAAAGCTTATTCGCTCACCAAAGAACACAAAGGAAATGGCTGCATATTCGCACATGACTCACGAGGGGCAACTGGGAGGATCGACGCATCCATTTCTCTTGCACGCGATTTGCTTACTACACTTCTCGAAGACGTCCGTGTTGTCATTAATGCACTGTAGAGGCTCATCATCTGCATAAAGGACTACCGACAGATGTGTTCCACTATATTAACAGCCAATCACTCCATTCGACCCTTCCATGATCTACATTGCTTGTAGATCCTGCCAGGATCCCTCACTGACTGGTGTAAATCGTGTAGATGGAAAACTCCGGGAACATGCTGTACAGGTTAATGTCGCCGTCCGCTATCGGTCTCGCCTGGATGATATCCTTGACGCCAGGAAAAGTCGGAATGCCTCGAATCGGTCACTGGGACTTAATGTTAGCCGCCTGTTTGAATCGCTTAGCAAGGTGTTCAGAACTGCTGCCGGGATTGGAATCATCATCGTCCAAGGGCCATGAACGTTTTGAGGGTCGCTCACCATACGACTCCAAGATCAACATCAGTGACTGCCATCCAGGAGATTGTGACAGCTGCATCGCATCTGCTTGGTCATGCTCAGCAGCCACTCTGCATAGCAACGATTCTTCGTCCTATGAATTGTCATCAGTGAAATCAACCATACTCCCTCGTCTATGACATACCTTGCTAAGTACTCCCATGCCGTGAATGAAACACAATAGATGGAAGTCTGATACTGCCTGCACAGCTGAGGTGCTTGCAGCTTGAAGTTGTTTAGAGACCAGTTTGGGATCTTGTCCTTCTGCAACAACCTCTCGATTCTCGATAGGAAAGATGCTGTTGGTGAATTGTGGCTTCTGATTGATTGGCACACCAGCGGTCAGTGACACCAGGAGGTACTCAACGGGGAAGCTCGGTTTTGCGTTCTCTTGAACATTCGCACCATATTCGTTTATTCGTCGGTAGAATACCTCCGGAATGTATCGGTTCTTATTTTGCAATGCTTCGTCCTCTTCGTCCTGAACGAGCATGACTGATGGATCTGCGGATGGTTCGATAATGTCCGCTCGTACCATCTCAACCGCCGAATTCGAGGTCTGATAGGCATTGATCGTAATCTGTTGATCTTCATCACCGGTCACGACACAAGTCACGAAACTGGACCCAAACCGACCAGTTTCGCTCCACTTTGTCGGCTTAGGATAAAATGCTTGATATCGTGCGGCAAAAGCGATCTCCAGTGAGGTCAAAAAATAGGAATCAATGTGCCGCCTACACAAAGCCTGACCATCATTGCCCTCTGGTGGTAGCAGATCTGTGAAAACGACACCGACACGTTCCATACCACACTGTTTTGCGACTTCATCAATCTCCTGCTCGTTTGACCACTCTAGTAATGTAACGCCATCAACTTCACACATCTGGGGTGGCTCATAGATCGCCTCGACAATGGCCTTGATGCCCAGCGGCACCTCTTGATACTCCTCGTATCGACCATACAAGAATCCTATCCTCTGCGCTCCCGATTTTCGCCAGAAATCAAGGAATCTATCAACTGTCCCGGCATCTGCAAATTCGACATGGTCTACCATACGGAAAGGTTGTGGTTGTAGTGTAATGGCGCTCGGTTGGCATTTTGTGCAGATACCCTCGGGCCATGGCGGGTGTCCTGAAGGACAATCTCGCTTGACTCGGTAATATGGCTCTGACAGAGGTGGCATATACGAGCTCTTGAGTTCCGGTTTGTTGGTTGCTGAATTTATCTTCCTTAGGTGTGAATGGAAGGAAATGTGTTTAATCTTCTTTTCAGCTAGGTATTTGGCATCGTACGGTTCTAGAGGCTGGCAATGATCGCACATACCCTTGGGGCCATGCCTGCACATCTTCAAATCTTGGGGTCTCTTAATCTTGCCGTCGAGCTTGTCTAATCGGTCATCGAGCGGTGATTGTATTACAGTTTCCCAAGGACTCTTGATTAATGTTGGCGATAATATTGCAGGCAGCGTTACCGTAGCAGAGTCCGGCATCGCGATTCGGCCATTAAGCTTCTTTGAGATAGTAGCCGTGCCATTTGTGGCGTGACCATTCGAGAGCTGCTCTTGTTCGCTATAGCCAACATACAGCTTGTCACCATGTCTGAGGTTGACTTGCTTCAAAGTTACATTGGGAATATCCACTAACCGTCGTTCTCTGTCCGGCGCCGGAGTCGAACTCACAGGCTTGTTACTAAGGACGATGGAGGAGGAATCGGTGTTTGGAGGTAAGTTGTCGAGAATTTTGATAGACAGTGAGGCAAACGAATCAGTGGGCTCTGCATTCAGGCGGAAATTGCCGTTCTTTGATTCGAAGCGGAGCAACATGGTCGACGAGGCTTGGTGTGATCAGTCTGAAACGATATCTAGAAGAGGATCAAGAGAATTGTGTAGGTTTGACCATAATGCGTATGGATAGAGGAAGGAATGCTGAGAAGAGCGAATGTCAATGGATCATGGCGTGATTAATTAGGTAGAAAGTGAAGGAAGGTTGGAGACAAAAGCGACTTGTTAGCTAAAAGCACAATGTAGTGACCGTCGACTTTTTCAAATGTGCTCACCTTGTTTATGTGTCAGTCATTGTAGAGACGTTCACCATAAAACGTGTCTTGCGATTCTCACAAACGCGCTGTGCAAAGTTGCAGGCATCATGAGTCCAACGTCATGCTACCCATTACCTGGGTGTTGCTAGACCCTCTGTTCGGATTAATTCTATGCCGAAGGAAGCGAACATTCGAATCAACTACTGTACTGTATACACACCCTTAGCACTAACATGGAGAAGCTTACCTACTGTACTGAAGTACTATCTCGCAGCACCATCGCCTTTTTGGTCCTTTGACTCAAGGAAAAATATCCCATTCAGCTCTCTTTTGAGATCGACATGAAGTGCCCTCGACTCACTGAAGAACACTCGACGAGCTTTTCTCATCGACACTTTGCTACATCTGAACTCAGGAGGTTATTCATGCAGTTAAGCGGTGCCTGAGGTCCTCTCTTGTCGATTTTCTCGCCGCCCCAAGCAGATGTAGTGTGTAAGCGAATTACGCGGAGCTAACACAATAGGTATCATCAATGCATTCGTGACTTTGACGCCCACAGCCATGAAGAAGAGCCATCTCAACTACAACATACGATAGTCTTGTCTTGGTTGTTCCCTACGCAGACCATTGACGACTCATAGTCTAGACCGGTCTCATCCTTTCCGATTTCAGGTCTAGATCTCTGGTGCTGCTTGAAAATATCAAAGCTCTATAGTCCACGTCAGTTGAAGACGAGTGTAACCTCGCAATCAACGATACCTACAGTATGTACAGATGTGGCATCCTGTGAAACTGCTCAAACATTCACTCCTCCATCCGAGTCACTCGTCAACGTGCTATCAGTACTGGACATCTGTTGGGAACTTTGATGTGCCATTTCGACTACTTCTCTAGTATGATCATCGATGGGTGGTTGCCCATACATTCAGTTCACTAACTTCAGGTCATCCTCAACATCTGTGATATTTAGCAAGCCGTCCGAGTTTCAAGCTTCTTAACCTTATCCTATCGTTCTTGTGTCACTATCTAGTTGGCTTCTCAAATCTATGCTTCGCTCATTTATCCTTCATTAGCGTCTTATTAGCGTCTTTTGCTCAGCTGGAAGGTCTTCTATGCCTATTATTATAGTCAACCTATGAAGAAACCTCAAAATGCTACCATAAAACCTCCACTGCATAGAGCACTCGGTAGTTCCCTAAGATGCTCATTGGCAGAACTTTTCTTTTGAGTGGAAAACACTGGCTCAAGTACTTGGCTGTTGCTGCGACCTATCCTACCAAGGTCTTGGAAGACATCCAACATCACCATTGAGGACAGTCAAGCCGAGTGCTGGCTAATTCCAAGCAACCACTTTGACTTTGGGAAGGCAAGGCTCTGTAGACTGCAAAGAGCTTGTTGGAGATAGCTGTGCCGCCATGTCAACGTGGGTACTGCGCATCTTTCTCGCTTTTACCCACGTAGATGGTACCCTACAGTGTGAGTTCAGCAGCTCCAAGCTCTCTGCATTCTCGAGAACCTTAGAGCAGCTATATTCGAGGTCACAATGTTACGTTCTGCTTGCTTTCAAATGCGCTTGAGGAAAGACTAATCCAACACTGCTAACCGTTGAATACAACAAGACTAGTAAAGCTGCAAAAACTGTGGCTTGTGATCCGCTGCGAAGATGGGTAGGTATATATCGGTCATCAGCTTGGGCTGCAGCTGCAGCATCTCGTTCCAAGGCGTAGTGCTAAGGACATCAAACACGCTTCGAAGTACACGGAAACCACAGAGATCATTTGACAATGGCCACCATGATCTTCACCTCCTTTAATACCTCCACCGACAGGTCATATACTGAAACGTCAGAACAGATCAGGCCAGTGTCTTTCACCGGGACGATTGTCTGCAATGCAAGACTCGTCATTAGTTCTATCCTAACCCTTACATTCTTCTATCAATTCGTGATCCGCTATCTCATCCTTCACCACCGACCTCCAAAAGGCCTGAAACTCATACCAGGTCCCATCTCCACAATCCCCTTCCTCGGCAGACTACATGGCATTAACACCTCTCACCCATGGTTGACGATGCACGCCTTTTCCAACCAGTACAACAAACTCTTCCGTCTCACAGCATATGGCGAAATGCATATCTGGATTGGCGACGCCAAGATCGCTAAAGACCTCATCGTCAATCGAGCCGCAAAATATTCCAGCCGTCCAGAAATTGCAGCAATGCCTGGCGCCGACAAAGGTGGCCGTTATATGGCACTGAGCCAGTTTGATGACCACTGGCGTATACAAAGACGTTTTGCACATACAGTCATAATGGCATCGCACACGAATTCGTACTATGGACTGCTAGAACCCGAAGCGATTCGTCTCCTGTACAGTCTCATAATCAACCCGAGAGACCACTATGCGCAGACAGAGGTCTTTACGTCGCGCGTAAGTACTCGCCTCTGCTATGGCTCCGCCAAGACCGCCGCGCGACATTGCAGGAATTCATCAGAACTCACCCTACAGCTTTCGCCTACTAATGCCGGTCCAGCGACGCATATATTCCCTTTTCTCATGTACTTTCCCGAATGGCTGGTACCAAGCAAGCGTGCAATCCGCGAGCAACAAGATAGGGAACATGAGCTTTGGACAGGCGATTTGGCCCGAGTAAAATCCGAGCTTGCGAACGGCACGGCTGCAGCACACTCCTATGCAAGAACGTACTTGGAGCGGATGCAGGCCGCCAAATCCTCATCAACCGACATCAAGGACTTCGGATTCGACGAAGCCGAGGCAGCTAACGCTCTCGGTATTATCTGCACCATGGCTGTCTTCACAGTCGCCGGAATGATACACAATTTTTGGCTCATGATGACAGTGCATCCGGCGTGGCAGGCGAGAGTTCGAGAAGAGATCGATCGCGTTGTGGGCTCGGACCGGATCGTGGACATGGCTGACTCACCCAATCTGCCAGTCCTGCGTGCAGTAATCCGAGAATGCCTACGATGGAAACCACCCGCTCCACTTGGTGTACCCCACCTGGTGACCGAGGATGATGAGTACAACGGGTATCATATCCCCAAGGGTAGTGTCGTGCACGTTATCGAGCAAGCCTTGACCCGTGATCCAGAGCTCTACCCAGACGGCGACAGCTTCAGACCTGAAAGATGGCTCGAGAAGGAATGGCCGACTTATCAGGAGCCGTTGACTGTGTATCCAAGGTTGAAGGGGGCGTCTGGTTTCGGCTGGGGCAAAAGAGCTTGTGACGGAACTGAGCAAGCTCAGGCAGAGTTAGTGGTTGCGTGTGGCAGCCTGATATGGGGGTTTGAGATGCATCCAGACATAGATCCAAAGACTGGGGAGCAGGTATGGCCGGATCCTTTCAACAGGAGCTCGAATGTTTTCGGCGGACCGAATCCATTTGAATTCGATCTCAGGGTTAGAGAGGGGAGGGCTGAGAGGATAAGGAACATGTTTGAACAGATCAAAAGTCAGCTGTGATGAGAAACGAGCTTTTGATGGTACATTAGCAGGCAGTGTGAGCATTCTGTATAGTATGAATCATGAATAGCGTATCCTAAGAGTATAGCACAAGCATCAATCAAGATCAGCTTGTTCCATAAAACTTTTCCTGTGGTCATATACACCGACAGTATCTCAGGCTATCCATGCTACGCAATTCTGGTATAGCTAGCTGCCGTTTTGTGGACAACTGCACCGGGCAGCGAAACCGCCAGTACTCTATGCACGTTTTCCATGAACCGCGACAAAGAGTGAGTGTGGACTCGGCTGTGCTTGGGGCGTGCACGAAACCATCCGGCATAGTATCTCATGCACGCGAACGTCCGGGAAGGACATGTCATAGACCGTACCATATCGTAGCTAAGAAGAAAGTCTTTGCTTGCTTCGGATTGGATCGAGATCGGTGAATCTCCTAGGCCCTCGGGCCATGAGGATTACAGCTGTTGTGTTGTGCAACACAACTGGTCAGCTGTCCTTGTCATACAGATATAAGACCTGTGCCTGGCCACGATTGCGAGACGAGAAATCCGCAGCAATTTTGCGAAGCAACTTCGGGTTGTTATCCGAGGTAGCTGGACCCTCTCGGCAAACCTGCTACCGACAGATTCAATCATGTTCATTACAAGTACCGAGATTTCACCTTTCATTCAATGCTTGTCGATTTCTAATCAGTTTTATCGAAGCTCGACAGTGATCATATTTCTGCATCACAAAGCAATATGCGGCCCGAGAATTCTGAAGCCCTGAGTCTCTATCCAATGGGTTGTTCGCGGGACATTGCGTGACGTGGAGCTTCTTATGCTCTGTTTACCATGACGTCTCTACTCGGTAGATGTTAATTTTTCGATTGACTTTCGAGAGTTTTCGAGACGCCATAACCGTTGGTGTACGAGATTTCAGAGAATGAAGGTGGGCCTTCTGACAAACCGTCATGATACCTTGCTCAACATGCGGCTTTCAGGCGAAACGTACAGGTAGGAAGGAGAAGTATATCATAACTGCAGTATCCCAAACTTCGCAACAGTTGTTTTTATTCATCTAATCACTACCTGTTGCATTGCTTACGTACCTCAAATCGCAACCACACTATACTAGTCACAATGTCTGCACGATATCAAACGGAAAAGGTCGATGCCTCGCCGCTGGGCAAGCCTCTTCATTTCGAGTTCGCCAACCGCACGGCGAAGAACAGATTCCTGAAGGCCGCCATGACCGAGCGTCTCTCTAGCTGGGACTCTAAGGACTTTCCCAAACGAGGTGTACCATCGAAAGAGTTGATCAATGTATACCGGAGATGGGGTGAGGGTGAATTCGGTGTCATCCTTACCGGCAATCTCATGATGGAGTACGACCAGCTTGAGGCTCCTGGAAACCCCATAATTCCCCATGATGCTCCATTCTCCGGCCCTCGATTTGAAGCATTCAAAGAGATGGGTGAGGTCAGCAAAGCCCATGGTTCTCTAATCGTTGGCCAGGTGTCGCACCCAGGTCGACAGGTTGAGCAACGTGTAAACCCCCATCCAGTCTCCGCCTCCGATATTCAGCTTGAGGGCGAAGTATTAGGCATGCATTTTGCCAAGCCACGCGCTGCTACGGAGGAAGATATTGCAGCCATCAAACGTGGTTTCGTGCACGCTGCAGAATACCTTCACAAAGCTGGCTACGACGGTATCCAGTTGCATGGCGCACACGGTTATCTTCTGGCTCAGTTCCTTTCACAGACCACCAATAAGCGAACCGACAAGTACGGCGGTAGTCTCCAGAATCGAGCCCGATTGGTTACTGAAATTGCAGACGAGATTCGAGAAAAAGTACCCACAAGTTCTGGCTTCATAGTTGGCATTAAGATCAATAGTGTCGAGTTTCAAAAGTCTGGTTTCAGTCCTGAGGAAGCTAAGGAGCTGGTCTCTTTGCTCGAGAGCCACAAGTTCGACTTCGTGGAGTTATCAGGTGGCACTTATGAATCGCTCGCTTTCCAGCACAAGCGCGAAAGTACCAAGCAACGAGAATCGTTCTTCATTGAGTTCGCCGAGGACATCACACCAGGCCTTAAGCACACAAAATCTTATGTCACTGGCGGTCTGAAAACAGTAGGTGCTATGGTGAAAGCGCTTAACACGGTTGATGGTGTGGGTCTCGGACGCCCGGTGTGTCAGGAGTTCGAGCTCCCTAGAGAGATTCTCAGTGGAAAGGTTAGCGCAGCTATCGAACAAAAGGTTGATCCGGACAATTTTGGCATTACCAATGTGGCTGCCGGCACCCAAATACGACAGGTCAGTAAAGATCAGCAACCCATTGACTTGAGCAAGCAAGAAAATGTCGATCTATTCATGAAGGATATGGGCACTTGGGGTAAGAAAATGCAAGAGGATGCGGCAAAGCTGGATATGTATGGTTATGTCGACCTGGATAGCTTTCAAGGAAAGCCTTACCAGAGCGCTGCTGCGTAAATACAGCATATTTCATGTAATGACTCCTGATATAGAATAGAAGCTTAATGTACAATAATCGGTCAGTTCCATGAGGACTTGGTCCGGAAACCTATTTGTGCAATGGATATGAATGCTGCTTTGGACCATGCTCTGGTACTACTGTAGTATGTACAAATACTCGGAGAATCTTTATTAGTCAACAATTTTTATACATTTTATTTGTTATACTGCGGCGCTTCAATTTACATGCCGCAAGTAGTTCTTGGATAATGCGACTAGCATGAGCTTCAACACCCTTCTTACACCATTGAGCATGGGTTATCTTGCTGTGAAGATGATGAGGTAGGAATACTGGGTAGTGGTTCAGCACAAGCTGTTCGTCTGGACCTCTCCAAAAGCAGGGGTCTGAAGGCATGACGAGGCTCCGCAAACCTGTACACGTGACCGTGGTTTTGTCGCAACTTGATCTTCGATATTGATGATAGAACTCTCCATTGTATTTATCATTATACACATCCTACCATGCGTAACCGGGCATCAACGCCTTTAAGCAAGGCGGTACGTGATCTGAATTACTAATCGTGCCTCAACAACTGACAAATTCATTGCAGAAAGTCCGACAATCATGGAGCAAATACAACCTATATAACCTCTCTCGTATACGTCCTCCTCAGTCGTCTGGCCGTACCTTCTTTCAGCAAAAGTGGTCTGCGAAATCCGCACTACGAGCTTACCATGGCGAACCCGTACGCGAATCTCAATGGAATAAAATGTTTAAGCGCAGACTGAAGGCCGTGGTGCCTATGGACCCAAATTATCTGGCTAGAAATGATGGTTCCAATGAGTCTGCTGGACGGGGTAGTGGACTAAAGGATGATCTGAGCGACAAGAGAAAAGTAACTGGAGTACAAGAGACACCATACATGCAGATGACATTTGGACCATTAGAGAGACGACTGGATACTGCGATTTTTCGAGCGTTGTTTGCGAGTAGTACGAGGCAGGCGAGACAGTTCGTTGTACACGGGTCCGTCAAAGTTAATGGGCACAAGGTAAGGACGGATGGAAACGTGTACGAACAATGAGCATAAGCTAATGCCGGAACAGATGAGATACCCTGGCTATCTGCTCAATCCAGGTGACCTGTTTCAAGTCGATCCGGAACGAGTTATGTTTGCGACTGGCGCACCAAAAGGATCGAGCAAATCCGCATCTACAACAGAAAGCTCAGAAGAAGCGTCAGAAGATAAGCCCGAAGAGCAACCAGTAGAAGAAGAAGAACCCGAAGACGAAGAGGACGAGGTTGACATCGACCGCACTCCCAAAGAAGTTCTCAAAGACCTACAGTCACAAGCAAAATCAATTCTCGCCTCCGAACGTTCCAAAATTGGTGCAAAGAGAAAGCAAGACCTTCGAGCATTCACAAAATCAGTCAAGCGCATGCTTTCGCGATCATCGAGTAGCTCGATTCTGACAGACAGTTTGGAAGCACAGTTCGAAGAATTGAAAAACCAATTGAGAATACAAAGGCGGAACCTGAAAGAAGGGCGAACCTCTCTTCCATCGGAGCAGAACATCAAAGTCAGCGAAGATGCGGACTCTGATTCTCCAGACAAACCGCTCGCAGAAGCACAACTCGATGCCGAAGAAGCCACAGATGCAGATCTCGACGCAGAGACAAACTATGTTTCCGACGGAGAGCTCGAATCATTACGTCTTGCACTGCAGACATCGATGGATAACCCGATTGACCCAGACAAGCCTTATGCGACGCCATGGAGGCCGAGAGATTACATGTCTGCGTTTGCGTTCATACCACGATATCTGGAAGTTAATCAAAATATATGTGCGGCGGTATATCTACGGCATCCAGTGGCAAGACCTGGTTTGGCGGAGATTCCAACACCTTTTGGTAACGAGACTGGAGGTGCAGCATATGTTTGGTATTTGAGAAGACGGTGATCTATCATTACTTTGCTCATGGCTGGAAAGGGGTTGAACGTACTGAGTCAAGCATGCACGCTCGTGATGGACCTCAAGCAGAATAATAAAGGGGAAGCATTGCAGTACTAGCTGGAGGACGATAGTGCGATGCACCATAAACCACGACAAATGGAGCATTTACATCAAGGAAACCACTTGCGAGAGCGCCTGGAGCACAGCATCGACACCGGAACTTATCAAAACAAGACAAATCCAACCGTCCTGACAGCCACCATCTAATCAACAAGCATAGGGCAGCTGAATCAAATGTTCTCCCCTAGTCAAATTGCCGCACGAAGCACTTCAACTAATGTACAACATTTTCACAAAACCTGCACAGAACAGAATAACTTGCAGATAGGAAGCGAAAATGTATTACCACTTCACTAAATTGTTTGAAATTCTTTCTCACGTGTATGCACTATGTGCTTTCCCTATAGCAAGTATAAGTAGTCAAAAACCGCTATCTGTGCACTCTGGAGTGCTTGAACATATTGTAGCAAAGCTTATAAAGCATGAGTTTCTGTCATCTATAAGACCCTGAAATCAATCTATTCTACAACAACGGATTCGATCTATACTCCGGCGCATTCTCCGCCCCATTCAAATCCCCCTTCCTAATCTCACTATCCTTCTCCAGATGATCCGGCTTATCATCGTCCAAATCCGCTATGTATTTCTCCGCTTCAAGAGCGGCAATACAACCACTCCCAGCACTTGTAATAGCTTGTCGATACCGCTTGTCCTGGACATCACCTGCGGCAAAAACGCCGGGGATGGATGTATATGATGTTCCGGGCTTTGTTTGGACATACCCGTCTTCATCGAGGTCGAGTTGCGTTTTGATGAGGTTTGTTGCTGGCTCGTGGCCTACGGCGTAGAACAGGCCGTTTGCTTCTAGTGTTTCCTCTGCACCGGTTTTGTTGTTCTTGATTCGCAGGTTGGTCATTAGACCTCTTGGTTTGTCTTCGCCTAGCACCTCCAAAGCTTCGTGGTTGTATTTTACGTCGACTTTCGGGTTTGATAGCAGACGTTTCTGCATGGCTTTGGAGGCACGGAGGAATTCTTTTCGGACAAGGACTGTGACTTTCGAGCCGTATTTTGTTAGGAAGAGGGCTTCTTCCGCTGCGGAGTCTCCACCGCCGATGACGACGAGGTGTTTGTTGCGGAAGATGGGGACGGCGCCGTCACAGACTGCGCAGGCGGAAACGCCGTTTTGCCAGTATTTGTCTTCGCCTGCTAGGTTTAGTCGCTTTGCGTTTGCGCCGGTTGCGAGGATGACTACGTCTGCTGTGTGGGCTGGGGCGTCGCTTTCGCTGTCGTCGTATTCGCGCCAGAGTTTGAATGGGCGGCTTTTTAGGTCGAGCTTTGTGATTGTTTCGGTGATGATCTTGGTGCCGAAACGTTCGGATTGAGCGCGCATGCCGTCCATTAGGTCTGGGCCGGAAATGCCCTGGGGGAAGCCGGGGAAGTTCTCGACGTCGGTTGTGGTTGTGAGTTGTCCGCCGGCTGCGGTTCCACCAGCAAGCATGCCTTCGTAGAGAACGGGATGCAGTTCAGCGCGAGAGAGGTAGATTGCGGCAGTGTGGGCGGCGGGCCCTGAGCCGATTATGGCCACACGAGTGTGTTCTGTCATGGTGGTGGTAGGTGCGCGCAAAAGCGCTGATGTGCCGAATGTCTTTCTGCTTGGAGATTCTGAAGACGAGCCGTTCTGAGTGAAGGCTGCTAGTCCTAGCGACAAACTTGTCGATGAGCGAAGAGAGAGATAGCCGCGACGGAAGAAAGACACTTTGAATGTGCTTGAAACCAGAGAAGCCGCCAGTTTTGGATGGTCAAGCAGCTGAGAAAGAGCTGATAGACACAGGGGAAGAAGGATATAAGTCGGTTCTATAGATTATGCAAGGCTAGATTGTCGTGTGCTTTCTAATCTGCGTTGGAAATGTCACAGAACGACGCAGAAAAATATTGAGATGATGCAATGGCATGCCTACCATCGGCCTCGGGAAACCTTCTTAACAAGCTCAACCCCTGACCGTTCAAAATAGACCGACTTCATCACGCACGAGTGCTGAGTTCAAGTCACAGTACTTTTAAAGTTCAGCATACCTAAGCTCTAGGTGATTTGAGTCGTCCTGTTCAAGGCTTCTCATCTCCATCATCACCACTGAAGCACAACTTTGGAATTCAATGTGGTCGAGGTCGCTGTGTAGAGATGGGTGCCAGTGCTAGTAAGGTATCAAAGACTCGAAACGGGGTATACGTGACCCTTGATGCTTTGGGTACTCTATACAAGTTTCGAGAACCAGTGTCAACACAGTACATCAATGTAGCTCGACGGTGTGGTCTGCGAGCATCGATTGAGGAAAATGATCTCGACAAAGCATTCCGAAAGTCGTTCAAGGAGGTTTCAGCTGAATTCCCAAATTATGGCAAGGACCAGCTCAGTAGTCCTCGCGCGTGGTGGAAGACTGTAGTGAACGATGCATTCAGACAAGTGGTGGACGAATCGCGGATTCCAGACCAGTTGGGGGACAAGATGTACGACCACTTCACATCACGCGCAGCATATGAGCTGTACCCAGATGTTAAACCTTTCTTGGCGAATATGAGAAGGCTGAAGCAGACATGGTCCCATCCAGATGACCCTCCGATTCTGATTGGCGTGATTTCGAACTCCGATCCTCGAGTCAAGAATGTCCTCCAGAGCTTAGGCATTAAAGTTGGTGCTGATGAGTTCAGCAAGCCCGAGGACACACCCTTCCGGTCCGTATGGCAAACACGCTACATTCCCGGTATGGATAGCCCTTGGTACAACCTATATGACTCCTCAAATGAAATTGATTTCCTTGTCACGAGCTATCGGGTTGGCCGTGAGAAGCCTCACTCTGACATCTTCCAGTACGCTCAAAAATGCGCAGAAAAAGTTTCCCTTTCGAGACTTGAACAGCAAGTGGATGATCAATCTGTGTCCCTCAAGAATGCAAGGCACCGACTGGAGCTATTTATGCAGGCGGAGCGAGCCTCGCAAGGTGAGTGGATTCATATCGGTGACGAGTATAAGAAGGACTACTTGGGCGCAAAAGATGCTGGATTTGAAGCAATTCATCTCGTGAGGGAAGGTGAAGGGCAGGAGGTTGTGGAGGGCGTCACAACTGTTTCTGATCTCGGCGAAGCTGCAGCTGCCATTCGAATCTTGATGGCTGCGAATGTGGAAGAAAAACGTGTTAACGCGTGATTTTCTTCACTAAACGACAAACATCACCAGCTCTACCCATGTCTTACCATGCATCGTTGACTGTATCCAATATCTCGACAACATAATCCACTGCCGCATGTGACGATGAAGTCCTCCCGAGAACGCCGATGTTTGTTGTGTAAATCGCCGAAACATCCTACCAAGTATTGTCTAAGTCACACAGACTTGCTTGACTTATCGGAAGACCGTTCAGATCATATGGTTCGTCAGCTGTTCAATCTCACATGTAGTACTGACACAGTCCAGAAGCTCCAGGAGGGCACCGTCAAAGACAAAGTCAAACTGCAGCTCTTGACAATCACCAATCCAGTCAAGAAAGAAGATAGTGATGACGAATTTGCCAATGCTTTCAGCAATGCTGGAAGCCCTGTCGTGAGCTTCAAGCTAACTCCAATCCGGTCCACCTTCGATGCTGGATCTGAGGAACAAATGGAAGAGGCTAAGCGACAAAGCAAGGAAGATCGGAACTTGTCCAAAACTGTCGACGCGACTACCAACGATAGAACGCCAGGCCCTGAGCCATTAAACGGTGAAGAGGACGAAGCCCGAGTGATGATGGACAGCGTCAATAAAGTCATGCTTTGGAATGATGGAGGAGAGATGGATTCTTTGGCTAGCGGGGTCAATATCAAGGAGAAGATCGATCCTCCAGCTAACATGGTCGATATCCAAGAGAAGAAGAATGCTGACGAAGCTCCACCAAACTCGATCTTGGCTTTTGCAGGAAAGCAAAAGGACAGTCCTGTCAAGACCAAAGGAAAGAAAAAGAGTCTCATAAACGACGAGCCTGTGACAAGAGTTCCGAATGTCGAGGAGGGCACCATGAAGGTCAGTTCTATCAAGCGAAAGAGACAAGGACGTGGCAATCAACACTCCTACTACGATATCACGTCTGAGCTGCACTACTTACGACATTAACCTCGGATATGGACTGCTCCTCAAGCTGAAAGCAACATGTGAACAAAAGATCTAGAGGATTGGCATCAAAATTGGTACCATGCATAACGGTTCATTGTTGGCGAAGGAGATATTCGGTGTGTATCAATGATGACGCAGAGTGCAATATTACGACTCACTTTTTTGTTCGAAAAACTAGCGTGGACGACATGCCAATGTGTCTATCAGGAGCACCTTTGGCAGTATAGACCATTTGGACATCCTGATTAAGACTTCTGTTGGTCATGAACAAGTCAATATTTCCGGATTCTTCGTGCCAGTGCTGCTTGTTATCCACAACTATACTACGTCTGCGGTTCTGTCAGGCTCATTCCAGCCATCTAAATTCTAACTAGTTCAGCATACCTCACCATCACCTTCCTCCACATGAAATCCTGATCGGTATGACATTAAGACCTTGGTCTTCTCAACCCCGATTCCAGCCAGATGTTGCTGTAGCTGCAAACCGCCTTTATTTCACAATGTACATGAAATACAGTACCCTTGAGCATCGTGTCATGAGAGGCTCTGGATACTACTTCAAATCCTCCTCCTGGGTAAACCAAGTATACTAATCATGCTTATACCCGTCTAGATTCAAATTGATAAAACCACGGATTTTCAACAGCCATATCGCAGTGGCAGAACGATATACACGGTGTATGGAGCATTACGAGGCGACAGGAGAAGGAATATGGGTACCTGAGAACGAGCTGATGGTGGTGCATGGTGAGGTGGATGCGCGAGTTTAAGGGACAGGGGATTTGTCTGACTGTGGTTCGCATTAGAATAGCTTATGCGTGTGTCTGTGTATCTATTTGTATGTGCTATGGAAGTATGAGGATGCTACAAGGCATGGAGTTGAGGGTGCTACTGCTTAGGAGAGCTAGTCGTTTTGTCGGTGTTGCTGGTTCGGTAATTCATAGCTTCGTTGCTTCGAGTCGTCGTCGGGGTGTTTGTGGGTGTTCACGTGCAAGGACTAAGGCGTACTGTTTATCGAGGTATGGTTATGCTGCGAGTAGCACACCGTGGTTGCTTTAGCTGTGCTAAGAGAGTGCCGAGAATTGATTAGGAGTGCTGTGTTTATGCCTGCATGATACTGTCAGTGGGTCCAAGTGGTTGACAGAGTATATACAGCGAGGTGAAGCACTAGTTTGCTTGCACGGGAGTAGGTGGTCGTCGGAAGAATATGTGGACATACGGTTTTGCTTGTGCCTTGGGCACCTTGTTGATTTGTTTGTGACTGTTGCGTGCTTTGGCTGGTGCCGGTGCTGCCTGGCTGAGGAACGGATTGTTGACCTTTCTTCTGAGCGAATTTCTCTTGTCTGTTTGAGTTGTGTCAGTGATCAGTTTGGAGAGTGGAGGAGGGATTGGTTGGCTAGTGAAGATGTGGCAGAGTGTGTGGCTGGTTTTGTGGTTGATTGGTGTGCTCATCGCAAAGGTGAATAGTGAGGAGAACGGCAGGGAATGAGATATTCACAGGGAAGAAGAGGGTAGGTAGCATTTGTGATGTGGCTGTTGAGTACTAAGTTGATAGCAGTACAACTTACTCTCTTCGCCTGATGTAGTCGTCTTCCATCCCCTTCTCACGGTCATTGAAGGATGGGATGTTCATCGTGGTTGTTTACTAATGTGCTTATCGACTAGAACGGATAATTACTGTCGTGCTGGAATGGAAGGAATATTGATGGATGAGGATAACAAAAAGGAGGAATATCAATACGAGGTGTGGCTGTTGTAGGCAGAGAGTGGCGCGGTTTGGCACAGTCACGAGGGGCGGGAGCTCTGACGTAATGCCATTATTACGAAGCAGGTTTTACAAAGGTGAAAGGGGGTAGACATCTCATTCGTCGTTTGATTTGCTTAAGATTCTGATATCTTGTTCAGTGTGCTCGACAGTATGAGCGGGTATAACACCATACACCATTCATTGTACCCTGAGATCGTGATTGTTCTTACAATCCGCCAGCCAAAGTGCAGGTAGATGTCTCTAGCATGCTCACTGGTCGTCTCAAGCCAGATCGGCTTGTTATCGGTGATAGCTTGATCGACAAAAGGGCGCAGGACGGCTGTTACAGCGCCAGATACATTTTCCTTCCTCGGATCACGACCTAGCAGAACCAACTGCCAAAATTCTTGCTGGTAGACTGACCGGATCAGCTCAGTCTTGGTCTTCTCAACCTCTCGAGCAAAAGCGGTTGACACCACCTGTCCACGTCGCTTCATGGCATCAAAATCGTGAGCGGTCTTTGCTGGCTTGTGTGAGCCAGGTGGTAACCAGAGGGCGTACGCTGAGAAGTCACCCGCTTCTGCAATGAAGGCCCCCGATTTAAGAGCAGAAGAGATGTAGTCGTTTAGCATGGAAGTGTATCCTTGCAGACGGATTTCGTCTGACGCATCGTTGCTAATACCGTCTTCGCCTTCCCCGAAGAAGAGACGCCATGTAGGATTTGGTAGCATTGCATAGGACAACGCTACGGCCATCTTTTCAGCGTATTCTGCTGTTGTAGCAACGGTCATCTTGGGATGGGGCTGTTCAGGAACCTCATTCTCTCGAGTCGGTACTTTGGACGATGTAGAGCTCGCCATTGGTGCGTCTTTTGCTGAGAGTAATTCTAGACAGGAGCTGAGGTGCATGGGAGGCTTCATTCAAGGCTTCATTCAAGGCTTCCTATAGGGAGTTCTGGATTGTTGTAAACCTTGTGACGAAGCAAACCAAGGCTGTCGTTGAGGGCTGTTGCTGTGCCTTGAGCTTGGGATAAGTGCCGTTGCTCTGCGAAATGGTCTCTCGGTTTCAGTCATTAACTCCCAGCATGTCACATTGGTAATCATGGGATGTCTTGAGCGAAGCGGCAACATGTACTGAAGATTGCCAGTTGTGGAATACATTAGATTCGCCGATCCACGGGGCTCAGCCTCGAGATTACTGTGATTCTGTACCTCAAAGTGGATGCAACAGGATTGTGAAGATTTGCCCGCTTTTTGCAATCTTGAGTTGCAGCCAAACGCGCCTACAGCGCGCAGATCAACAAGATTCAATGTGACCGCCCATGCTGAGGTTAGCTGTAATCCATTGCAACCCTCCGAGAACTATTTGGATACTTTCTGCAGTGAATCATCAGGATCAGCCGTCGATGATCGCAAAGTCAAGGCCTTTAAGCTTGTCAATCTGTTCGTGGTTGCACAATGCTGACGCTAGACAAGTACCTACCGTACAAGCATGATCAAGATTCAATGATTAATAGTTATATGTGTTATCCTAGTCCGTCGAGTACGCCAAACACGATAAAGCCGTCTGAGGTTCAACTATGGAAACCTTTCAAATAGAATACAATCTTGTACGTATGGAGTGCTGTCTCAAACACCCAGAGTAGAACAATGCAATCATGCCGCCAATTTTTTGCTGCTCAAGATGGCCACCGAAAAGAGTGGCAAGATGAACACTATCAACCCGACTACCACGTAATATAATGCTAGTTCAAGTTGTCCGTCGTAGTCAAACCACAAGACAATTGCAATACAACTCAGGATGATGAGATAGCCGAACCAAATCAAACACTTGAACACCTTAGAGGATAGTAAGTGGAGCTCCATAGGATCTGGGTGTTTCAATTTGAGTTTGTCGTCAACAGTCCAAAGGTCGGTCATACACAGTGCCATGGATAGAGTGGCTCTCGGATTCGAAGTATGTCTTGGACTTTGGACTCTGATCTGTGCTGCGCTTCTCCGATGTTCGTGGCGGACGAAATGGCGAATGACAGACCATAACGGTTGCAATAGTAGAAACAGCGCCAGAAGCTGTCCAAATGACATTTCCATTTCAGACCAGCGTACCCATCTTGAGGTATTGGTGAAACGGAAGACTAGTCTGGATGTACCCCATGCCATGCTGAAAAGCAGTAGAGAGAGGGTCGCCATGAATGAGCGCAGGTACATACTTACTATTGTGAAGATAACATATATTGTTGCGACAAACTTGAATCGGAGAGCCTGCACCCACCATGATGGTGAGTAGTGATCGGCTGTAGGAACCCAGCCTTTGCTGGTATTTTTTAAGAATATTTGTGGCTTGAGCCATAGCCAATTGCGAAGTCTGTTGTCTCGAGAATCAAGAAGCTGGCATACATTCCAAGTGTAGCTGATCAAGAGAACGACCAATGAAAGGATCATGTTAGCGTCCGTTGTCATATCAGATTCTTCAAGTCTTATGGTGTTTCGTGGGTCCAGGAAGCAGGCAGTGGAGGTCGCATTGTCCCACAATTCGCCTACCAATTCTGAAGAATGGCTCCGTACGGGCTGGGGGGAGAATTCCTTGGTTCGGATGAGTAGAAGCGCACCGCCAAGGAGTCCAAGTAGAACCATCATGCCGAGCAAACGCAGATACTTCAAAATCGGAGCTTGCTCGAGTTGTGAAGGACTTATACTCAGTAGTACGAGGTGTACTGTCGAGCTTATCCAGGCTAGGTAAACCACTACATACCAATGGTGCACATCGAGTGCGTGAATTTGCAACCAACCAGAAAGCATTATAGCAAGTCCTGTAATCAAATGGAGGTCGCTAACGTTAGTCGCAAACATTTCAAGGGTGTCTTTCCACATAGGGCTGCATCTTTGGCTACGACCTCCAAAGCATTGTTCATCAATCGGACTCAGCTGATCTGCTGATAGATAGCCTAGCCAATATACAGACCAGAGGAAGACAAGAGCAGCGTAGGCTGAGATCAGGAAGCTTATTGTGACCTATCAATATACATCAGAAGGCGTACGGGAAGGCTACCTAATTTCAACTCACACCGAGACCGCCGATGTCTGGATTCGGAGAGAGGGTGCCACCGCAGTGGTAGTCAATTGCGCAGTCGGTGTTGGTAGTACCATTACCATGGGCAAAGTGTACCACCATTAGGCTCGTCTGCGAGAGTCGAGCAATTCGTGTCGCAATTGATGGGCCCATTTCAAGTTGTGTACCTGGCAGGATACATTCTATTGTCGTAGTGAACGCATCAAGAAGCTCTACATCCATTGTGTCAAGGCCGCGTTAGTCATGCCACTGTACTTTACTCAGAATGTGGTTGAGGTATAATATAGGCTGCTGCACACCATGAGGATAAGTTAAACACACCAACATGCATACCGGAGAGCCGTATCCAGGAGTATGTTGCAAAAGCATGGTGATCGAAGCAACCTGTTCAACAGGCAGCAATGCAAGGCTGTCGCATTTCAGGTTCTGATCCTTGTCATCGTTTCCGAATGCATACTGTATATAGATGCCGGCTGTGAGCCGCTCTTCCAAGACTCAGGCTAACCCGCAATCATGACTGTCGTAAGGCAGAATCATGACTGAAGGACTTAAGGCACACCATCTACCTGCACCAGCCGACCATTGGTTTGTTCAGCCACGTCTTTGAGGACATCGATTCGACGGCTCACACACGGGCAGCTCACTAATATGCAATATTAGGATAGGAGAGGACTCGGAATTTAAAAAGCCGGATGGAGGTTCGTGAGCTCGGCAGAGTTGCGCTCCACAGACGCGTCGGCAATGAACGCGTCGTGTGTCGTTTGTGTTGACTCGGACGACATTAGCGCCATTCTATCAGGACACTCGGCTGCTCACCCTTTGGCAATCCCACACCTGTGCCCGAACACAGAATTTAGCTATCAATAGTGTCGCAGTATGGCTGCGGTACTATCATTGTCATCGCTATCGCCTCTAGCAACACAGAACGCTGCTGTTGATATGGAGGCACAACTCGACGACGAGATCCTTGCCATTCGCAAATCAATTGCAGAACTGCGTGCTCACAAGGCTCAGCTGTCCGCTGCTCTGCTAGGATCAAGTAAGATCCAAAAACATGTACAAAGGAGGAAGTTGAAGTCGACAGACGGCGCAATTGAGGTGCCTAATAAACTACGATCACGACTAGAAAAGGCCGTGGAAAGACAGAAGAATGAGAACGATGTAAAGATCCACAGACTCGCATACGGCGTTACCGCATTTCCATTCACCGATCCTTCTCCGGAGCGAGCTCATGAACCATCATTGACAGGTGTGAGGTTTGACTTGTCGATGGAAGGCTTTGGACAAAGCGAAAAGAAAGGCAAAACCGACAGCTACTTCGTGATACTGAGGCGTAGGCAACACCAAAGAATTGATACCAGCGCGGAGACTGTTACCACCTACCTGACAGTTCATCACCATACTATTCCCGCACATATCAATCTCGAAAGCCTCGTTGACAAACATCTACCCCTGCCCTCGGAGCTACAAGATGAGAATGCTGTGGACAGCAACGGTGTGCTAGGCAACGGTCACAGATCAAGATCGCACAGTGTGTCTTTCAATGACGATTCCGGCATTGATGTCACGCAAACAATTGACCCGGATGGCGCGAGCAACACTCCCGCCACAAATATGTCTTCAAGCAACACTAACACTCCCGCCCAGCCGAGAATAATAGGTAATGGGCAGAATCTACATGCATTGGTCTTTGCCATACGAGACGATCTGCAATCCTGGCACAACCGAGTTCAGAGTATCGCATATGTACGAGAGGCTGTGGGTCTTCCAGCTCAGCGCGCTACAATGGCAAGAGTTGACAAGCAAGTTGCTGTCACACCCAACCCAGAAGTGGCATCTAGTTCAGTGCTCAAATACTCGATCTTGAACATCGAAAACACAACGGCTGATGGCAGTAAAGTCAGAATAGTCTGGAATAACGATGCTCTAGGACTCTTGAAGCTATCTTATGAGGGAACAATTGATCGGGCCGTGGTATATGGCGTGAAAGACGGTACAGGCGATAATGAAGTAAGCCACGAGAGACTGCATGATGTTGAACGCATCTTGACCTTCGATGAGTCGGGCCAGAAGGTCAAAGTGCAGGACTTGGCGGAGCGTCTTCGTGTCTGCCAGGAGATGGTTTTTGGTGCAAAGCAGCCATGACGTAGGTAACATACACCTGACCATCTATCAACTTATCGACTTGGTGATGCCGAGGTGAGCGAAGGTGATGCAAATGCAACTTCATAGACCTCTCTCCAAAAGTACCGTGTGCCTCAGCAACTGGCTCTATGAAAAACGCCACACTCATACTTTCAACCATGATATCAAGCTGAAGCATACGGCCTGGTCGACCTTGATGCCTTGAACATGATCCTATGACTCTTTGGCAGATTCAGAGTGAGTTCAGCTCTTGCAGATATCCCTATTTCCTTGTCAAAACTTCCACTGCATGGTATGGCCGGATTCTTTCTGCTCACAATTGGTATCCGACGTCGGAATCTCCAACAAGAGCCGGCAAACAAGTCGTTCGTCTTACTGCCATGTGAATGGTTGATGTTGCCGCTTGTAGTACGAATACCGTGTGTCAACGGTGCTGGAAAGTAAGTCTTTGTAGGCAACCTAATGATCTTGCTTCAACGCCGCTAGAGTTTCTCAAAGTGCCGACTTCAAGCATGTTCTCCATTCCTGTTCCCGTGTTCACACACTGTCTGCGAGGGGTATCTGTAAGGATAAGTGCATGGCTACAGTGGTGCGATGAAGTCTTGCTGGCCATGGTAGCATGGTAAGGATAGTCGAGTAAACTAGAAATTGCCTACCCGTTCGTGATTTTCAGTCCCAATTGCGGCAATCCTGAACATGACATCGATCACTACCTGAAGCAGCAAATGAGCACGCGACACAGAAAAGTACACTAACAATTGTACATCAGATGCAGAAAACGCAAGGATGACTCACACTACCACTATCTTAAAGGGAAGCTTGACGCCTCACTACTGTACGATCTTGCACCTCTCAACGTAGACCTCGTCGTAACGGAGATAACAACGTATATTGTGCGGCACTCACCATGGCCCCCACACGGCTCGAAAGTACAGCTGATAGCGAACATGAGCCAAGGACCATGCATGTCGATGCATCTGGAACAAACGAGAGTCTTCAACTTCCGCCCGCTGATGGTGGCCGGCAAGCTAGTATGACTCTGCTTGCATGCTGTATCATGCAATTTCCAGTCTGGGGTAGGTGAAGCTCAATGTGAAGCCGAATCGTTGAGGCATCTGTATCCGATGCTGTCAGCCGTGGCAGCGACAACCATGCTGACCGTGCTTAGGCTTCTTCATGTCTTACGGTGTCTTTCAGGAGTACTACACCAATCCTCATACACCATTGCATATCTCAGGAAACGTCTCTTCGGTGGGTGTAATTGGTACCACTCTTAGCGGTATCATCTACCTTTCCATGCCAATCTTGTTTGGCTTGTTGGCTCGCCGTCTGACGCGTTTCCGCACTCACGCTCTCCTTGTTGGTGGTGTTCTTTCAGTAGTCAGTATCGTGGCATCTGCATTCACAACCTCGGTCTCTGGTCTTATCGCGACACAAGCAATCCTTCAAGGGCTTGGTGCTACATTGTTGTACAGCGCGAGCATGATCTATATCGATGAATGGTACATTCAGCGCAAGGGATTTGGTTACGCAGTTACGTTGTCTGCCAAGTCAGCAGTCGGTGTAGTTTGTCCTCTTGCTTTCTCGGCTATGTTGACCCACATTGGCTACCGAGCAACATTACTCACCTGGGCTGGCATTCTCGCTATTTCGGTTATTCCAGCACCATTCCTGCTCAAAAGGCGCATCCCACTGTCCAGAGCAACTGAATCAAACCAGGAGCACTATCGCCGCACTTCATGGAGTTTCTTGAAGCACCGTACCTTCCCAACCTTCCTCATCGCCAATATCATTTTTTCCGCTAGCTACGGTATTCCGCAAACTTACCTTGCGACGTTCGCAGCAAACGCCTTACGTTTCTCCTCGGGAAACAGCGCGCTGCTCATCGTCGCGCTAAACGTTCCTTCAATCTTCGCAAGCCTCTGGATTGGACCCCTCTCGGATGGCGAACGCAGCAAGATCTTTGGTGGCAGACCGTTGTCGATCAATGCAGTTAGCTGTCTCTCAGCTCTTGGCTCCGCGATTCCGATTTTCTTGCTGTGGGGCACGACAGTTGAAACACCCTATGCTGGAGGTGTGGTCACACTTGTGTTATTCAGTATTTTCTGGGGATTCTTTGCGGGCGGCTACAGCTCGACATGGGGAGGAATTGTCAAGGAGATTAGTAAGGAAGCGCAGGAACATGATGAGATTGCAGATACAGGGCTTATCATGGGCTTGATGAATGGTGGGAGAGGTATTGGATATATTGTTGGAGGATTGGCTGGAGTAGAGTTGCTCAAGGTCGGATCTATTGGTCATAGTGTGCTTGCTTATGGCGGAAATTTTGGCAGTCTTATTATGTTCTCTGGTTGTGGTGCTGCTGTTTGCGGACTTGGTGTCCTGGTCAGGGGCCGGCCTACATGAGGACGCACAGGTTTGCGAACCCGGAAAATCTTCAGAAGAATGATCGTCAAGTTGTCATAGCTGTTTGGACATCGACCGAGTGCTTTGAGCGATAACTCGTTTGCTACATCGGGAAGGTATCAAATTCTTCGAACCAGGATAGGGAATGACTGAAACCAACACCATCGCCAATCCCCACCAGTCAAAGGTAGACTACAGGTAAGCGCTGTATATAGATTTAGTCTGTGGAAAAGGTCATAGTTGTGTGTGAGGCATGAAAAGAAAAAGAACCAGGTCTTCCACACTGCAGAACCTCTACTAGGTCTCGGAAGGGTGGCCGGAACAGCGTTAATCCGAAAATGCTCAGGGGCACGAGCTAATGCCTATATAAGTTACTTCGTGTCAAATATGGAGACGGCTTCACTTGGGGCGGGATCCTGAACTCCACTCCCAGGCCTCTCACGAAACTTTGAATATTTCCCTCGATCTTTACATTCTTGAAACGCTTACATCTCCTCTTTTAGAGTGTGCTGCCATCGTCTTGAGTCGTGTTGAACGTGTCTATCAAGTCTTAACGAGTATTGTGAGCGCCGATTTTGGATTCCAATAATACTACAGACGCCGCGCAATATCTAGGCTGACGTGGCTTTGAAGCGGATTTGAGCCAATCCCAGGCCTCCTTTTCTTGCTTGAGACAGGACATCTCGAAGCATCCGGTCAGAGTCACTTGCTCGATATCGCTTCTCTGAAAGACTTCCTGAATCATCCTCCAAACACTGGCTAAGATGGCGTCGAGCCAGTCCTGGTCATCACTGCTCACCGTCGCGCTTTCACTCACGACACTCGCTTCTGCCTACCGACCAGTACAGCATTGCAAAGCACTCGGCGACAATGGCCACTACTCAGCTTGTACATCTCTGACACAATATTACAACCAGAGTTCAGACGAGTCAGATCTTTATGTTCGCTATCACTGGTACAAATACAAAGAGTCCAAGGATGGTTGGCACGCTTTTGCCCTCGGCCACCGAATGGCTGGTGCTCTCATGTTCATCTTCTACGGCGATCCAACTCGACCTACACCCGAAATGACAGTCAGCATTCGAAGCGCTGAAGGACATCATCCACCACGACTCATTCATGATATCGACCAATTCAATACCCCCGACGCTGAAGGCCGTATTCCGGATGTTGACATCGTCACTCAGACCTTCGAGCCATACAACGGTCCATACGAGCAGCCCCAACTTCACCTCAAACCCACTCATCTGGGGATCGCTGAATTCATCGTCCGTGGTTATGCCAAATGGGTAGGCACAACAGTCACCAATGCCAGCACCGCACAACCAATGCTCTGGTCATCTCGCTACGACCAAGATTTCAACGGAGACTACAGTTTCGATCGCTCAATAGACATGCATGCTTTTGGACTAGGATTCGGCTTCATATTCGCCGATCTCATCAACGCAGAGACACCAATCCCTATGTTTGGTCCCATTGACGAACTATCCGGACACAAAGGTCTCACTGAAATCGGCGAGCCAGAAAAGCCCACAGCTGCAGAACTCGCTCAAGGCGACTACCTCATTGCAAACGTTCGCTCCGACCCGTCCAATGCGAAAATCAACAACGACAACGGCAATGGCAGCAGCAACAAAGAAGACCACAACCCCTTCAACGACCACGACACAACACCCTCAACCGTACCCGACACGACACCTCCCACTCCAGAAGAAGACCACGAATCCGACCCCAACACCGCAAACCCCAACACCGCAAACCCCAACGACAAACAACCAGGCACAACCCCAGACGCCCAATCCCAACCAACCTACACAATCAAAGGCAAAACCCTCCGCGACTGGCTCTGGCACCTCCACGGCTTCCTCATGTGTCTAGCCTTCTTCGTCCTCTACCCGCTAGGAATCTACCTTCTTCGCGCGCCCAAACACCAAACAAGCGGTCTATCATTCAACTACCACTGGACCGTGCAGGCCCTAGCGACCGTCGTATTCTCAATTGCCGCCTTCACAGGCTACGTCCAAAGCCGCAGCATCAGCCTCACGCACCAGTACATCGGCATCACGATCGCTTTCTTAATCGGCGCACAGATGTTGCTCGGCTGGCGCCACCACATCTCGTTCCTGGCGTTCAAGCGCCGAACATGGATGTCACGCGTCCACGTCGGTTCAGGACGCGCCATCATTCCACTTGCATTCGTCAATATATTGTCTGGCATGAGTCTGAGACAATACGGCTGGTTTACGCTCATGCTCGTTGGTATACTAATGCTGATTGAATTCGTGTTTGGCGCTGTGTATCTGAGGCAAGCGCATGTCAGGAGAGTTAAGATGGGCGGTGCGGCGGTGGCGGAGGAATTGAAGGCGCAGGGACCGGGGAGGGATGATGATGTGGAGGAGTATTTCCAGCTTGCGGGCCCGGAAGATGAGGATGAGGATGAAAGTGATGAGGATGGGGCCAAGAGTCAGGGAGGGGATGGGGTGGCGGCGAAGAAGAGAGAGGAGAAGAGGAGGGAGAATGAACGGTTGTCGAGGCTGGATCGTGTGTGATTTTTGGTTTTGTGGATAGGTTGGGCCGCATACATGGAGGGGTGTTTTGATGTCTGAATTAAATTCGTGTACTAGCAGGACATTTGTTCATTTTATGTATTTTTTCGCATCACATTTAAATACTGGAAACACAAGAGCTTCAAATTCTACCTGCACAACGATTATACGTACGTACCTGGACATTCTATTTCTCGTGATGTATATATGTACGTAGATATAGGTACCCAATAAGTATTAGCAATCTGTAGTTCAGTTCAGGATAAAGCAAATTTATCCATCATCACAGTACAGTGCGTACCCAGGTCGTCTTTTGCACTCCAGAGCATACATTTTGCTGCTTTTCCGCACGTTTGCATGTCGTAAAGGATGAAACCAACGAAGTGGAGGAAAACCTCGGGAGTGCCATTGTTTCATATATATATATGTAACAAGCACGAGTAGGTCTAGAGCATGTTTATCCCGGATAGTTGGTTAAATGCTACATACATACACAGATGCGTATATATATCAGCACGACACCACTAAAGTACCGATCACTTCTGCAAATCAAATTTATCCACCTGTCCATCCTCTTCCTCTCCATTAAACCCACCCCCAACCGCCTCCCGTCTCTCCTGCCTCCGCTGCAACAAATACGTACAAACCGTAACGCACAGCAAAAACAACCCCATCGCGATCATCGCCCAATCACCCTTGAACCAAACAGGTCCCTGCGTAGCATTATAAAACAGCAGACTCCAGAACAGATACACCGCCACGCTGAACATGTTCATGCACGAGATGATGACTGCTCTTTTGGCGTCGTCGCCGCGCGTCATGTCGTTTGCCCATGCGAACATGGTTGTTTGGCCTGCGTATTGGCAGCCGTTGAGGACGAGGGCGGCGAAGCGGCCGCCGCGGGTGTGCGGGTGGAGCATGAGCGCGCCGGAGGTGATGGCGGTGAGGGAGAGGAATACGCCGACGTGCCAGCGGTTGCGGGCTGGGTTGTAGTCGCTGTACCAGCCTAGGAGGAGGGTTGCGACTATTCCCATGGCGCTGACGGAGGTGGGGATGTAGTTTACTTGCGGGGTTGTGTAGGCTGGGTTTTTGAGCGATTTGAGGTAGAGTTGGAAAATGCCGTTGCTGGAATACATTTCTGTGTTGCTGTTGGCGATCCAGAGGAGGACGAAGGCCCAGAAGTGCCAGGAGGCGATGACGCGGCGGATGAGGGACCAGCCGAGGACGCCGCGGGGTTTGATGACTTCGGGGAGGCGCTCGACTGCTAGGGTTCGTTCGTGGGGTGAGAGGTATCGGGCTGTAGTTGACATTGGAGTGTCGGGGAAGAAAAAGAAGCCGTAGATGGCGATGGGGAATGTGATGAGGAAGTCGATGATGAATAGCCAGCGCCAGCCCGCTAGACCGTGGCGGTTCTTGAGTGAGCTGATTATCCCGCCTTGGATGAGACCGCTGAACATTGTACCTGCTAGCCCGGCAGAAGTGAAGATTGCAGTGCGTTTGCCAATCTCAGAAGGCTTGTACCACGAGCCTAGAATCCACTGGACACCAACGAAGCATGAAGCTTCGAAGAAGGCTTGGAAGAAGCGGATGACCATAATTTGGTAGGGATGGGTAGTGAAGGCTGTCCCTAGGGTGAAGAAGCCCCAGATCACACAGGTAACTGGAAGCCAAATTCGAGGCGAAACGCGTTGCATGATTATATTATTAGGAATTTGACCGAGCATGTAACCGCCATAAAAGATTGTGTTGATCTGGTTGAGTTGTGTGCCGTGAAATTTGAGGTCTTCACGCATGCCGCTGACATAGGCATTGTTCAGATTGGCTCGATCGAGGTAGTTGCACCAGTACATAAGGCACACATAGCTCAGGATGAAGAAGTCGACCTTCACAATCAGGCGTCGCTCCGCTTTGGTTGCGGCGGGAGCTCCCCAGACTATTTCTCGAATCTTGCCGAGGATAGTCATGGTCACGATGCGGCTCAGCAATGACAATTCCTGCAATGATAGTACTCCCTCTACTGATCCACCAACATAACGAGATATATCAAAGGTACGATGGAGCTCAAGGCTATATAATTGGGAGGTGGTATGAGTAACTGCAAACCGAGTTACCGAAACACCGATCTTCACCACCATCTCCACTTTTCGGCAAGGACATCACCGCTTCATGTGAGAGCGGGACGTTGTGTCCCATCAGCTTACCTGCCAAGCCCGCGTCGAAAGTATGCTGGAGATAAGACAGGGATCGCGGTAAATCGGCACGAGGACTGGTAGTCACACGAGCATTTCCTTGCGCGGAGGTAGTCGGTAAATGTGAGCCAGTAGACACACCAGCGACAACAGGCTATGCTGAACATTCACCAAATCGAACGCAACATCTTCTTTCGCTGTGCGATTTCAGGTCGTTGCTTCGGGAACCTCTCCAACAGCCATTTCTTTGTTAAGTCTGCCGTAACGCCAAGATTGATGGCCACGAAGAACACGGCGCACAGCATTGTTACGTTGAGAATGCGCAGGTCTCGTGCTGTGAGGATGGCGAAAATGAGATATATATTGACCTCGAATCCATAATGCGGACAGATTAAGTTGGTCTCACGGTAGATTGGATGGTCAGGTACACGATAGTCTCGAAGGCTGGCGAGGTATCTGTGGACTTGGTGTTGTTTGTAACTGTAATACAGGAACGACATCAGACATGTTGATGCCCTCGCGAGCTCCACGATAGCCTCCGCTGTGTCCATATGGTATAGCCTGGATTGTGAGTACGGGTTCTTCAGGACTGTTCTTATAGTAAGCTCTTGCCTGCTCAGACTGAAACGACCTATGAAGTCCCGACGATTTCTGTATGAAAGACATACCTGATTCAAGCCATATTGCGACATTGGTGACCAAGTAGAATGCGATTCCAATCACGTAGTGACCAATCCACATTCTCGACTTACTGGGTTTTGACATGAAGAGACACTCGTACAGCCTGCGCAGTCCTTGGACTTGCATTAACAACATGCATAGCTTTGTCCTAGCTTCCCAGGGATGACTCAAGCTCCATTTGGGACTTAGTAATTGTGGTTCGTAACCTCGTATGATAATACCACTCCAAATTGCTGTACAAATGGATGAGACGAGGTAGAAATGATAGAACCAGCTATGAGGTACAGTAACGTCTGTAGCCACGTCGAGGAGCGGATCGAGTTGAAGCTGAAGCCATCTGGGAAGGGCACTACTCCTGGTAGTATGGTCTTTTCGTTTCTCGCTTGATCGAGCACCATAGTCCAGGAATCGCTGTTGTAGATCTGGGATGAACCGGACTATAATTATTGCATACGATGCGAAGATATAGAAGCTTCGTACGCTCCACAACGCGATATCAGGATCCAACGACCGAAAATAGTCTTCAAGCATTATAGTCGCAGCTCGTCAGTTGAACCACCACTGTTGATGATGATGGACGGAAAGTGAAGTGTGATTCGCCGCTGGGCCAGGCGAACACGGGTGAATCGATTCAAAATTGCCGATAAGTCTCGCGGTGTCTGGGCGAGTGATCGGCTATAGAAGCTGAAACATGATCTGCAAATAGGACTCCTCATGATAAATAAGGAAAGTTCAGCCGGAGATTAATTCACCAGCCAATTGGAGCGCCATGTCCGCACCTGCCGTTGGCCTCACCTTCATCTGCGTGTGTTGAGGCCTGTCACCTCTACCTATTCATCTCGCATCAATTCCTCCTTCGCCTGTCGATAGTTACATCAACAAATCTACGCTTTCGATTTCTGTTGTCGCACTGTACCTGAATATACCATACACCATAAAACACCCTCTGAGCTGGCCTCAAAATCGACTCAACTATCTGGAGCTGACGACATTGTGACAGTTTTCTCATCAGGCAACATCGCAAAACACAGGAACCCGTGTTGGATCGACTCAATCGGGACTAAATCCGGATCCTTTCGTAGTCGATATTGTTCGCGGGAGATGAGGAGCAGGGAAAGGATGCGATGAGTGAAAGTGAGCAAAAAGGTTCCATACCGGACGAGGAGAAGGAAAATGTTGTCGTCGAAGACAGATCGGTAAAGGAGAAAGAGGTGGCCGACATATTCAGCAACGAAAACAATCCTGTCGGTCCAGGTGTTGTTCCGGAAAATGCTGTAGTTGAGGACGACGTGGATGGTGATGGAGATTCTGAGGCCGAAACATTGATTCAGTCGCCTGACAAGAAGCGCAGTATCGCCGATGCCTCGACTGTTATTCATCAGATCAAAGCAGCTACCACGTCCGACGCTGGCTCAATCATTATCGCGAACAATTCTGATAGAGAACATGCGACTCAAAAGCGAGAGCTATCAATTGGCAATGGTCCCATCGACTCAGCCTCAAATATATCAAGCCATCACAGCTCTCCTCTATCATCTCCCATAGTTCATCTCCAGTCGCTGGAGGAGTCTGATGAAAGCGACCGTGCCCAGAGCATGACACCACCAAGGAGGAATGCCGAACAGACAACCGCCGATGGTGAGAATGCATCCAAGAAGCGTCGACGACGTCCGAGTGAGCTTGCTGTACCCTCTCACAAGCGCAGTAAACGCGGCAGTTCAGACAATCTTGAGCGACGTGAAACTCGTTCAGCCACCTACCCTCGACACTCCGATGATGAGAAATCTCCATCTCCTGATCCTCCTGCACGGAGAGAACATCGTCGAGGGGCATCAACTCAAGTCATACCATACGAACTCGAGCGCCGGAGACGAGGTAGACCGCCCACGATCAAGACTGTCCGCCATCGTTCTGTTGATCGTGGTTCCGACTCGTCCGAAAACGAGTCGGAACCAGCTAATCGAGCACGCCCGCTAATGCACAAATTTGCGTCAAATGATCACGATACCATGTCCCCCCTCAAAACTGGGCCTCGCAAGTGGAAAGACAAGAATGGTCGAACCTATTTGGCCCGCGCATGCGCCAGTGAGGATTTGGAACTCGCAAGGGAGAGGCTGATACAAAGACCACAGGATTTGAATATGGAGGACAATGCGGGTAACACGCCTTTACAAATTGCAAGTCTGGAAGGGTTCGAGTCGATTGTGGGGTTTTTGCTTTCCAAAGGTGCCGACGTGAACGTACGCAATATTGACAAAGACACTCCGCTTATCGATGCAATTGACAATGGTCATGTAGAAGTGGTTAAGCTGCTGCTAAGCTACGGCGCCAACCCACGCATGGCTAATGCGAAAGGTGAACAGCCGCTTGACCGAGTTCCTGATGACGACGAGCATGCTGAGGAGATCAGAGGACTATTAAAGGAAGCGATGAAGAAGGATCCTAAAAAGCCTCCTGGCTTGGAGCCTCTTGAGCATCATCATCACGAACGTGCATCTTCGCGAGCTGCATCTGCTGCAAGCCCTCGTGACTCACCCCCAATTGGGCCGAGAAGTCCGCCAATATCGGATTCTAGGCGAAGGACAGGACGGAGTGAATCTACTCGAAAAGATCTCTTATGGACCGCAAACACACAAGAAAACTTAGTGAAGTTAGCTGAAGAGGGTGATGTGCAAGGTGTAGCAAGCATACTGGCTGTCCTAGAGAAGGCCGAAACTGAATCTCTGATTGCAGCAGCAAAGGCCGGCCACGAGAATGTCTTGCAATTGCTTATAGGCTTGGGCAATCCAAATCCAGATCCACAACCCGTTCGAGGGCCGAAGATACATCCAGGGTCTAATACACCTATGCTCGCTGCCATCGGAAGAGGTCATTTGGATGTGGTAAAATTGCTAGTCAGTCAATCAGGTTTCAACCCGATGAAGAGGTATAAGGATCGTCCATACTTCGAACTTGCTGAAGAACGACAAGGTGACAGGTGGGAAGAGGAGTATTCGATATTAAAGCAGGCCTATGATGATTATGCCATTAAGAATGGCAGGAAGCCAAGTTCGCCACGGAAACCCAGAGATATGGAAAGATCGAAGGCCGGTCTCACGCGCAGGTCGTCTTCCCTGAAATCCACCAGACAACCGATATCGAGCCCCGTTTTGACACACAAAAGCCTCCCAACCAAGACCTCAGATGGCAGTACTCGAGAACGAAGAAAACTCAGTGATCCTTTGGAGGGAAAACGCCGATCGAGTGGGCACGGTAGCATGGTGGAAGTTTCGATGGCCGTTGGCTCGGACGCTGACATGACTTTGAACAGTCAAAAGAAGGTGCATCGAACCAGAAGAAGTCAAAGTGATTTACCGCCTGTACAAGCACTCGACAATGATATCACGCACAAACGAAGGCGTTTGGTTACTGGTCGGGAGCACAGAAACAGACAAACTATCAGCACTTCCTCGGATAATGAGGACTCGGATATGATCGAGGTCAAACAAGAAGATCGCCACCAACCAATACTGAAGCGAAGTCGTGTCAGCTCGACGCCTGAGCCTGCTCTTGACAGTAAGGACGGCCGTGCCATAAGCAAGAAGAGAAGAACCGTTCTAGAGAGTAGTCCAGATGACATACGAACTCGACCAAACTCGCTAGCAAGCTCGGCGCCGAATGGTGTTTTGATCGAGGAAAGACAGAACAGCGAAGCAAAACTGATCGATGGAGTCGATGGCGGAGAACTCATGCCTGCCTCTGTTGAAGAGTTACAACCAGAAGAACACCAAGACCTCAAACATGAATCACCTCTGCCTCAGGTCAGCACAGCTGGCATATCCGAAACACTACCAGACGCAGTCCTGCCCGAGCCTGTGCTGGCACCTGCAGACATAAATGAAGAGTCTGATGACCACTACTCACCACCACCTGCCGAACCCTTCTTTGATTTTGCACAGGAAGAAGCAGAACGTCAAGCCAAAGAGACTACCGATAGAATCGCCGCGGAGGAGCAAGCACGACAAGAGCAAGTAGCCAGAGAAGAGAATATTGCTCGAGAAAAGGCTGCAGAAGAAGCTCGAATAAAGCAAGAAGCTGAACTGCAGAAGCAGAGAGAAGTAGAACAAGCAGCAGAGCAAATGAGACAGTGGCAAGAACAAGAGCGCCAAGAACGTCTCAAGGAAGAAATGGAAAGCCAAAGACACGCCGAGGAGCTCGAGGAAGAACGAAGACGTATCAGCGCGCTCCCCTGTGTCCTTGCGAAGACTGCAGAGATGATCGAAGAGAATAGCCCGCAAGTAAGACGACTACCTTGGCTCAACCATTTCCTCCCGTTATATTCTGTAAGGACGCACCAACTTGATCTGGACTGTCCTGCTGAAGTCGCGGATGAAGAATGGATACCGAATTTCCAAGTTGCAAGCCTTCTTGGCACTAAGGATCTTAAGCTGATCAGCTTCACACCTCTCGAAAAACGACCAGTCACTGGCCATCAGCGAATGTGTCTGTGGAGAGTTTCACGGACGAAGTTGTCGTACGATCTGCCACCAAACTGGATTCCTACGGTTGATAGAGCTCTTGAGATTGAGAGTGTTGCAGAGGAAAAGTTCAAGTCCACGACCGACCTTTTTTGGGTCAAGGTAAGCTACCATTCCTGAAAATGATTTCGATAGAACTAATTGTGTTTTCGTTTCAGCTTTCCGACTTCATAGATCAAGTTCCACGATTTCCCCATCTCAGAGACGTCACACTAGCTCGACAACCCATATCTCTCAAGTCACTTACTGACATCACTGGCTCAAGCCTGAAAGCTGGCAACTTCATGGAATCACACAAGGATCTGCCGAATGGAATTCTAAATGTTGTACACACGAATGGTGACAGTGGTATTGTATAGAAAGGAGTGCCGAGAGAACGCTGTATAGATACTCATTATCCTATCAATAAAACAGCACATATATAGCCTTACCTTAGCTCTTGAAGAGACCCACCTGATGAGTGGATGAAAGAATACAGATACACTACATCTACGACGGTGAACCTTTCTACCTGACCTTACTCTTCCTTATTCAAGCCTGAGGCAGATCGAGTGAATCACGTGTTTTGACAGCGCCAAGGCGCGCCCACATTTTAGTTTTCCCATATCATTTCCTTGCGATCCTGCTATGACACCAATTACAATCCACACTTTTCACACCTTACTGTCCTTTCATATGTAACTCTTTGAGGATCTTCCGACACCTTTTCAAGTTTCAATAAAAGTCACAAGCTACTACAGTAGCATATTGCAAAGATGGTATGTACTGCGCTACTTCTTGGATGAATTACAGCATCAATCTCGGTTGCGCTTTGCACGTTGTCGTGCGATATGTTCAGCAATACTTTGTTGATCAACAATCATCTTAACCTGCGGTCGGAACACCTCAATAGTGGGCTTTGCTAATAAATGATGTACAGTCGGACGGAGAAGAGCCTACTTCCCCCGTTGGTGAAGTTGCCCCTGCCGAAGAGGTCGAAGTCTCTGGTGAGACCGGCACCGGTTCAGGTGGTATGTCAGTTTTGGATGCGTTGAAAGGTAAGAAGGCCCATTCATCTCCATGCCACAGTTTTTCACTTGTCTACCGCCATCCTCACTCTATTGTCATACTTGTCAACGTTACTCACAATTTCATTCTACAGGAGTCCTCAAAATCGCCCTCATCCACGACGGTCTAGCCCGTGGTCTCCGCGAGGCCAGCAAAGCCCTCGACCGACGCCAAGCCCACATGTGCGTCCTCAATGAAGCCTGCGAAGAGGAAGCCTACAAGAAACTCGTCGTTGCGCTCTGCTCCGAACACAAGATCCCACTTATCAAAGTGCCTGATGGAAAGATGCTTGGTGAATGGGCTGGTCTGTGTGTGTTGGATCGTGAGGGAAATGCGAGAAAGGTTGTTAACTGCTCTTGCGTTGTTGTGAGGGATTGGGGTGAGGAGAGCCAGGAGAGAAGTGTGTTGTTGAACTACTTCCAGACGGAGCAGTAAATACAACAACGGTATCCCTGACGACAAGATATACTGCCTCGTGGCATGAAGATGTGGTGACACAGCCACCGATTCATGTCATTCCTCGAAGTATACGGACTATTCAGACAATCCAATTCACCTCTGGACAACAGGCATGACATACCCTTCTACAGAATGGAAGTGATGGAATACCAAGTGTTCGTCGGACATTTGTTTCGGTGAACTCGGAAAAACATCATGGCCATCTAAGCTGCAGTCGGCATGTCGACAACGGCAATGCACCTCAGACAATCAGGAAAAATCATTCAAATCTAATTCACTAAGATTTGTGGCTCATCGTCTTCTTTTCTTGCTCCTATTGCATCATTCTTGCTGTGGTTGCTACACATCCCCTTCACTCTCTTTCAGCTCTGCATCCAGTGCCCTGAGTTTGTGGAAAGTTATCCCCGGAGTGCCCAGTCAGATTGTGATCGTATTTCAGGTGTATATTCCTCAGTACCCTCTGTCTGTAATTATGCCAACTAGACCGTAGCTGAATTTAAATGCACATGCGTCAATACCCTCTGCCTGCAGTTTCATCATCCTATTGTCCATTCGAATTGAGTTTATCGTGTACCTAGACCACCTACGATAGTTTTCTGTCTCGTACCAGATGATATCTCATATGGCCACCCCTGTTTATCTGTCTACTTTTGTCTTTTCAAGAGTGTAGCTAGATGCCGACTACAGCAATATCAGCACCGATATAGAACCGCAATGAGCACGGTTGTAGCAATTAACACAACATCTCGATCAAGATCGATACATACATACATACAAACTGCACACGCATACATCCTACATTACATAACAAGATGAACCAAAACACCTTCACTCACCCTCTCACCCTACTCCACACTCAACGATCTCTCCCTAAACCTCGCCCTAAACCCAAGCTGCTTAACAAACCAAGCATTATGCAACCTCCACTCCTTGTTGTCCCCCATAGCATCAACAACTTCAAACCGCCTCAAAAAGCTCGGCACAACCTTATACACCTCCAACAAACTAATATTCTTACCTATACAAGTCCGACTCCCAGCCCCGAATTGGAACATCGTAGCCTCCATCTCTTTGCGTTGTTCCTTTGACGCTTGGAGCCAACGCTCCGGATGGAAGGCGTCGACGTCGTAAGTGTTGTTGAGGCTGAACGTGGGAATGTGGCGGTGGATGACCCAGGCGTTGCAGCCGACTATTGTGCCGCCTGGAATGAAGTGGTTGTTTATTGAGATGCCGGCGGGTGGCGTGATGCGTTCTAGGGGCAGGCCTGCGGCGGGGTGTAAGCGGAAGGATTCTTTGATGACGGCGTCGAGGTACGGGAGTGTTTGGCTCTCAGACCAGCTGACTAGGCCTGTTGGGCGGTTTGCGATTTTGCCGCTGCGGATGGCGGTGTCGAGTTCGGACTGGAGTGTCTGGTGGACTGTGGGATGTTTGAGGAGGAAGTAGAATACTGCTGCGAGGCTTATTGCTGTTGTTTCGGAGCCGGCGAAGGCCATGCTTACGGCCATTGTGAGCACGCGGTCATCGGTCATGAAGTCTGGGTGGTCGGTTTGGGCTTTGAGAAACATTGATAGGAGGTCTGCACGGCCGCTGGATGCGGGCAGGTTTTGGGCTTTATTGGATTTGATTTCAGAGAGTCGCTCGGTCATGCATGTCCGTGCGAATTTTGTGATGGGGAAGGCGAAGAGTCGGAAGCCTAGGTAGTCTAGGAGGCGGATAATGGGGTTCTTAAGGAAGATGAGGTCGAGCCATGGCATTTGTCCGATTGGGGCGACGTAGCTGAATAGTCTGCCTAGGTAGGTGATCATGCCATCGATATCTTCGTTCTTGTCGACGAAGCCGTGTTGTTTGCTGTAGGTGATCTTGCCGATGACGTCGAAAGCAAGGTACTGCAACCATAATGCGAAGTCGCATACTTCACCTGTTTGAGCGTAGATGGTGCGTGTTCGGTCCAAGAATAGTTCGATGACTTCGTTTACTAAAGGCTCGTACTGTACAAGGGCTGACATGGAGAAAGCACTGTTGACATTTCGGCGAAGGGCTGCGTGGTAGGACTCGTCGGTTGTGCTGAACAGAGAGGGGAGCCGGCTGCCATGAGACATTGCTTGTTGTGGTGGGTAAAAGCCAGACTATAGGAGAAGTTCAATTAGTTTGTCAGGTCTTCGTGGTGGCAAGAAGGAGAGATGAAGAAGGGGGAGGACTAAGTATTCACCTTGACGAAGCCCTTATTGAGGCCATAAATCGTCTTGATAGCTGCTGGGTCAGAGAAGGTCAAGTTGTTTGGCCCCAGCCGAACAACATCACCATACTTTCGGTGTAGGGCGATCTGAGTGATATCCGGTCGTCTATTGTAGACGTCGACAAAGCGCCAGATATTAGTTAGAGAGGCGAGGAAAGGACCTGGGTATTTGTTAAGACCATGATTGAAGTAATTGGATGCTAGGTAGGCAAGGAGGACGCTAGGCAGGAGAATATGCCAGTACGCAGTGACAACGAGGACGATTTGATTAATCATAATGCTGGTCACAGTAACAGAGCCACACAACCGGGTGGGAATAGCCAGCTCTTAGCTTGAGCAAATATGAGGGTGAAGGCACATCCATACTATACTTCTCACATTGCCTCTTTATATTAAATGCACATCTGTTGTCTCAAGCCGGCAGTTGAGACTCATCTCAGATGAGAAGGCGTTTATAGTCAGCCATGCCGGGACATCTACCGGCCGCAAGATATCTCACCAGTCATGAGTCGCCAGGGCTTGAAAGCCAACTGTAGTTATGACAGCCAAAGACGACTGCCGAATTTTGGTTGCTAGAACCATGTCAGAGGAACTTTGAATTGCTATGATATGATGGGGTGGAAGTTCAAGGGCAACAGTCCAGGCTGGGCACCGGCATTTCTGTGCCGTTGATTATGGACATTCACGGAGGACTTTTTGAGCCCGTAGAATCTGATACATTCGCCACGGATTATGGAAGATCAAAGCTTCCGGTCGTACCCAAGTGCTGGTTTCTGCTGAAGTGAGACTGTAGAACGGCATCGGCAAATGCAGGCTCTTGACTTGCCGAAGATACTGTAGTCCAGCTACACGTGATTCTGGCGATAAATATGTGCTATCTTGGCTGTGTGCTAATGATCAGGACGTTGGTGGTATTCAAATAGCTAGATATGTGACGAATGAGTAACTCAAGATAGCTCATTCAGAGGCGGTCCGACGAGGAAACCGGATATGTATAACAAGAGGCGATGTGTAGGGCTGAGTGCCAAATCAGACAGCGGTTTTCAGGAGAAGCTGACCATGGACAATTTGTTTTATTGTAACGAGCTATATTTTGTATACTGGCCAGACACACGATATGACATGTCTCCAGGTCAGTACCTACTTGGAACAATCATGATGGGACAATTTTCTGTCCCTGCTGTGCAATGCTTTCCCTCCCACCATTGATAGACGGAAAATGATCACAACACCAGGTCATGAATTGTCCACTGATTCCACTTCAAATAAAACCTTGAGCGACCGTGGTCGACCAATCGTTGCATTGCTTTTTCTTGTGATACATATATTTCAACGCAAGTAGTGTCCAGTATCCTCTGAACATGTTATTTGAGCTGCGAATGCGCAATCTCTATGCCATAGGCACACTGGTAGTGGCTGTTTGGAAACCTACTTTCCACCGAGGGCGGGGAAAGCAGAATCGTCTGAGACAGCAGGAGCATCGCTGCGTCCACGACCACCGCGATCACCTCGGTCACCACGGTAGGAGCCTCTATCTCCACCACGGGGACGAGCGTCACCACCATCGAAGTCACCACGTCCACGTCCTCGGCCTCGGCCTCGACCGCCTTCACCACGACCACGACCACGTTCACCGTCGAAGTCTCCTCGTCCACGTCCGCCACGACCGCCACGGCCACGAGACTCTCGTGGTTGCTCAGTCCAGCCGTAGTCGATATCAAGGACAGTCTTCTTAGTGCTTCGCTCTCGCTCACGCTTGGCTTTAGCTTCACCAATGAAATATGCCTCCTCTTCTTCTCTGGCGACTTCCTTAGCGCTTTTCCATTTCTTGTTCTCCTTAGCGCCTTCGTTTGGAGCACGAGCTTCCTTCAAGCCAAGACCTTCCAGCTTCTTGGCCGCTTGTTCAGCGAGGTATTCAGTATAAGACTTGTGTGTGTCTTCTGGTTCGGGTTCGACTTCAGCAGCGGCATCTGCTGGTGCGGAACCGTCAACAAAGTCAGGGTTCTGTGCGTTCGCATCGAAGCCTTCCTGTTTGATCTCTTGCTGTGCAATTTGCTCGCCAGCATTCTCATCGGCTTGTTCACCTTCGCCAGTCGGTGCACCCCATGCTTGATCAGCTTGTTTTGGGTGCTCACTGAAGAATTGTTAGCATCGCAGTTTTTACGTTGGTAGAGGACTCATACGATCGACCACTTCGGTTAACATGTCGATCACCACCACGTCTTGGACCTCGGCCGCCACGTCCGGCACGCTGCGTGCCAGGACCGGAGTCACGACCTCTTACAGTGCCATCAGTGTTCTCAGCAACGACTGGGTTGTCCGCGTTAGGATTGGGGTTGTTTCTGCGGTTGGTGCGATCACGGAAAGCTCGTAAACAGTTAGCTCGATACTATCCAAATTACTAGTTTATTGCTTACCTCGATCGTCCTGGGTGAAACCACCACCTCTTCGCTCGTAACCACGTCGTTCCGGCTTCTCGGTAGCTGGATCTTCACGCTTCCCAGTTCGAGCGACAGGCTTGTCGATAGTTTTCGTGGGTGGCTCGGGCTCCTTGTCGGAATCGAGATCTGGGTCGTTTCCTGTGGTGGTGAGTGAAGTTCCTCGGCTATATGCTGTGGGGATGCTGTTTACCGAGAAGCTCGAACAAGTTCTGTAGCGCATACAATTAGTAAATTTGTTATATCGGTGAGCGCATAAGACGACAGCTGTAGAAACATACCTTGCTCTTGACGTCCGTCATGACGCCGAAAAGAGCGCCTTCCTTGAAGGCTGACTTAGACTCGACTCAGCTTAGTATGGAGGAGAATAGCTGCCTCGACGACAATGTCCGAGGACCAGGACAGTGTCAGGTCGAGTTGTGGGATATTGGCGATGAGCTGCGTGCAAAGCTAGTGGAAGACCCAAATTATGGGATGTGCGCCGAACTCAAGTTGCCAGCAAACACAACCGCGATTTGCCAAGGCCACAAGCAATTACGTCACGTGCAATGTTTGGCTGGTAATGTGAATTGAGCTGATCTGCTGCCTCTTACTCGTTCCTCATAAAACGTTCAATACGACCATTATGTCGTAGCTATCGGCCAGCTTTGACAGCTGCATCGATTTGGAAAATGTTGTATGTCACAGCAACTCTATTGAGGACAGGGACGGCATTGCGGATGTGATCGGATATCTGTTGACAATTTTTGCAGTAAACACCTATTCCGATACTTGTACTGAACGACCTGCCAACACGGAAAGATAATACATCCCAACCAGAGAAGTCAATCTCTTCTCTTAAAGCAGACGCCGTAATACTTTTGTAGAACCCAACACTAACCTGGACGCCATCGCTGAAATCAACATATGCTCCTTTGAGCGCTCGCGCTCCACCTCGAGTGAATATAATGTACAGTTCTAACACAAAGTTACCTTCGAAGTTGGTTCTGGAATGGATTGGGGAAATGCATCGATGCACTGAGGCCGAATGGGTCCGCATCCAGCATAGGATCATAATCAAATGGAAGTGATGACAAGTTGTGACCGCCATCGCTCGTTGCGCCTGCTGTCGTTGGTGGTGAGGCTTGCATTCCCAATCCGGCGTGGATGCCAGTCTGTGGAGGCAATCTGAAATTGGGAATGAAGTTGTCGGCATCCACATCGTCGGCGTCGACATCGTCAAGCATATCAACTTGAGCGTCGTACTCCTGGTCTGTACTAACGGAATTAGCCTAGGACGAACACACCTCCCGAGTAATTCAGGAATGGGAAAGATAGGGGTAGACTTGCCGAGTTGGTCATAATGCTTCTGAAACGAAGTAGGGTAATAGTTGTTCTGGACTTGTGCGGTCGGCGGCTGCATCCGAGAGTTTCTATAGGACTGTCCAATGGTGTTGGCTGACATGCTTCGGTTGTGCTGTCGTGCTTGTTGATGGAAGGCGTTGTGGGGCATTGGCTGTACCTGCCTGTGCTGGGAGAATTGTTGGGAGGCTGGACGAGGTTGCAAATCGGAGACGGGTGACGCCAGTCCCTGCAGTGCAAAGCCGGGTGATCGTGTCGTGGAAGGCGAGGACTGTTGGGAGGGAGGTGTTGGCTGTACATTGGGTGAGTTCATGGGATCGCCCAAGATGCTCGATCGAGGAGGTTGGTTTACAGTTTGAATAGGCGGTGGTGCCATGGCTGGTCGTTGTCTCGCAGACTGCTGTCGATTCAACATGGCTCGCTGCATAGGTGACGCCTGACCAGTCATGCCACCAGGCCGCATCGGTCTCAGATGTGGACTTCCCTTGAGTCGTAACTCAGCTTGAACATCGATCCCTGTCCCTGTGTTAGTGGTGAAGAGACAATAAATATAGAGGTGGACTTGCCTTTCTCGAGAAGTATCCGCTCGAGCAGCGAGTTCTTGTACCGTAACATGAGGCATTCATCGGCGGCAGTGCGGTGGCTTTGTTGCAAATTTGCAAGCGTCTCCTCATGTTGCTGAATGGTAGCTTCTAGTTGCTTGATGTATTCTGTTCGACGTTCGCGAAAGGCGGCTTGTGCTTGTCGGTTGCGTTGCTTTCGCTCCTCCGATGTAGCATAGATCTGTCAAAGATTGCTTAGCGTAGAATTGAGCTTGGTTCACAATGGGCGTACGGGTTTGCGACCTCCTTTTCGCTTGGGGATGGGAGCAGGGTCCTGGGAGGTGGAAGCACCCTCATTGGCTCCAATCGCGCTCTCAGGTTCAGGTGATAGCGATTCCGAATCAGGAGTAAGAGTGTCCTCCATAGGCTCTAATTTTGGAATTACATGATCTGTGTGAGTGACGTCGCATGCGGCCATGGATCCCATATCAGGTCGATCCAAAGCCAGACTAATGCAGTAAAACTGACATAAGCGAGAGACGAGGCTGATCAGATAAGGGGTAACGAGGCGTAGAGCGGGATAGACGCGATGGTGAGTGGCAGTGGATGATAGGTGTCTGAAGCTGATGAACAAAGATACTGACAGAACAAAACTGAGATAAGACGGTATTTTCAGGTAATAGCAACGGCGAGAACAAGCAGTCAGTGCGTAATGGCATAAGCTAAGAAAATTCTGCACTCCGGGCCAGTCAAGACTATTAGAAGAGGGGTTTCGCTGTTCGCCGATGGAAGCGTCAGTTTTGGGTGTTTTTCCTTCTTCAAACTTGCTCCTACGGCGGACCATTGGCAAGCAGCCTGTCAGCCACTTTTTCGAGGTCGAGCCAGACGGCTCAAAAGGCTAATAAGTGATGCGACTGAAGATCCGCTACACTGAACCTCATGAAATGTCAGATTCCAGAACCAGGACCGGACAAGGTTTGTTTCAAAGCAGTGTTCCCATCCGCAAATGCTCGCATTGTATCAGCTTGTGATGCACCACAAAACCCATCTCTAGAAACAACGAAGCGCGCACGAGTTACAGCACACAAAAGCACTGACAAGCCCCAAGTCCGATGCCAAGGCGGAAGTTCACGAGCTCCGAGTTGCTTCTCCCAGTGGTCCATGCGCCGGTGAAAATTTTCGTGCGGAGAGAACGCAAGGAAATGCCCAACACGGCATGGTGAATAAGCGTCGACTGGCAAGCAAGTGAGGCTGATCCAACTTCACGCTATTGTACTTGACTACCTCCTTCCAGCATAGCTAGCCACTGTTGTCTTCGTCTTTCTCCTCGGAGTATATCAACGTGAGGCTCTCTTGACTCTGCAACAGCTTTCCAAGAAGCGCTTTCTGCAAGGGGATCTATTCTTTTGCAATCCTTGGGGACGTTGTTCGTCGAGCTGTGCTAGCATCCCGTGGTTTAGGCCGGCAAGTCTCCAGAGTACATCCTCAGACGATGGTGATGATAATGTCTCCGAAATGTCTCCATGCGGATGAAGAAGGCCGACCCCATAGCAAAAGGACTAATTGCTAACTGGATCACAAGACACGAATGCTTCCTCAATTGAGAGACCAAGCATGCGGACCGCAACCCATTATCGAAATGGAACAGCTGACTACAGTATCTCTGTGTCGGTGTGGCCAGAATGATCTTCCTGCAGGGTTGTACTCCAACTACTGGACCTCATCGCCTACACGACCCTTTCTTGCAACTGTATTTTGGTGTTGCCGAACTTCGGACCAAGTATTCGAGTTCGCGAACTTGCAGCATCGTGCAGCTGTACCGTAAGTAAGATACTGTAATGGTCTGCTATTTTCACGCTTTCACGACTCGAATCTGGCGGCATAGATTACACTGGTGTCAGACGATAGCAACACTTCATCGCTTGCTGTGAAACGCACAAATCGAATACATACGGCTGTCCGAAGGGTGGAATCAAACTTAGACGTTGCTCACTACCTACCTATCTAGGTGCCTGCGCAATGCATAATCCGATTTACATTATCAAGCCTTGCTCTGTTGGCAGCGACATGGAGCAACAAGCACACTTGCACCTTCCCAAAGTTGCAGTCTCTAACAAGCGCAAGTCCCGATGTTTGCTTGACCTATTCCTCACCTTTCATGCTGCAAGCCAATGCGGAATATGCTAAACCTGTCCATTCTTTGTCCACTGCCGTGCTAGAAAACTCGCATCTCATCTAGTTGTTCATGATTAGACCCTTAGAAAGATTTGATGTACGACTGAAGTCAGTGGTAATGGCCATGCTAACGCATCATAGGTGCTACTTCAGGATCTCCCCTACCACCAACACGACCTCGTGCATTTGACGGAGCTGTGAGCTTCAAGATTCTATTACAGACAGCTATTTCAGAAGTATACCAAGACAACAATTTATTGGGCAGTATAAAGAGTGCATCCGTGATGCAGGTAACGGACGCGCGTAACAATTTGAGTCTGGTGTCTCCGGAAGACACAAACATCGAGACACAAGAGTTTTCTCCACGAAGGGTTCCACGAATCCAAGCAACATCGACACAGCCGAAATTGAGAGAACCTCAGCAAAACAACACGGCAGATTCTCACTCGAAGGCTGCTAGTGCACCCACTTCATCCTCTGAAGGCTCTTCTAACCAGATTTTCTCCTCGACGATGTCACAGCAATTGAGTCCGCAAGATTTCCCTTCTTGGAAATTGCCACCACGGACCGCTGCGGGAAAATGTATACCACAACGTGGAAGAGCTGAATCTCCAGTCAAGCAGTCCATAATGAAAGATGCCGTGTCATCAAACACAATGCGACCTTCTTCCTATCGAACCTTCATTAGAACCAGTCCACCCGTCCACATTTTGGAAGTCGGTGACACGACCAATCGAAGGGTTGAGCTGTTCACAAAACTTACAGCACCCATGTTTGTAGGAGGTGGTACTATTGAAGGACAGATCGGAATATGCATTGACCAACAAACTGTGCTAAGGGGTAAAAAGAGGACGCTTCTCATCTCGAAGTTGTCCGTTGATGTTGTCGGCCTGGAAGAGATATATGATGGTCAGAGATAGGTTTTCTTGGCCCTTGCTTCGATTCTCTTCGACGAGAAGCACCCACCTCCGTCAATGATTGTGACATCACAAACTCATGTTAGGGATTCAGAACTCTTCTGGGAGGCGATACCAGGGAGTGCTTTGATCCCATTCTGCCTGAACCTGCCTCTTAACATAGGTCCGCCGCCCTACGTTTCCAAACGAGCTCGGATCCGCTATGTGTTGTTACCAACTCTATCACTGATCGAAGGTGGGAAAAGACACACTATCAGCCACTCATGTGACGTTCAAATGCTTACTGTCTTTGACCCTCAGAAGGCGCTTGCGAGTTTGCATGCTCCATTGGTGGCTACGGAGACAACAAGTTCAACAGGAGTATCTCAATCTCAATCTCAGTATGTGAAGTTGACTGCGGGGTTGCATCGACAAATATGGATCAATGGAAGCTCGATCTTTGTTGACATACATATTATCAACAGATCAAGTCGCATGCTTGGAAAGGTTGAGATACAGCTCCAAAAGACCATACTCTGGTACACGCATGCTGCCGCTGGGACAGGAGAAAAGAATGCGAACCATTTGCGGATCCCTCAACGGCAAGAGTCAAAAATTGTTGCTGTGAATGTGGTCAAAAAGGGGAAGGATTGGAAAGGTATACCTCCTGAAACATCCGACATACAAACCTGCCAAATCCATGTACCTCGTGAGCATGTTACGATCACCACTGGACGATTCTTCGAGGTGAGATTCTTTCTTGATGTTATCGTCACGATAACAACATTCAAGACTGTGGCGGTGCAATTGCCTGTCACCATAATCCATATGAACTCGCTAGACATCATGCCAAATGCACTTGCGCAGGTTGCTGCATCAATCGAGGCTAAGCGAGCAAGAACGTTGCCGGTGGAACCTGATCACATCATGCCCTTCCCATACCACCAAGGACAAGCTTTCATCGCGGCTCAGAGGCAGAGCCTTGAGCTGCAAAGAAATCGTCAGGACGGCTCACTCAACTCTCTTCTTGAAGATTTGAAGCAAGATGTAGATGCATTACCTCGGAAACACAAAACCCGGGCTCATCACCCTCATTACCACAAGTTCGTCAAGGCAAGTACGAACAACGAGAATAAGCATTTCAACCATTCAAGCTTTGTGCCAGTGGTGGGAAGCCGTACAAGCAATGACTCGGACTGTTATCACTGCCATCTTAACAACATTGAGCTTGACAAAAGGCCGCTCATAGCTCGATCACAGGCAGGCCCCAAATTGCCAAGACTACAAGTATCAACCTCTGGCCTTGGATTTACTGAGTCGGAATTTTCGCTGCATGAGTCTCCGCCGAAGAAGGTCATGCTGAGCGAGCGGGAAAAGAAGATGATAAGCCAGCAAATGGAGCTCCAAACACGAACGGACTACGCAGAATCAAAGCAGCGGAACTCGGCTGTGCCGAGTCAAAGCGATCCTAGACTTCATCCCTTGGACAATCAACAAGCTCATATGCATAGACAAGGGTTCAGTAAGATGAGAAGCAAAACCTTGGATCAGCCAATCAACACGAGCAGAAAACCAGGCCTCACCAAACGATTATCGAATGGCCACAAGCGAGCGAGCACTGGTTCTGATCAGCTTTACACAAAGCCTGCTTTCCCACCCGACCATTCTAGGATGGCGAGGATGTCAAGCAAGAAAAGAGGAAAGTTACCCACTGATCTATCAGTTGTGTGAATGAATTTGAGGACTTGTCAGCATAGTACAGGAAGCGCGTGGAAACGTAGCCACACATTAATTGGGTGGTTAATGGTTGCGGAGAGATTGAGTAGGGCTGTAGGCACTTTTGGCTGGAGATCAATCATATGGTTTCGGGTAGTATAGATTTCGTAGTCCATTCCGGGGTCGACAGTAAACCACAATACAAGATAGCAGAGCAGCAGTACATCCAAATAATCAGCCGGATATGTATTCTAGTGGCGGTATATCAATCGTCTTACCCCATATGTCCATATTTATTCAAAGTCACCGATTCTCCACATATTTTTGCTATTTCACCTCAACATCACAGAGTTATGTTATAACAACTATTCATTTTACAATACTTGTTCTTCATCAAATCTGATGTAAGCCATCGGAGCACACACCACGAGTTTCGACACGAGGATAAGTTGGTCTCCGTGGCGGTGAAGCGTGTGCTGCTTTCATGTCTTGAGTTCGAGTATAGCCAAAGAGATCACGACTAGATTGGAGCGCAGCAGATACCTGCAACTGCGGTCAACCATGGGGAGATGTTGAGCTGGATGATATGGCTTGGTTAATACGGAGACACAAAAACTGCACTTTGCAGTGCGGAAAAAATGCCGAATAACACTTATTCAGCAATGCTGTGAAAGTGAGGAAGTGAGTTCCATAGTATGCAATTCATGATATTTTGAACGATTTACCCAGTCCGTCATTAACACAGACCTCAACGCTGTGCAGCCAGATCATGATTGCTAAGTCCTGAAGCAGCAGCCAATGCCATGCAAAAAGCTACCAAGCTACTTTTGCCCAAGGATGAAAAGACCATATGCACAAGAAAACCACCCAACCCATGCATGCTATAGTTCCCCTAAAATCATTATTGCAGTGAAAGTCGTCATATTTCCAAATTCCGTTTCAATCAAGCCAGCGAACAAAACATCGTGGACAAAAACGCCAAATTATGCGGGTCCTTTTCTTTCGGGAGTTCGTAAAGTAGAGGCTTACGAGCTCGATTCAACCACGTTGTTTAGGTCGAGCTAGCATGTTCAGGCGACTCATGCTGAGCACGCCACCTAGCGATGCCTTGGATTTGCGGTCTTTGGCATTCTTCGCAGCGGCTTCTCGAGCAGCGCTTTGTTTCTTGACTGGTGAAGCAGTTTGTACGTGAGGCTCTTCATGCTCTTCGTGTTTAGCGCGCTTGCCACCGCGTTTTTCGCCTTCGTCTTGCTCGTTGGGGCTGTCGTTCCATGCACCTGGAATGTCGGGGAAGTGTGAGACACGACGATTCTCCTTTGCATCCTCGTCATTGCCATACTTGTCATTCACAATGCCAGATTCGATTCTTCGCTTCTTGCCGGGAAGGCCATGTGGAACAGTCTGGATACGATCTTCGAAAGGTTGAACTGGTTCGGAAGTTCTGACTCTTCGGATTGTCGGAGACTGTGAAGTAGTTGGCTTTGGTGGAGATTGTTGTGCTACTTTGCTGGCGTGCGTTTCTGGGTTGGTGCGGTTTACAGTTGTGTTAACTGCAGTCAATGATGAACTTGTGTCTGGGCGAGGGTGTAAGGTGGTAAAGATCGATTTGAATTCCTTGGATTCGCGGCGGGTATGATCCTTGGCCTTTTCGGTAAACGTGTTGACGACGGGACCCTGGTTGAGCACTGGCAGGGATGGATACACAACATCGTCCTCTTCGTCGTCCATTTCGTCGTCCCACCCATCCCCATCGTCCTCTACCACGAAAGCTGTGGAGTCGTAAGGAACAACTGGCTCGAAGGGAGCCATTGAAGTAGGTCGATCGAGTTTAGCTGGGCTCGGGCTTCCTTCAGCCAATTTTACAGCATACCTAGACTTGACGCTAGGAGTGAAGTCAACCTTTCTACTTGAGTTGGGAGGAATGGCAGCAGTATTCGGTTGTTTGGGTGTGTCTGAACGTGTTGGAGCCACCGCTGCTTTGCGTGGAGAGCGCAAGATGGACCTCAATCCAGCAAGAGTTGGTAGTCTTGACTTGGACTCGACAACGTCAGGGCGTGCTAAGCTCTTTGTGGAAGGAGAACGCATGAGACCTGGAGAAACTACGGTTGTGCCTTCATCAGCTGGTGGTAGTGGGAGAGGTTTGCTTAGGTTGAACTGCGGCTGTGGCAGCTTCTTTGGCGACGTCGAAACAGTGGCAGCGACTTTAGATACTGAGCGGACTGATTTGATGCTGTTGGAACGAGGTATACCAGACGGCTTGCTCGACGAAGTGGCACCCATCGTGGTTCGGGCTGCTGATGACTTCGTGGGAGACATGAGTGAGTTTGGAACGGGTCGAGGTAGTATTGTCTGCCGATTAGAGGAGACATCTTGATCATCGGTTCGTCGCATACGCTTGACTGAGGTATCGGAGTGGTCGACGGCTTGTGGGTGGATTGCTTTGAACGGACTAGTGGAAACGGGACGACCAGTGACAGGTGGTGGTATTCTTGTTGAAGGACTTTTTCCGGCTGTTCTCGGCCGCTCGAGCTCGTCGAGGTCTGCTTTGGAACTCGATCGTTTCAGTGATTGTACTGTTGGACGAGCAAAACCGGGACGAACGCGATATGCAGAAGGATGGTTCGCGATAGAGTCCATCTTCTTGAATTCGGCCATGTGAACATCACTGAAACGACCAGCCTTTGCTGTGGGTTTCGCGATCTTTCTACCGGTGGCAGTTTCAAACATGCTATCAGCTTCTTGCTCTTCCTGTTCTTGCATTTCTTTTTCTGCAATCATTTGCGCTTTTATCCTTGCAGCATCAGCCCGAATGCTCTCCATAAGCCTCTGGCCTTCTTGTGACATTCCAGCATCACGACTAAATTGAAATTGGAAAGTGGGAGAAATGTTCGTTTTGGCAAGACTTTGGCGCGGTCGACTGGGTGTGTTCTGCAAGCTCGCCAACGACGTTCGATTCGTGTTGATATCAGCAAAGCCCAGCTTCAAGCCGGAGTCAGGAGCCTTCGCGGTGGTTTGGTGGACAGTGGCAGGGTGCATCTGTTCCATATCTGGTTTTGGTTCCGTTTTGGGAGTGCTTATCTCGCCCAGCTCTTGTAGTTGACTCTTAACTTTTCGTTCTGCATTTGGTGTAGCAACGATATCGTCGAGTGATATTTGCTCGGCTGTTTCAGGCGTCTCGTCCCGTTCGAAAACCGAATCTAGCTGAAGTCTCGAAATCGTGGTCTTGCGACCAGACTAAACAGTGAATCAGTATGCTTCCTGTCTGACCAAACGTTGATACTACACTTACCTGTGAGGCATGGCTGCTCAACCTTGCCGATCGGCGCTGCGGCGTCGAATCTCGAGCCATTCGAGCCATGTCAGAGCACTCGACTTCACTGCACCATCAAGCAAAACAAGGTAACGAAAGGAAGACGCACTGGGTAGTACCAAGCTCTGTATTTGTGGGGTGAATGCACGGTGTTGTGTGGTTGGAGAGATAGTCAAGTAGAGTTGGGATTGTTTACTTGCTTGCCAGAAATGGGAGCACGTCATGTAGGTCTAAACTTTGAGCGAGCTTGGCCCCCGAACGCGCCTAAACATTGAAATCAGTCAGCACAAACGGGCGCGAAAGCACGTGCAATAAGTGATCTAGACCCGCTCGGAATGGCGCACAGTGGGAAGTGATAAAAAGGTACTTGGTAGGAAGCAGAGATTACCTTGCGATGCCATGGACAAACATCAATTTACAGTAGAGTATATCTCGTCGTCGTTGTTATCAACTTCACTTGGGGATGTGCATACCTCGCAATCGAAAGAGACAACTTCCACCACGGTTTGCTCACTCATGCTACAGCACAACCGTTGTTACCTTCAACTCCTTGCTGCTTGAATTCAGGAGCTTCGATTGAAATACGTGTCTAGACGGAGGATTAAATGTTCGATTCATGATCAATCATCGCTTCAATGGAGCTCGTGTAGATTTCCAATATCTTATCGCACAGCGCCAGTGTACAAGTAGCACCAGCCTTGTTTGTTGTCCAATGGCACACCGCAGCGTCTTTTCATCATCCTGCATGAACTGACCCGCATATTCAATTGGAAGCACTGCATGGCGGCGAAGTTGAGGTAAGTGAGTCCTCACTGATCTCTGCCTAACTATCACTGCCAGCAAATCACAGACTTTATGTCCCGTGGGTATTCGTGTTTCCTTCTTTCCATTTGTGGCTTCTTCCAATAGTGTTTGTCATGAACTGCAGCCTGAAAACTGCCAGTGCTATAGAAAGTCAGCCTCACCGCACTCAATACTTCATAAATTCGTTGCAAGTCTCTCAAAAGCTCCCGTCAGAACTCAAGTCTCTGGAAATTTTGGAGGTAAGTGGACGTCGCAGTGGATAGGGTGCATGCGAAGTCTTTCATGGTTCGTTTGTGAAGTTATTAACCACACAACGTACGCAAGACTAAACATCAAGTACAGGTCTTGGGAAGACAACCATACTACATCGACTCTTTGATCTCACAGGTATTCTAAAGGAAGTGGCCAGTACAACAACCGAAATAAATTGCCATGATGGACCTTGCACGCCTTTCGAGGTCTGCAGGCGAGATAGGCAGCCTGCCAGAATACATTATCACAAACTTCATACCTGGTGCTCAACCACTACTACAAAAGTATCCTAGATTCTTTCGCCTTCTTGGAGTGCTGCTAGCATTATGGTACTTTGGACCTGTCGCTAGATTACAACAATTCTGGTCACGCTTCTCACAACTCATCGTCTCTACCATTACAGTCTCTAGTGAAGAAGATCTCTTCCAATATTTGATCACGTGGGTCGCAGAGAAAAACACACTACGAGAAGACCAAACCCTCAATGCCATCACGAATACACCAGTCGAAGATCGGCGAAGACGACGACATGATCCAGATTTCGAGGAGATCGCCCGGAAACCTGTCGATGATCCCAAGATCAAATACGAGCAATGTCAGGGCACGCAGATCTTCATCCATCAGCGACGACTATATATCCTGAGAAGGACATCAGGTGAAGGGCACACCTACTACGGGAATCGATACAAGCGCATGGAGATACTAAGTATTTCTTGTCTTGGTCGCTCAACCCAACCCATCAAGGATCTCATCGAGGAGGTCTATCAACTGCACAAGGACAAGGAAAGAACCATGACAATCATTCGCAGACCGTTTACTGGCGGGTATAGCAGTCGTCTAAGCTGGTCTCGTCTTACAGCCAAGCCTCGAAGAGCGCTCGATACTGTTATTCTCGACCCAGACCAAAAACAAGCAGTGTTGAAGGATGTCGAGGAGTACATGGACGAGAGCACCCAGAACTTCTATGGGGATCACGGCATACCTTACCGACGTGGTTATCTCTTCTATGGTCCTCCGGGTTGCGGAAAGACATCGTTTTGCCTAGCACTTGCTGCGAAGTTCAACTTGGATGTCTACGTACTGACGCTGCTCGACCATGAGCTACAAGACTCGGACCTAATGTCTCTCATGAACCAACTGCCATCACCCAGTCTGTTGCTTCTGGAAGATATTGATACGGCAGGTCTGTCGCGCAAGAAGCCATTTGCTGAGACGGCTGGTGGTGGAGCTGCTAGTTTCGGGATGGGTATGGGCGGCGGACGAAGAGGTAAGCGTCGAGGTCTTCCAGAAGGCGCAGTCGCTGCAGCTACTGCTACGGCAGATCCAGGTCTTGACTCAGACGAGGAAGAGCAGAAGCAGGCTACGCGAGTTAGTTTGTCTGGTCTGCTTAACGCTATCGATGGTGTAGCAGCTCCGGAGGGTCACATTCTGATCATGACCACCAATAAACCTCACGAGCTAGATGATGCCCTGGTCCGCGCTGGTCGTATCAGTGTCAAGGTCGCATTCATGAACGCTTCACGGCAGCAAGCCGAAGAAATCTTCCTCCGAATGTATGTCGATTTACCTGGAGAACACCTTGTGCAGACAAAAGCCGACCTCAAGACACTTGCGGAGAATTTTGCAGATCAACTGCCTGAAGGTGACTTCAGCCCTGCTGATTTACAAGACTATCTCCTAGTTCACAAGAAGGATCCGCAAGGCGCAGTGGAAGGGTTGAGCAAGTGGATGGCAGGTCAGCATGAAGAGCGCAAGCGCAAGGAGAATGAGAAGGAGGCAGAGATCCTATACAAGGCTCAAAAAGCTGAGAGACGTCGAAGACAGTTTCGTGAAGACATGAAGGCTGCTATGGGTGGTGGGAAGGTTGAAAAAGGGCATGAGGCCGATGCGGAAGACGAAGGCACAGCGGAAGCAATTGAAGAAGATGCCAAGGATGAGCGACCTGTGGAGGAGCAGATGAAAGAGGCAGAAGCTGAGATCGCTGGCGAGAACGAAGCGGCACCGTAATCGAGTTGATCGGGACTCGTCGGACGGCCAAGGGTTTGCGAACATCAAGGTCGTCCTTCCAAGTGCAGACATAGAGATGATTTCTGGCGTTTGTTGCAGGCTAAGATAAGGGCAAATGAATGCAACTCTGGTCGAGGCATAGACAGGGATGAACAGTATGATAAAACCATTTCGGGTTATTATCTCAAATGCTCGACAATACTGGCACGCGCCAGACGTGTGGTACGGCATGACCCATTGTGGCAACTCCCCTCACCAGAAACACGTGACAAGAACATTATCTTTTGCACGAAAAGTGACGTATTGTTGCACTCGAGTAGTCACTTCCATGATTTCGATGTTATTTGAATGTTGTTTGCGGCGATTGCTTCCGTCTGCTGGCTTCTACCCACTTCTCCCACCACCTTTCTTCTTCCCACACACTTTCATTTCACAGTCATGATATTATAGCAGCCAACATGCCCGTCACAACGCGCAACGCTCACCTGCGCAACGGTACCACTCCCGAAAAAATGGCACAGCCAGTACCACAGAACAGTCCTTCAAAATCTATGAATCAGATTGCACCTCGCCCGTCACCATACTTCCTCCTTCTATACCCCTTCATACTCGGACTCGGCTCCTTGTACTCAATCATATCACCAGTCGCATCCATACAACAAGTAACACCACTGGCTGCCGGCGCCACCTCCAGCATTAACAACCCACATGCTCCCGCAAATTACTTCTCCAGCAAGCGGAATATAGTGAACATTCTCTTCGTCAAGAGAGGGTGGTTCTGGACTACGCTGGCACTCTTGTTCCTCCAAATTACATCGAAAGCCTCCTCGGCCTCTCCTACCTCAAACAAACGAGCCAACCATTACTTGCAGGCTTTCTTGCGATATTGCCTACTGACCTTGACATGGATGTTTGTGACACAATGGTTCTTTGGTCCGGCTCTTGTCGACAGATCGTTTATCCTGACCGGTGGGCACTGTGAAGGATTACCGGCCAAGATTGCTGAAAACACAGCAGTTCAGGTTGCGACGATATACTCGGGACGCGTTTGCAAAGCAGCAGGAGGCTACTGGCGAGGTGGACATGATATATCCGGCCATGTCTTCATCTTGGTGATATCCTCAGCATCGCTACTGTACGAGCTATATTTGACGGATAGACATTCGACACATCCATCTGTGTCCCCTAGAGCAGCTGCAAACGTTGCGCACGATCTGTCAGCTGAAGAGAAGAAGAGTGTGGGAGGTTGGGAAAGCGAGACAGAAGCAAAACTCAGATTGTACGCACGTTATTTCATATACGGCATCGTGGCACTCGACTGTCTCATGTTGCTGACGACAGCCATATGGTTTCATACGTGGCTGGAGAAGTTGAATGGAATGTTAATTGCCGGAATTGGTTTATACGTGACCTACTTCCTGGGGGACTTTGTGCCGGCCTGGAGACAGATCGTGGGTGGACTATGACTTGCATGAATTAAGCGGTACTGAACATATTTTACCGCGGCAAATTGAATTACTAATCTGCCCACGAATACTCTACTCACAGGAGGATACTATCACTGGGGTTTTTGAAGCCTGCGATCAGAGGATGACGTGTAGTTAACGTCGCTGCCGAAAGTGCAAGAAATTCCTGGTGGGATTGAGTACAAACGGACTTCGATCTAGTGAGTGGCTGTTGCCACGTTTACAACATACGGGTTTACTATAGAAGGTGACCGAGGAGTCTCAGACATGCTATTCACTTGCACAGAATCAAATCCACCATATTCGTCCTCCTCTTATCAAAACAATTGCAATTCAGTTATGACCTTGCAGGCATCCCTCTCTGGCTACATCCGTCCACGTGCCACAAGTATTATTAGCCAAGAAGACTTCTGTCACCCTACCCCTTGACACTCAATACCTATCTGGAATGCCAACGATGTAACTGCATAGGGTACCTTTGGTCGAGACATCCATCCTGAAGCTGGAATCAATAGAGTCATCAGCGCGCGCCACTTCGACAAATTCACTTACAGTGGCATCAACCCACGCCGTGTTTAGTATAACATGTCTATAGCCCAGACAGATTCTGCTATACAACAACTAGCAGATCGCTGCAGTGTATCTGCCTTGTTTCTAGCATGCTCTGTTCTCGGATGCTTGTAATCGTGGTGTCCTGACTGTTGCTTCACACTGGAAGCCGTTTGTGCACAACAAGCCGCGTGTTGCTTGCTCTCCTCATCCACTGGTCACTGCATGAATGATGATAGGAAGAAGTCCAGCACAAGAAGCTTCAAAGTTCAAACATATCTGGCACATTGCGATGCGGTGACGAACCAGTCCTGACGGGAAAGTGAAAACGATCCTGTGCCCACAAAGTTATCTTTGAATCATAGATTGGTGAGATGACCTTCACTTTCACTCAGAAATGCAAAGCTTCACATTTTTTCACGACGTTGATTGTAGTATGGGGCCGACAAACGAATCCCAGAGTGTTCTGCTTTAAAAAGCAAAGTCGTTCTACCTAAACCATTCGAAATCTAGCACAACTGCATATACAGTATTCGCAATCACTGTATATCGGTTTCGCGGTCGCTCAGAGTAAGTCACCAAAACAACACATCCCGCCCAGCTCTACGATAGCCTGAGAACAGCCACTCATTCGATTGTGTAGTTTCATCGGTCATGCTTATACGAGAGACCTTCTGGTTCACGCGGCGAGCACAGCATGGCTCACCACTGATATCTAGAATGCCTTTGGAGATTCGCCTCATGATCTTACGACAACTCATGACTCGAGCTGAACCTGTACCTGTTCTACAAAGTTCGACTAAGACAGATGATCCTCCTCAGAAGATCGAATTCCAAATCTTGCGAGTATGCCAGATACTTTATAGCGAAGGCATTGGCCTCATGTGTCGAGAGAACGTCCTTCGACTGTCAGTGACACTCGTTGGGCGTGCTCTGGGAAAAGTCAACTTGTTCTGCCTACGCACGCACAGAAATATAAACCTTGCCAATATCTATCTCCCTCATTGGATGTATTACACTGAGGAACTCGTCGAGCTCTACACCAGAATTAGGCTCGATTTTGGATATGAGAAGGGCAACCGATTCTACGTGGATAGTGCTCTAACCGGCCTGGAGGTCGCAATACAGAAGCTGCAGAACATGTTTAACAAGAAGAATCTGCAAATTGCCTTTCCGGAGAAGATGGTTGACCGCTGCAGACGGGGCAATATATCGTCGAAGCGATGGCTAGGATCGTTCAGAAGTCTACGTTGCCAGAAGATTCAGTTCGTTGATTTCGAGCAGCATGAATGGGCACAGATCGCACAAGTCGTCCAGAGTAGGAAGGAGGTCATGAACCTGCCGGCAGAAGCTGAGAGGGTTTTGGCTTATCTGGGACGCTGTGGAAGATTAGCGAATGGGCGAAACAGAAACAATAGGAACGATACAACAATAGTTGCACTTACCGAGTCGGCGAGATTGTTCGAGGTCAACAAATTCAACGAAGCAAAAACTGCGATCTTGGAGAAGGCAGATAGATACATTGAGATGGCGAAAGAGGAGTTCTTGGCAGTTGACGAAGGGGCAGCAGCAAACTCTCTGACAAGCAACGGCTAGACATGGAATCGCAGGAAGAGTCGACTCCAGAGACAACTGCAAGGGCTGTGGTCTTGGAAGCTCTGGTTAACATAACATTGTACTTTGGCTCAAAATAGCAATGTGCGACAGCTCAGGTACGGTTCTCTGAGGCTGAAGTGAGCAAGCACAAGAAGAGCGACGTCTTCGTCACCAACGTTGATAAATCATGTTTCATTCACAGCAATAGCTTGACTTGCACTGCATCTCTGCTGTAAGACCTCTTCTTTTGCAAGGCCCCATCTGAGAATGGTATGATAGGTTGGTCTTTTTGTCCTAGTCCATGTGATGTAGCAGTGGCAACCCTGATATCACCTTCACTTCTCAGCGTCGATACTTTCACTTGCAACGAACAAATTAACATGTGAATGCGTTCACCTTGAAGTCCACCACAAGTATAAGTACTAACATCGTTCTCGTTTTCCCACAATCGAAATTCCAACTACACCTCCACTCTAACCTCCTATTCCCACCTCGATCGATACCATATCACTACGCAGGTTACACATTGAAATATTGAGGGCAAGGAAAAGCATATACAGATCATGGCGACTCAAGAATCACATCATGATAACCCTCCTGCGCCTTCTTCAAACCACTGCGCTCCCACATCGCCAACACGATCCTTCAAAAAGCCCAGCGTTAATCAAAACGCCAGCCCTTTGATGAGCCTGCCTACCGAAATCCGCCTCACGATCCTACGCGAGTTGTTGAAACATCCTCGACCCTTTCTGTCAGTAAATCGCATGCTGAAAGAATTCGTGGAATCCATGATGTCCGACAGAAACCTGAAAGGGTACGTGAATATCTTTGCCCAATGCATAACCCGTATATTACAGAAGCCATGCACAGCCATGTGCTGGGCAGAGAATCAACTCAATATCTGTTGGAAGACAGCTTTCAGCTATGGCCAGCCGTCATGTCCGCTTGTCAGGGCGTATATGTAGAAGCGTACGAGATATTGTACCACGAGAACCAAATGCAATTGACAATTCAGACCGAGTTCTGCTCACGCCGTGGCACTGGACAGCATGTCACGACCTTCGTACATTCGATCTGCCAGGAACTAATTATAGGGGATTTCCGAAGCACAGATTCTCTCAATCCTGCTGTACGTGACTTCGTGCTACGATTCAAGAATCTCAAGCTCGATCTCAACATCATCTCTTGGCAGGGTGAGTTTCGTGTCGAGTGTATATTCATTGGTGGAGTCATTGCGTCAAAGCAAGTTAAAGCTATACATTCGAACCCCTTTCGTTTTCAGTCTTATCGAAGTCGAGCCGAAATCATGGACTGTTTCCAGTCGCTCCGACTCGCAGGTTTTATGTTCTTTGAGTTGTCAAAATCCCTTGTTCTGATAGCTAAGGCTGTATGTGGCGAGAAGCTTCCACCCGGTTTTGCTAAGCTTCAAAAATCGATTGGAATGGGCAGACACGACGATCCGCACGATGAGCATCGGTATGCTTGGAACGATGGAATCTGCAATGTATGGTGTGAATTCATTGCTGCCGGATAAACCAGAAGGATGTTGAGGTACCGAGAGCAAGGACTATACACAATTTCGAGTGGTGTCAACTCGTGCTTGTTAGCAAGAATACTTTCGGATGTGACTGACTTAGCCAGCCACTGCGAACGATCAATCCTGGTAAGGCTGTCGTGTGACTCTGCGATTCATGCACAGCATTCTATGTCAGATGGGGAGACGGAGATGGAAAGTGAGATGCTTCGGGACCACTGATCCGCCATGCTGCAACCACTACTGATGGCTTGATCAGAAGGAAAGTGGTATCGAAACTCCTTATCAGAGGCTGGCAGTTACAGCATGGACAGACATGCGAACTAACTCTGACCTCTACAAAGTCACTACCAACTAGCACATACAAAACCTGAGCTGCCAAATCGATAAAGGCTTCACAGAACACCCCTCGCTATTCACTTGATTGACTCTGCAAAAATCGGTGCGTGCATACTGTAAGAAAAAGAACAATGCCAAAACTTGAACTGAGCTCTTGAGCACAGTACTAGACACCCTATACGCACATGATACCCCTTTCTAATCCCCAAATTGACTCATTCAAAGACCTGTCCGTTGCTAAACACGCTATCCCTTGCCTTTGTACGTATCCCTACGTGGCAATAAAGTGTAGATATGTCCTTCGAAGCATCATCATTCTGAATGTGGAGATGTATGCTTCTCTACCTACCTAGTTGTCATACGAAAAAAGGACAACGATTGAAACAGTAGTCGAAGCGTCGATGAGGTCAGTATACTTACAGGTGTTGCGATGCGCAAGATGCGTCGTTTTCACGTGCCCCTTTCGTCAGGTACCTAGGTATTGTATCTTATTAACTTAGAATATGGTGCTGGACTCTCTTGCATAGTGTGTGATAGACTTTGAGCAAGACTTCTGATCTAGCTACGCAACAAGGATCACTGAAAGAGTGACAGTAAGGAGCACCGAGGGTGTCGTCTTCACGGCTACATTACAAGCAACTCGTTCGACATATTTCAAAGTAGCTACCTTGTGTAACTACTTCATTTCACACTAGCCTTCTTCCCAACAATCTATACTCATAAACCGGCACGCAGCACAACCTCCACCTTTCCATCTCAATCCCCCACCCCCCTCCTCCTAACCTCAACACAAGCCTCAACATCCGGCACCAAGTTCCTCCCGAACCACCAAGCCCCTCGCCGTTCCCCAAGACTCCTAACATCATAATTCATAAACAAATAAGCAAACATCATCATCAACTCATGGCTTACAAAAAACCGTCCTGGACACGCATGTCTCCCATGACCAAAGGGGTAATGCGCCACGCTTGTTGTCACGAGGCCCGTCTGTCTGAATTTTAGACCGTCTGTTGTTGGGTTTTTGTCTGATGTGTTCCTGGACTCTTAGGCTTCGTGGGGACGGGAGTAGCGGAATGCGTCGTAGTTCGTGGTGGTGGGGCCGAGGAGGTCTGCGTCGGAGGAGATTGGTTTCAGCGGACAGGATAGTGTGGTGCCATGTGCGAAGTGGGTTGTGCCGTCGGGAATCATAATGCCGTTGGGGCGACGACTTTGGTGAACGAGGGTTTGGGCGAAGCCGCTGTAGCGCTGGCTCTCACGGATTGCAGAGTCCATTTTTTTCATGCGTGCTAGACCTTTTTTGGTCCATTGGTTGCCTTCTTCTGCGTAGATTCGTGTTGCTTCTGCTCTCAGATGTTCTAGGACACTTGGATCTGAAGATGGGATGTCGAGTAGTGTGCCGTGGCCGGTTAGGGTGGTCGTGTGGATAGAAGCGAAGTTTATTGGCATGATTCGCATTGCTATCCTTGTTGCGTTGTACTCGATAGGTTCGTCCTCTGCTTGTGCGGTACGGATGGTCCAGGTGATGAAATCGTTTGGTTCCTTCCAGTTGTCGTATTCCCGAACACCGGCATCCTTCTTTCGGATATCGTCTAGTCTCTGTTTGATCACTGACAGACTGTGTTTCGCAGTCTGCCAGAAATGATACTTGCTTGCCAACCCAACCACAGGACCAACGATTGGGTGAAGCACTTTCGTGGTCAGACCGAATATCAGAAGGCCGCGAATAAAGTCGTCGGTAATGCCGGCCATGTTGTTCAGATACTCCTTGTTTCTGCACAGTGGTTCTCCCACAACCATTCGATTAGTGATCTTGGGAATGATCTTCAGGAACATGTCGAACAGGTTGATCATCTGCCAATCTTGTGACATGCCGAACATCTCGTCCACGTCCTAACAGATTTCATTGTTGATATCTAGCAAAAGGGCATTAAGGTTTCTGGGCCAGGTTTTTGTGGACGACATGCTCGTGGTAGGGATTTTGCAAAATGATAGGCTTCACAAACACGTACTCGCCGTTTACAAATCGTAGTGGGCGGCACTTGTGGACAAGACATGATCTGGCTGGTCCAGCAGCCACTGCATCTATGATGTTGGGAGAACGATCTCTGCGCCTGCTCCCTGGCTGCCCGGGAGAACAAAAGGTTTGCCGTTCTTGCTGTGGGTGTTATAGCCATCCTGGATCCATTTCTCACTGTTTGAAAAGGCGCCTATGATGTTCCGAAGTGCTGCGAGCCGGCCTTTGCCATGCCCAACCCACGGTATCGATTATGGATATCTCGGCGCATATATCAATGAGACCAAGATGGAGATTGTAAACGCTACAAATGTAGCAGTGAGGATGTTAGTGAAGGAAAGGTACTCAAGGACATTGCTGTGAGGAATGTTGTCCATAGGTAATGTGCAAGAGATCACGCTGTTACGTACCTAGCTGACGTGTCATTTACTGACAGTAAAAGTCCTTGAGTGAGAGAGACTTGTTCTAAAGCAAGCCTGAGTGACGCCGTTGGAGGCTCAATGGATCTCGATTAAGCGCTAGTGTCCCGCATTTCAACGACCTATTTTTAACGCTCGTAATCGAGAACCATGCCTAGGTGGGGATAACTTTCGAAATTAATCAATACATTATAGCATCCAGTGCTTTTCAATGCTTCAGGTATACGGTTACCACCAATGAAAACCTTACATACCTGCAAACATACAGCCACAAGCATGTTAATAGAACACTACTAATACTCGCGTTGATGGTGCCAAGACCAGGTTCAAACCAAGTAAACAACAAATTGATGATTAGATATATGTAGTTCTTCAATACGCCAAAAACTGTCAGAGATTGACGAAATCAATGATCAATGCACGCTATGAACAGTCTCCCTCGCCACTGTTCAAATTCCTTACCCCCACGACGGCTTCTTAATCATCCCATTTATCAAACACAGGCTGCCACTCCTGTCCTGGATATGCCGTAGCACTCATCATAGGCTCGTCGTCGCTTTCATATCCCTCTGGCCTCGAGCCAACTAGTTCGTGGATCTCCACTGCTTTACTTGTCTGTAGTGGTGCTCGTACCGGTCTTGCCTCTGGTGGAGGAGGGGTCGGTCCGTTCGTGAGGGAGGCGCGCGGGTCATGAGGATATGACGATTGTGCAGGAGACTTCCCAGACAGAGAAGGATCGCGATTTACATGTCCACTAACAGCTGGCGCGTCTGACGTAGTGTCTGGCCGAGCAGTCGTTGGTGGCGCCTGTGCTGTTGGTGCAGCACCAGTATCAGCTGATCTTGAGCCCCTGTCATTGGCAAGTCCAGACTGCGTAGACTGTTCATTGCGACGGTCCATCGTTTGAGGCTGAGAATTTTGTTCATGTCCCTTCGCTGCTGCATTTCTGTTCTGATTCGCAAGGTCCAAGATAGTGCCAGCCGGATAATGCTTGTTACGTTCGCCGGTGGCGCTGCGTCCAAGGTCACTTTCGCTAGTTTGTGATCTTGTTTGATCCCAGGTCCGTGCCCTTGTAGGCGGTGGAGAAGCCTCATCTGTGGAGCGAGTCGGTGGCGCGCCATAACCCGTCATGCTTGATCCCGTGGCGTCGTTGTGGTCACTTGGCTGACCTCTTCGCTCTTCAGACGAGTCTACGGGCCCGGATTTATTGTAATAAGTGGCAAAGTCGGTGCTCGGCTGAGTTGGTGCGGAGGCGTTGCCAACTGGAGTGCCACTGCGGCTAACTGTTGGGCCTTTACCCCTTAACGATGCATTCTTTGAGATTGAGACATTCGAAAAGGATCTCCTGGGACCCGGCACATCTCCTGCGGGTGTTGACGTCGAAGTTGCCACCGGCACTTGAGCGGGCCTCGTCGTACTCTTTGACGGCGGCATACCATGTCCCATGAACTTCTCAGCAACAGTCTGCGGACGACTTGGCTCAGTCTCCGCACTGGGCATTGTGTTGTTGTTGCCTGCACCTGCCTTTTCCAGCATGATTCTCTTGATTTCGCGTTGCCTTGAACTGGTTGCTGAAGCTGAGTCCGGATTACGCTGTGATTGTATGTCTTCACCAGGAAGGCCGATCGTCCATGGTTTTTCTTGATCCTCCGGTGATCGGTGAACGCCTCCAACAGGTGAGACTTTCTTGTTTGAGAAAGTGCCAAGATCGTTTGCAGGCGCTGGAGCGAGGCCATTAAATTCCTCTGTGAGATCTTCCGATGTAGGTCGCCCAAGTTTTGGACTACGTGAGCGAGTATGTAAGGCTTGGACACGAGGCGTGATGTTGCTTGCTTGCTGTGATGATCCAGGTTGGGCGTACTGGTCGACTGGCGAAGCAGTACCGTGACGCAAATCTGAGCGATAGGATATGTCTTTGTTCGCTCGTGTAGAAGGTATCTGCGATTGCGGCTGCACGGAGTGAGGCGCGGCAGTCAAGGGAGCTGCTTGAGCTCCAGTGGTCTGACGCGATTGCAGATAAGAGTTCGGCACTGGCGGTGCTGAGGCAGGCGTAAGGCCAAGTGGACGATCACCTGTATCAACACGAAGATCAGGTCGTTGCTCAGTAGAATATTGTCCCATATTTTCAGATTGATACTGTTGATGTTGTTGCGGGTCGTGTGTATATAGGCGCTGCGTCTCTTGATGCCATGCATGGGGATGTCGACCTTGATCTTGTGTTGTTGGTGACGTGGCTAGTGAATAAAAAGGCGCTGCAGCTGGAGCTGGACGATTTTGTGACTGTTGCTGATTGGAAACTTGTCGACCCTGGTAAGAACCGAGTTGTCCAAGCTGATTAGACTGCTGGTGTGACTGACCGAATTGCTGCGCTTGATCGCCATATTGTTGCGCTTGCGGCTGGCCGTAATAGCCTTCTCGAGGAGGTTCCATTCCTTGAAACTGCTGCCCAGGTTGACTCATGAACCGTTGTTGGTTCGCTGGATGTTGATTATACAGAGATTGAGATTGCATGTCAGGATGTGATGCGTTCGGCGGCAGTGTAGAAGATCGTGAAGGTACAGATTGTTGATATTGCTCGTTCGACGGAGACCTTGTAAACAAGCCAGAAAACCTCTTCTTCTTTCCATTGGGTGCTAACATGGATTGTTCTTGTCCTTGCACGTTTGAACGCCCAAAATTTGCCTGTCCCGATTGAGACTGAGTAAAGGTAGTCAACTTAAATAGATCCCTAGATAGCTTGCGAGGCCCCGATTGTGGTCGCTGTTGGTCCGCCACTTCGTTATGCTGTTCGGTTTCAGGACCGCGTGAACTCGTGCTATTACGGCTTCCGAACTTGAACAAACTGCTGCGTCGCTGGTCCAACTCTGGACGAGACCTCTCCGCTTCAGGTTGCCTCCGCGATTGCGATCTCGATTGCGTACGGAACAGATCCCCAAATTTACTACCATTTCTTCCTCGATCACCACCGTCTGTTCTGTTGTTGGTCTCAGGCTCAAGCTGTTGCTGTAAATAACGCTGTTCGTGTTGCTCTGGTTGCTGCTGAACGCTCACTGGTGGCTGATAGCTGTGACCAGGCTGTACAGATTCTGCGGCTGCGGGAGTATCAGGCACAGCTTCACGCGTAGTATTCGACGAAGGGTAGTCGGGTTGAACTTGCTCCTTGATGGGTGACTGACTCTTTGGTCTTGTTGGTCGTAATTCTCTGGTATATGGGCCTGGTATGCGGAAACCTCCTTCCTCATCCTGTGGTATGGATGACGAAATAACAGGCCGATACTTGGCTAACTCCTCTGGTGGACGTCTAGCGCTAGGCAAAGGACTTTCCGGATTTCCTTGTTCAGGATTTCCCGCTACATCCAGTGCAATCGCACGGGTTGCTTGGCGGTCAATGTTTCCCGTGTCGGCGTTCGATTGTTGCGCCAAATCTCTAGTTTGTGCGTTAAGACTATCCATCGCATGAGCTCTCTGTTGACCAGAGTGCATCAAGCTTTCATTGCCCACGAAAGAAAATGGTCGAGTCTGCTCGGCAGATGCCAGCTGATCTTGACCAAGTTGGGACATGGGCACGATCTGGGCACCCGATCTTACTGTCGGCGATCGAGCATAGGGTTGAGTGTGTTCCGTTAAGGCCGTCTCATTCAGCCGATTTTTGTCTGCTCTTTCGGCTGTAGGGGTGGTGTCAGGAACTGCAGGGGAGATTGTAGGCTGAATATCGCCAGCAGTATAAGGATCGATGTTACGGGGAGCTTGGTGTTCTATAGGAGGGCTTACAGTCCGAGCTGCCATGCTTTGTCGACGAGGCTGGTCGCTAACACTGGATACATCCGATACACTGGAATCGCGTCTGCCATCATCCCCACCCGGGTTGAGCATGCCAGTCGATGTTCTGCCTGCATAATGCTCTGAGCCAGTAACACTAACCGCTGCTGTGGATTTACGCTTATCGACAACGTCGGCAGGCGATTGTGGTGTAACATCTACAGATGTAGTGGCAGGATGCTCAGCCGTGCTCAGTGATCGAGGAGTCTGATCTTGACTAACAGTACTGACCGTTCTGTAAGGTGTGCTAGGCTTGTCGGTGGCTCTGGTGCTAACTTGAGATATCGGAGAAAATGGAGGCTGCGCTGTACTTCGTTCTGCCAAGCCTGGTACATTTGCGCCGCTATCTCCTGGTTGCTTCGTTGCGAAGTACTGAGAGAGATTCGATTCGTCGATTGGAGTCGTTGCTAATGGGGTGGGAAGCTTTGGCGCACTGATGGATGCCGAGGAATGCTGGCTGGGCTCGGTGGAGAACGAAGCTTTTCGTGTACCCTAAAAGATCAAAAGTTAACATGAGGCTCGCGATTGCAGATAGAAACAGAATTCATTAGCACTATCTCAACTGGGTTCCCATCGTATCAATGAAACGAAAAAGGGTATCATGTTGACACGTTCGCAACACAATGCTCAACGGAACGAAAAGAAATTATCAAGCTACCTTGTTGTTCGCACTGACAGTGCGCAGCTTTTCCTTCCCCTTGGACAACAGACCCTTGCCAAGAACGCTTGCTTTTTTCTTAGCGCCTTCGAGCAACCTTCTGCCGTCCTCTTGCATGTGTTTGTTACCACCAACTCCGTTGGATTCACGCCCATAGTGAGATCGTGGTGGAGTACCGTACTGAGAAATAGCGGGACGTTGACCTGAGAAGATATCAGCATGCTCCGATGTGTTCATCATGGACAACCAAGACTCGAGGTGTCCAATTGGCTGAACATAGGTATCACGGTTGTCGTTGTAAGCTTTGATACGTTGTTGAGCACTAACCATGCCAGAAATTTGCGCTACTGGGATCTTGGCACTGGGAAAGGCGGTGTTTGGATCGTATGGATGCGACAACTGAGTAGTTGAAGGCTCCTGTGACAAGCCACCTGCAGGCGGTGAGGCGATTGTAGCGTTTGTCGGTTTCGACACTGGTGTTGAGGGTCGTGCTGTGGTGTCGCTCACAATGGTCCTAGATGTCGGTGACTCGGGATTTGGCATAGCAGCGGGCGTGGGTGTATTGAAGCTTCGACTTTCATCCTCATCAATGTCCGAGACCGCGGCTGGTGATTGATCATGGTAATTGTGTACCTGATTTGCTGGTGCCTGGACATGTGCCAAATCCTTGTCCTCGTCTTCGTATGCCGGTGTAGAGATGGTCTCAGCCTCGTTTTGTGCTGAGTGAGAGTTTTCTACATGCGCCAATGCGGGAGGTGTGCGCTCATCGTTGCGAGGCACAGCAGGTTGCTGGAATGCCTGATTGGTTGGTTGCTCGCCCGTTGCATACGTCTTCTGACCGGACGGAAACGCACCAGGTACATCAGACATGATGGAGAATTCTTTCTTGCTTGACGAATTCAATCTAGTGAATGCAGGAGACTCTGAGTTCCTCGTAGGGCCAGGTGACGTGGTAGCCTGTCCTGACGCCGGATAGTCCACATTTGTCATGTTTGACCTGGAGGTCAGAGATTGTATGGTCTGGTTGTCCTCAGAACGAGGTTGAGTGGTGTCTCTAGTTGAGTTGACTATACCTCCTGCAGAAGGCGCCGCGCCGTGGTCATTGAACCTGGTGTCCATCGGCCGTATTGGTGCAGTCAAGGTTTCTTGGTCGTCATCAACCACTGCTGGCGGCTCGGTGGTCCTAAATGAGCTCGGATCAGCCACATTTTCGAATCTCTGACTTCCATCACCTGGTCCGTCAGATGTCTGTTCTTCAATTTGCGAAGCCTGAAGTGGCTTGAAATCATTCTGTTCTTGTAGGCTCCTGCTTTGCCGACTAGGCGAGAGCGCCAATGCAGCAGCAGCAAAAGGAGCTGACGTTGGTCGTGAGCTGCCTGTATCCTCATGACGGTCAAACTGTTTCTGCGGTTCGAATTCGTGATGTCGATGGATGCTCGAAGATTTTGGCGTGAGCCTTGTCATAATGTCCGTCTCTAACTGTTCGGGGTCAGGCCCATCTTCCGAATCATGATAAGGCATTGCTGGACGTGCGGAATTCTTTGACTCGATCATTCGACTCGTCCGTAGTGGTGCAGGGACACCACCAGTGACAGAGTGGGACTCATTATCATCATCATCCTCATCGCTCCACCATCTCTCCGATACCTTTGAAGGCGAATCATCGCGTTTGATGCTAGAAGAGTGTTTGTTGAAAGCGGGTTCCAAATTCTTCGTCGTGGTCGGGGTGCTACCATGCTGGTCGGGCGTATCGTCCTCGGAATATCTTTGCCCTGCAACAGGCGTTGTCTCCATAGAACCAGGAGTCGTCCTTGCAACGTCACGTCCAGGATCGCTGACTGGATGAGGTTCAGCGATTTTGCGTTCTGTCATGCCTGATTCTCGGTCTTTACCACTCAGTCCGCCATCACTTTCGTTAATACTACTAACTTCCGAGTCACCAGTCGTGCTTGACGTCAAAGATGGATCATGGAAAAGCACAGCAAGGGCTGAGCCCGCAGTCGCAGCCGCCGCAAAAGCTTGAGCTTGAATGCCATTGTACTCAGACCGCCAGCTTTCTCCTTTTGGTGCAGTCGCAGTAGGCAGACTGTCACTACTCTCAGTTCTGGCAGGATCGTTGGCTGCGGCAGGCCGGCGTGACGAAATAGTGGATGCGATTGATGCCTCTGGTGTGCCCGACCTGGCGACACTAGTGGATGACAGCCAACCACCGGGTAAAGACGGGCGGAAGCTTTCATCTCGGCTGGCGAGAGGTCGGGAGGAGGGTGCCAAACTGTTAATAGCTGACGCCTTAGGTGTCCGCTCGGACTCGTTACTGGCAAAAGAACGAACGTTTCTATCCAGCGAATCAAAGTCTGGAATACGAGAATACGTATCCGACGACTCAATTCCAGGAGTGGTTGGGTTGCTATCTTGGATTCCATGTCTGGCCTTGAATTCTCTTCTGGCTTCAGACCAATCCCGCCACTCTTCGGAGGTGGTGCGCAGGTCAGAGATACCAGAAGCCTGTGACTCCTGCTTCTGTAACGTCGGAACACCAGATTGTGTCGCGGCAGATCCATACTGGAAGTCGATAGAGTCTCTGCTTCTTGGCTGCTGGTGCACCAAAATGGCTGGACCTGGTCTCATCATGTGCGCTCGTGTTGCAGTGTCTTTGGTGGTCTGAGCATCTTCCACGGTTATTGCTGACTGTGGCTCAGGAATATCAGGTGGTCCAACACTGAAAGGCCTGCTCGCCGGGCTAGGGCTATCGCGACGCTGCGTATCGAGTCTTCGCGGCATGGGTAATTCCTCGTCGGCTTGTTCTTGCTCAGACAAAGGTTGTTGAGACGATCGATCCCAGGGCTGTGCTCTTGATCTATCCATGATGGGACTAATATCGGAAGTACTTGTCGTGTCTGATCTCAACACTGAATCCTGGGATGCAGTGGTTGAATCTCGTCTACGGTTTTCTGCCTCAAATGCATCATTGATCATACTTCGATACCCATGCGGTGTCTTGTGCTGTGTCTCACGCAAATCCTCAGGTACGGTACCGAGGGCGTCGTTCGATGGCACTGACGGGTGATTGTATGATTGTAGAGCATCATTCGAACTTGAGCTATCTTGAGGCATGAAATCTGAGCCAAATCCAGAGACGCGATTGATTTGTGGAAGCATTGAAGAAGTGGTTTCTACATCAAGAAATTGCTGACTTATGGGGCGTGAGGGATGGTGAGAGTCCCCTGTAGTCGAGGATGCCGGATCCGATCGGTCGGTGTACTTCGAGGATGCCGATGGATTGGGAGTTTGTTGTGGTAGACTCGTGTCTATTGGTTGGATTGGTCTCGAAGGAGCAGCAGCACCTGAAGCTGTAGTAGCAAATTTGTTTTCTAGACCATACTCACTTTTTCGTTCGGCAACAGTATCCAGTGCAGGTTGTCTTCTTCGACCTGTGTCCACGTCCGCATTAGCACCTTGGGGCAAAGGAGCTGATCCTGAAGCCGTGTCCCTGTTTATGCTATCCATGCTCGGCCTAGAGGACTCTTGCGACTGGCGCTCCTTTTCTCGTTCTTCTTCCAATCTCCTATAGATGTCGGCTGGTCGAACGAAAGGGAGTGGTTTCGAGGTTCCTCCTGCACCGGTAGTGGCTGGCACTGTTGCAGGAGGCGCTGCTCGTGCCATACTTGGTGCAAAATCTGTTTGGCTTAGACTACTCTTTCTGGGAGGAAATGGGCGACTAGCAGAATTCGAACTTCGGCTATCAGGCCTTGGGGCATCTCGGTATGAGTCCATAGAAGATCGCCCGTGCATGTCGGGTTCTCTGTTCATGTGCATGCTCTGAAGTGGCATAGTCTGCTGTCTTGGAGGATGTGCGTAGTCTTGATGCTGCTCGTAATATCGGGGTGCGCCAAGTTGAGAATTTTGAAAGCCATGGAAGGCAGGGCCAGAGGCATTGGAAACAGGGTAACCTCCATATTCGTCGCCTCGATCGAATGACATTCTGTGCGAGGCACTGGAAGCAGGAGGATTGGTATAGCTGCGCCGATCTTGCGATAGAGGTGGCTGAATGGGCTGCTCTTCATATGAACCATATGGATCGTCGCCCCAGTCATCTCCTCCATAATCGACTTGTCTCGCTTCAGCCCACTTGCGCGTGACATTTCTGTTCATGTTAGGGCGGTATGAATATTGCTGGTTCGACATGTTGGGCCGGTGTTGTGATTCAGTGGTAGCGGTGGGTGGATAGTGTCAGTATGCAACAATAGCCGTCAGTAGCGACTATGTCTGGTGTAGTGGTTTAATAGTGACTCTCTGAGAGGATTCGTAGAACAAGACGAGCGGAAATGGGTATCATGCATCGAAGTCTGCGTATGAGGCACTGCGCAATGCGAAAACAAGAGAAAGCAGCAGGCTGGGTATATGTGTATGATGGCTACCGTAACACGAACATCACCAAAACAACTTCAAAGACGATTGCGAGTAAGATGAACGCTCAGAGAGACGACGAAGTGATAACACCAAAGTCGACGAGTAATGGATGTTGTACAGCGTCGATTACAACTCGTGTCATTTCCAAGAACTTGAATTCAGGCTGGAGGGCATCGCGACCTGCCTTGAATGGCTGACGGGCCTCAGCTTCGGGGAAGGCCTCATGCACCCACTCCACACAGCAAACTGCGTCAGCGACCATGACTGGTTCGATGACTGCGCCACAAGTTTATCTGGTCTTTGCAGATCAATGGCTCGTGCCCTCCAGTCATTGGTGTAGAGCCTTTATTTTCCGGAATTGACGGGCGAAACATCGCCCGGCGCTCCATCATGCTGCCGAAGTTGACACGATCGAAAGTTGCTTCACTACACTAGAACTGCGCTTCGTGAAAGAAGAAGAACGAGACCTCTCTACAACCATAATGTACTAACAAACACGTTTGCGCATATTGATAGGCTATAAATTTGCTACTGTTGCCAAAGTCTTTGCCCTCGCCACCTGAGTCCCTACCTATTGCCGAGCCAGCATCTCTGAACAATCGCCGTTTCCGGCATTGAATCCTACTACCTTTAGGGACAAACTTGTCTTCGTAAAACGACTCTACCTCCACTCAGGCACTTTCAATACGAGTCTTCGGTGCAGGCACTTCTTCAACTTCCATCAGGATGGTGACATCCATTCAGGACCGCACCTCCGAGTTCCGCACCATCCTTGCCCAAGCACAGAAACGACAAAACAACAAGACAGCACAGCAGCGGCAGTCCCTTCTTACCGATGCCCAGAAAGTGGAAGCAAATGGCGATGGCGCACCTCGAAGCGCGCGCTCACAATTCGCACGAGACGCAGTTGCGGTAGGCCGGGGAATTACAGCAACTATGGGCAAACTGGAGCGACTGGCACAACTCGCGAGACGGAAAGCGATATTTGACGATAAACCAGAAGAGATCAACCAACTTACCTTCGTCATCAAACAAGACCTCTCGCGCCTCAACAGCCAGATTTCGAACCTTCAATTAACGAACCAACAACAACACTCTTCCCAACCAAAAGCACAAGATCAAGAAGGTCAACATAATAAAAACGTCGTATTACTACTGCAAAACAAGGTCGCCGATGTAGCTGCCAACTTCAAGGATACGCTCGAGGTTCGGACGAAGAACATCCAAGCATCCAGGTCACGGACGGAGAACTTCATTTCGAGTGTGAGTGCGAGAAGTTCACATTTCGACACTTCAAGATCTGAATCACCATTATATCAAGGCGCAACGAATGGGAAGTCGCCGCGCGCCGCACAATCTTCAGCAAATGACCTCTTGACTCTTGAACCCTCCTCCTCGTCAGCGTTAAGCATGGGTGGACCACAATCAGAACAGCAGATGCTACTGATGGAGGAAGCCAATGCGCCAGGCCAGTACATACAGCAACGAGGCCAAGCGATTGAAGCTATAGAACGTACGATAAATGAGTTGGGTGGCATATTTACACAGCTAGCTGGCATGGTTGCGGAACAAGGAGAAATGCTGCAACGAATAGATGCCAATACAGAGGATGTGGTTGATAATGTTCAAGGGGCGCAACGGGAATTGCTGAAGTACTGGAGCAGAGTACAGGGAAATAGATGGCTAGTTGCAAAGATGTTCGGGGTGTTAATGATCTTCTTTCTGCTGTGGGTGTTGATATCTGGCTGATCGGCTCAGCTAATGTTGAAATTCAATCTCAAGAAGCAGTTCAGTGAGCGTTCGCGGTACAAGTTTCATAGCAAGCATAGAGTTGGTCGGCCCCAGCACTCACTTTTGTAGTCCATTACACTTCAATTGGTAGAGTGATGGCTAGGGCAGGAAGAACTTGGGGGTGGGCCACAATACACTCGCATTCAGGGTGTAAGATATATGGGGTTTTCTCCATCAGCTCGAAGCGCGGAAAGCCACGGCCGTGGTTATTGTAATAATGAAGACCTGAACAACGTTCTAGCATCGCTGAATGATCTTACTTAGCATTCCAATGAAAGTGGCCAATATTTAACCTCAGCAAGCACGGATGTAGTTTGCGAACACTTGGTCAGACACGTCTTGCGTATTCATCAGATCCTTCCAGACGCTGTTGCTTCTCAATGGCATATTTCGCATCAATGTACACCTCACATGAGGTGCTGCATGTGTCTGTCCCAATTGAGTTCCAGTTCTAGGTATCGTCTAGTCGTTTCTCATTAATTCAAGTTGCCGGGATCGTTCCATCAACCGCTTCACCTCCGTGACCGAGATTTAGAATTGATCCAGAGTCATACTAACACTAACATCTGTCCCCTCCACCATCCTCGTAAACTCTTCAAAGCTGATCTTCCCATCACCATCCCGATCTGCCTCCATGATAGTCTTGTCTACAATCTGCTGCAGCTGCTGATCCTTCAAATTGCTCCCGACCATCATCTTCAGCACTATAAACAACTCGCCGTTTGAGATGTACCCGTCACGGTCAATGTCGTAAACTTTAAATGCGAACTTCAACTTCTCTTCCTTGTTGCCCTTGCTGCTGAACGCGGATAAACCTAGCACGAACTCTTGGAAGTCTACGTCGCCACCGCCGTCCTCGTCGAAAATTGCTATCATTCTGCCCTCAAGTAGTTAGTGGTGATCCCAAACTGTGTCGGCGGACAGGAACATGAAAGTGTAACATCGTCGCCGTAGAGTGCTGACGAGAAAGACAAGACAAACCTCGTAGCCAGTGGGTTGCTTGAAACCTGCGGTAACGACAAGAATTCCTCCCGCTCGATTGTGCCGGAGTTGTCCTTGGTTGTGGTATTAGTGTCATTCTTCTTGCTCTCTTTCCAGGAATCCCATGCGTACTTTATCCAACTTCATAAACCGCTTCCGTAATCGATCGACCTCCTCTCTATCGACTGCGAGCCATCCGCATTAGCATGTCCCCGTTCTGAGTCAAGTAGATCATGAGAAGAATGGGTGCGAGCGTTGTGAGAGCACAGCCATACAGTTCGATCCAGCGACAATATTCTCGATCATCTCACTCCCTGAGTTCGTCTGTCTCCTTCGCGCGTCAAATAGGGCGGCATTGTTGGGTTCTGCTTTGGTTCCAGCCTGAGCGCCGAAGGCGGGTGTTGCCATAATTGTTTAATGGTAATTCGACTTGGAGCGAGATTTGCGCAGTTCAGACCAGGAGAGCCAGGTAAGAGAGGGCGATAGGCCAGTGCAAAGACTTGAATGGTATAGTCAGGTCGTCTGTTACAGTTGTGCAAACACAACCACCGAATGAGCAGAAGTGATATGCGACAAATGGATGTGGCTCGCAGCCCGTCAGTGTCAGCACTCGAGTAAACAGCAGCCCCAGCCAAGCCAGCCAAAGTGCCCGTTCTGTAGCCACGATACAGCATTTATTGACGGCCACCTTGGCAGAGCTCTACTAACGACCCATGGAAGCTACGCTAACCAGATCGAGGCACTCAGCACTAACACTGGCCACATGCCACACCAGCCACAGGTCCTGTCTCAGGGGCAAGCACTAATACCTGACGTGGCTAGTTCTGACGTGCACTGTGGCTTGATTCCTTTTTTAGGTCAACAAGTGATTTCATTCCTTGTGCCCCGCGACCAGCCGCTAAACACAGCTTTCGCAGGCTGAACTCGCTCGCAAGTCGTCACCCCCAAGTCGACGCCAGCTCTGTCTCTTTCTCCCTTGTGCGCAAAAATTAACGCAAGTCAGTCATCCCTCGCACTCCAAATCCGCACCAACACATCGCATCACCAATTCATTAACCATCGAAACACGACTACAACCAACGAATTTTATCGCAAAAATCGATCTAAAATTAACCGCTGATTAAGCGCTATATTCTCATACCAAAATTAATAATTATTGACCAGTCGGTCGCGTGCACTACGAGTAAGGTCATTCGGGTGAGGTGTGGTCACTCTACGTGTCCTCTCGCTCGCTGTTGCTCACCTTGCCTTCACATTACTTTGGCTCGGTCAAATTCCGATGCTGCCGGCACTCCCAAATTGAGCCACAACAAATAGTTGTCGTTCTCTTTGACATTGATTAAACTCGATGTCACGCGTTACTGGTCGGCATACGCGCCCAAAGAAGCTCACACCTAAGCAAAATGTGCATATCTTTCGTGAGGAGCAAGTCGATAATGTTAATGATATCGATGCCATCAGAAATCAAGTAGATACTGGTGTAGAAAAGGCTGAGGAGTCGGTATGTTGCACTTACCTGATCAATCATTCTCTTCAATCACTGACTAATTCTTGCAGGAATACCATTTGCAGCAGGCAATAAAAGCATCTCAAGCACAGAAGCAAGACAAGGCGATCAAAGATGCATATATACCTACACCACCTACCATTTCAAGTGACATCCAATATGACGTGTTGTATCCGAAAGGATGGCAGCAGCCTGCCACCTATATTCGATCATCGGCAACGGTCGAAGATTGTGTTAGCCCGTCGTATTGTATGGATGAGGAAGACGAACTTGCTCTCAAGGTGATAAACTCCAAGTTGCCCGGTTTGTCGCCGATGACCGAGGACCAGTTTGAGGAGGTAATGAGTTTCTTTGAAGAAATTGTGCAACTCGAACAGCCATTCGCCAACATTCACAATGCTCCCGTCATGTCTCTGGATGAATTGATGTTGCTTGTAACGGCTTCGACTCCTGATTCAGTGCAAACCTATGCAAAGTTCGTGTATGAGCATTGGCAGACGAGACGTGTAGTGAAAGGCAACAATGGCGTCCCACCTCAACTGAAGTTCGAAACTGGTCAAGAGAGCGATGATGCAGATCCATATGTGTGCTTTCGACGACGTGAAGTCAAGAATTTCCGCAAAACTCGAAACCGAGATTTGCAGAGTGCTGAAAAGCTTCGCAAGCTTCGACTGGAGCTTGAAACAGCTCGCACCATGCTGTTGATGGTCAGACAACGTGAGCAAGCTCGTAAGGAAGTTCTCGAGATGGACAAACAAGTCTTCGAACAACGACAAGCCTTCCGAGAACTTAAGAGGAAGCTCAAGCAAGCGGGTGACGACGATCTGCTAATCAACCAGAAGAAACCGAAGCTGGCACCAGTAGTAACACAAGACCAGCAGCTGCAACAACAGCTCGCCAGTGCTGCCGTGAGACCGTCTGGTGCTGAGCTCAAGACAGTCGAGGACCTTCGCGCCGAACGAGAACGTGCTATTGAGCGAGAGATTCAGATCAATATCGAGAAACACATCCGCTGGAACGACGCCTTCGTCGACAAAACTATGTTTCCCCTCACGCCGGGTACGGAGGAGTTCCAGGACACCAACACACAATTCTTGCCGGCAATGCCTGCCACTGTATATCTGCCGACGCCTCCAGCTAGCGTCTCAGAGGATGAAGCGGACAAGCCGGTCGACAATGGTGATACGGACATGCCTGATGTCTCCAGATCGTCAACGCCCTTCAGATATGCCAGTCCAGTAGGCGATGATGATTATCACCAAGCCATGCCGGCATTTCGGATGAGAATAGGTAGGGGTGGTCGAAGAATACTGGATCGCAAGGTCCCTTACCGGAAAAAGGACATCTCATCAGATGGAGGATATGATGCATTCCGATTTGATCACTCCGACGATGATTCGGATGTTGTTATGGATGAGGAGAGTCCACACCTGGATATCGCAACTCGTAGAGCCAACGAAAGGTGCTTGCTGCTAGGCAAGTCAAGTGAGAGTCAGGCTGCGAATGCCAGGAGAGCTCAACTGGAGCAAGTCAATGCCAGCCATACTCCACAGCAGCAGTCGCAGTTGCAGATATCCACCACTGCTGTTTCTTGATAGTTCAATACCAACATATTTGTGATGGGGCTTCTGCCAATGAAGCTGTTGATTGATCCAATCTTTTTCATCGAATATTCTTGCCTTTTTCCTCTATTTGGTGGGATCGCGTTTGGTTCTTGTTTTCCTCCCGTGCAGTATTCTTGCATTCGCAACTGCTTTTTCTTTTACCAGTCCTCCAGTCGACCCGCAGAGGTGGCATGAGTGGATTTGTTCAATGGTAAGGGAACCATTCAAATAGACGGTGTGTGATGGTCTTGCCAAAGCGGATCAGTGTAATAGTGATGTCGCATACTATAGTGGTTTGAACTTCTTGCTCGGCAAGAACCGTTCAATTGCTTGCCCGCCTATGCACAAGACTGACTAGCCACCGCTGTCCCAAAGGCAGACAACAACTGAAAAAGTAATGCTGATGGTACGGAGAGAGACTCTGCACACCCCCGAGAAAGATCGTATATGTTCTGCTCGCCGTTGCTGGATGGGTCAATGGTGGCGTAGTCATTCAATATACATGACCAGTGCTCCCGGCCTTGATCGAGGTGCTACCGAGAACGGTCCGACGAACAAGGAACGGAACAATTCCCAGGGAATAGAGTCGGCCAGACCCGAGTATCGAAGAGAGCGACGAGGGGAGGAACAAGAGTTCTAGCGAAGCCATGGATAGAGGAGATGGTGGTCCGAAGAGGAAGAGGTCCTCAAAATGCGCTAGACAACACAGCAACTTGAGAGGGAACACGAAGATGATGTGCGTGTGGGCGGCAAGCGCTAGTACCGTAGATGACTAGACTATACCCACCTTGGAATTCTGCTCTCAAAAGTTCATGTAATGTTCAAGGAAGCTTTGCCGATAATATCTAATCGGAAGTGGATTAATTTATGCCGAGACGAGATCAGTAATAACGACAACAGAAAGAGGGCATTGGCCTTCTTGATCACGAGATATCAATCAAATATTGATCACAATATCCTCCAGTCATTCGAACAGATCAGCCATAATGATAGCGATCGGTCTTGAAGGCAGTGCCAACAAACTAGGCGTCGGAGTAATTTACCATCCTGAACATAATAAAAAGTCATTGAAATCACAACCACCAGCCCAGATACTATCTAACATCCGCCACACCTATGTTTCTCCACCAGGCGAAGGCTTCTTACCAAAAGACACAGCCCTACATCACAGAGCGCATGTCACAGACTTGGTAAAGCGATGTCTCAAGGAAGCCAACTTGACAATCAAGGACGTGGACTGCATATGCTACACCAAAGGCCCTGGCATGGGCGCTCCCCTCCAATCCGTCGCCATCGCCGCTCGCACACTAAGTCTACTCTGGAACAAGCCATTGATCGGTGTAAACCATTGTGTAGGACACATCGAAATGGGTCGTGAAATCACCGGCGCAACAAACCCAGTCGTCCTCTACGTCTCGGGTGGCAACACCCAAGTCATCGCTTATAGCATGCAACGCTACCGCATCTTCGGCGAAACCCTCGATATCGCCGTAGGCAACTGCCTCGATCGCTTCGCGCGCACGCTGAACATCTCCAACGATCCAGCACCAGGATACAACATCGAGCAGCTTGCCAAGAAAGGAAACGTGCTTCTTGACCTGCCCTACGCCGTCAAAGGCATGGACTGCTCCTTCTCCGGCATTCTCGCCCGCATCGACGAATACGCCGCACAAATGCATGCCGGCAAACTACACGACCCAGCTACCGGCGCCGCCATCACGCCCGAAGACCTCTGCTTCTCTCTCCAAGAAACAGTCTTCAGTATGCTCGTGGAAATCACAGAGCGTGCCATGGCGCACGTCGGCAGCAACCAAGTCCTTATCGTCGGCGGCGTGGGCTGCAACGAGCGCGTACAAGAGATGATGGGCATCATGGCCAGTGAGAGAGGAGGCAATGTCTACGCTACTGATGAACGATTCTGCATTGACAATGGAATTATGATCGCCCATGCCGGTTTGCTTGCGTACGAGACGGGATTCACGACGGAAATGACGGATAGCACGTGTACGCAAAGGTTTCGTACTGATGATGTGTTTGTTGCTTGGCGAGATGACTAAGAGTGAAGACCAAGAATTCAGAAGGTGATGGGAACAATGATGAAATGATTGATGATCATGAAAATTGAGATGAAATGCTACGTAGGAAGTGATAATTCAATATAACAACGGAAGTGCGATAGGTGACCCTTGAGTCCGTGTTCCTTCTTGTCCGCAAGTGCAGATCTGTTACGGGATATTGGGGGACAAGTTGATCGCGGTATGAAGGACCAGAATCTTTTGGTACGCACGGGGAAAAGGCTTCGCTTACAACAGCAGATGGGATGGTTGTACACAAGGACAGGCTGGAACAGGATTGAACAACGTGCGTGGAGTACGATCTATTGATCACTAGTGTGTCACCATTGAACAAGATTTGGAGGGGATTCAAGCCTGAGGTTTAGGGGAACATGCTTTTTTATTATCTTTGAATACTCTTTGTAGAGACGAGATATTTTGCCGGCCAGATGGATGGCTACATAGTTGAATATTGAAAATCAACTCACGCTATCCTCAGCCACTCAGGGTTACCATTCGCGCCAAGCGGTAGACAGTAGCCGCTATAAAAAGCCATCACAACCCTCCTTTCCATGCGAAAGTACTTGAATCTCGCGTCACTGATTCCTTCCAACACCATGCTAAATCGAAATAGTTTAGAATGTGCCCTCTATTACTTCTTTCCGATCCAGGAAGCCAACTAAGCAGGTCCTTCTCGTCGCTGATTGATAACCGGGACAGGTTTGTATGAGATGGTGGTAACGTACTACACAATACGTATTAGCGTCAGGCAGAACTAGTAGAATGGCGTTCTCTCAATGCTGAGACTTCAAGGGGAGTGCTTACCTTCTTCTTATACCTTGTCGTCACGCTCGTGGCCAAAACACCGTTTCTAACGTTGCTAGTCATGAGATGATTCAACACAGTATGATTGGGTAACGCCAACACACTTCCATCGTCCTTCACCGGCAGATTGCCATTGAGGATAGACTTGGACAGGAACAATGGCAAAGAGGGCGGATGCGGTTGTTCTCGGATGACATCTGCAGCTGCCTCATACCGCTTGTCGTTGTCAGACAAATCGACGTCAACGAGAGCTTGAGGCGTTATCTGACGAAAATCACCCTCTGGTATCTCTTCGACAGGAATTGAGTCGGTCGTATAAGAGGCAGCTTCTTCGTGATCTTCACCTGGAGTGGCGGTGCCAGAGTAATACTCGCGACCTTCCTCGTCTGTTCGAGGCGAGGCTTGAGGCTGGGCTTGATAGGGCGCTTGTTTCTGTGTGCCAGGTGGTAGTATGGACGACTCTCGTCGGGATTTTGGAATGTCGTCTGTGCTGATTTCGATGTAGTTGACGAGAATGTTGTTGAAATCGACGGCGGTGGGAAGCTGTGGGCTCGTGACCATTTGATTGTCTACGAAGAACTTCAAGTGGTGAGTACCGGGCGGAAGGTTGAGTGTTGTTTTCCAATGGTTGGTGCCACTCTCACTACATAGCGAGAAAGTTAGTCAGAGTCTCATCATGTACAAATGGGGCAGGATCATGCATGACGTTTCCCGATTGAGGCAGACGAGAATGAAACATCTTGGGGTTTTACGGATCGACAGGTCAGTGTTCCGTGACGACCATCCACGCGCATTGTCAAAGAAGAATGTGAGAAGCAGAGTTCTACATTGGGTAAATGAGAAACGTACCTCTTCTTTAGCCGAAATTTCTTGTCCCAAGCAGCAAAAGTACCTGTGACAAAGACCTTCTCGGCAGCTTGATTCCACTCAATCACGGTTGGAACAGTCTGCCCTGTGATACCTACACCGTAGGGCTGAAGTTCCTCACTGATGTCTTCTTCTTCTTGCGTGGCTATACTGAGCATGGAGTTCCTTCTGCCAGAAGCATCGGCACCGAGCGGGGTGTGGTCATCAGCATCGAAGAGAGGCACAACATCCGAATCGTTCTTATCGACTGGAGGAAGATTAGGAGAGTCTGGCATCACACCTGGTTCTGCGATAGGCAAGGGGAGTCTGGGTGGTCGATGGTGGGATATTGGAGCATACGGGCGTTCGTCGTAGGCCATGGTCTTGCTGCCATCTTCCAATTCTTCGTGCCTACTTCGCGATGGAAGTATCGCGGATGTAGGAATATCAATGCTGCCTGTCGGAGCTCGGCTCGAGGTATTTAGAGGCTGGGATATGGATCTTGACTCATGTTCATCATCCTTCTTTGGTCTCGAGGTTCTTGAGGTAGATCGTTCAGCTCGACGCGATCTGTTTGGTAAGTCGGGCGACGTGGACTGTAGTATCTTTTCACTCGTAGTTTCTGGGACATGGGTTGTTGTACCTTGGGCAGCCACAGTGCTGGCCGAGACATCTGCAGGTTGCGAAGAGCCCTTGGAGAGAGCCTGAACAGATATCCTACGATTTACTTTGCGCTCTCTTTCGGTCTGCGGCTTCTCGCTGGACTGATTTTGACCCATCTTGCTCTGGCTGCGGAGCGCAGATGTTACCAGTATGTTGCAGTAACTCCGTCAATCTGGAGAGGCGTGAACCGAAAGTGCCAAAGCACAACCTTAAGTGTCACGGTATCATAAGAAGTGGTAGTAGAGTGGTTGAGTTGCACATGTGAGGATGGTTGACCAAATCCAGAATAAACTTTGTGTTGTGCAGGCGGGCATTAAACTTGTGGGAATTGGCCAACCTTCAGCTTGCGACTTTTGTTTGCGATGACGACTGCGCCAGGTAGAACAACCTTTGGTGACAACAGCTGGCAATGTACCATTTGAAGTACTTGTGAAGCGCAAAGGACACGCCATAATTGAGGGCGTGTAACGGTGAAAGATGAACAGTCTACTTGGTCCCAAGACTGTTGATACAGCCATTCGCTGGTTCGAGGTAGCCGGCAAGATTCTATACTACATTTCTCTACCTATCGTTAAGCTCCTGCTTGTGATATTGTACATTCTGCGCCTCCTTCTATCGCCATTTCTCTCTATTGGCAGTGCTTTGGTGCGCCTATTGTTGGTCCCATACAACTTCCTTGCCAAATTTGAGGTGCGCCATTGCCCACAGTGTACGCGACAGAGCTGACTTCTATAGGCTGTCTGGTATTTTCTTGGAGTCGCTATCATCATTGGCATCGTCTTTGCACTGATTGTGCATGGCATTCTGAGAACCTTCGTCGTATTCTTCAGACTCGATCAGAAGCGTGCCTCGAAGCCCCGAGATGTTCCTGCAACTGGTTATGATGTCAAAAGCTATAGAAAAGCCAGAGAAAATAAGAGAAGACAAGCCGAGAGAGAAGAGGAAGAGATAGAAGCTCGAGCTCGAGCACTGGCATCAAGCCCGCTGATCCGTGATGCGCTTAAGAATATGCAGCATGATGATATGATCGACCCACGAGCAGGGAGACCGGATCCGTTGGCTTCCCTACAGCAGCAGACCATACTCGAGCAGACTGACGAAGAAGATTCTTGATTGCGAGGCCGGCTCTCCGTAGCTATTTGGCATTTGCTAAAGCCTGCTGGAACATCGCTTTGCAATGCACTTTGCTGCCCAGCCGTGCGCAAAGAAGGAAAGCACCGCTCAGCTTGCGGTGTAGACTGTATGTCTCTTCTGGCGGAGGAGCAAGACGTTCTCGCAGCATTGTCGGTATATAGCTACGCACTCGATCAGTGACAGTCTGGTCCTTGAAGTCGTACTCATCCGGCGCAAAGTCCATGAAAGGTTCTGCCAACACCATGACGGAGTCAATGTGAGCATTGACCATGGTTTTGGAATCATACCCGGTCAGGTAACCAAGTTGAATCGACAATTCCTCACACCTCTTTCGATCACGCTGTGAGGCTGCTTGGAGGAGACCTATGTATAGCTTGACAAATTTCTCCGGGTAATCTCTGGAGGCTCCGAAGTCAAGAAGCTCAAGCTTGTTGGTTTTGCGATTGAAGAGGAAGTTGGTCCAGTTTGGGTCAGTCTGCATGTATCTGAATTCCATGATCTCTCTCAAACAGAGCTGCAGGATCTGTGTCCCAATCCAGTCTCGCTGTCCCTGGTCGAAGGACTTGATTCTAGTGACTGCAATGCCTTGCATCCGTTCCATTGTTAGTACCTGCTTGCCCGAAGCTTCATCGATAATGCCTGGTACCGTGAAGACCTCGGTATCGTTGGCTAGAAGCTGTTTGAAACGCTTGGCTGCTTCAGCTTCACGAACATAGTCGCACTCCCACGCAAGTTCTGTACGAGCATTTGCGATCGTCCTGTCAAGATACAAGCCTTTTGGGAGCAGTTTGGTAGCATGGAGCAGAAGTGATAGATTGTTCAAGTCAGATGAGATGGAAGCAGCAACTCCAGGATATTGAACTTTGACTGCCACAGATTGACCAGATTTTAGCACAGCGCCATGGACCTGCCCAATAGAAGCAGCTGCCATAGGTTTCTCCTCGAAAGACTGAAACATATCCCTCCAATTACTGCCTAAGTCATTTGCGATGACTTTGTCTCGTTGCGAGGCAGGCATATAGTCCGCACTGTCCTGCACCCTTTGAAGTACCTCAACAACAGCTGGCGGAAGCATCTTAATATCTTGAAAGCTGACCATTTGACCGAGTTTTAATGCCGCTCCTCGCATCTTGGAGAGCTTGGCAACGAGCCTCTCCATGTTGGCAGGACTTAGCATCAGAGACCCTCCTTTTGACCCTCGTATGCCTTCTGAGACTGCACCGAATGCCATGGAGGCAGCTAGACCGCCATACTCGATCAATCGACCCACTCGTGACGACGGAACCTCTGATTCTCGCATCTGGTATGGCTTCGGATCATTGTCTACCTGGCAACCTGTCAGCTGATTAGCTTGAATCACGCAAGCAGAATGAAAGACTTACCTCGAGGTCTTGTAGTTCGCTAGCCATGTTTTTCCCCAGCTGCTTGAGTTCCTGCTTCTCTGCTTCAGAGCTCCGTTGTCTGGCACACGCGCTGGCGTGAAACTCTCGCTTGCCCCCTGGCAAGTATTTCTCCTTCTTCCCAACAAGATGTTTTGACCGTGGGCTATGAAAGAGCTGCGCTAACTGTTCTTCTGTAGGCCCCGGTGCATCAGCTTCCTTGTCGCCTGAGTAGTACACGTCTGCATTTATGTCTTCCGGAACATGAGAATCACCACCTTGCAAGTCGTTCTCGGTCTTTGGCACACGCACTCGTGGTAGAGATGAGAGCACTGGCTTTGCTTGCCCTGGTGGTTGATAGTACACATCCTTCTCCTGATCTATCGAGAACTCAGGTTGGTCACCTGGTGGTTCTGCACTCCTTGCCGGAATCTGGTCTTCGGATCTTCGTTGCGCTATGCGAGCTTCGTCGGATGATAAAGCTGAGCCAGTCGGGGTAGGGATTGACGACTGTGACGAGCTAGCTGGGCTGAAAGTATTTCCCGACTTTTCTAACGGCGTCTTCGCAGCTTCTGTGGAAGGTCTCTTGTTCATGCTTTCCACATCCCCATGGTCTCGACCAATATCGCTGTCCGATGGAGGTATTGTGCCATCTGGCAGAGGATGCCGCTGCGCCTGTGCTTGTTCAACGTGAATCGCACCATCAGCTGGTTTGTCTGTGATGGTATTGCTTTCGGAGCGTGTGTAGTGGTGATCCTGCTGTATTCCTGGTTGCTCCCTGGCTTTGACTTGCTCACCAGTTGAATCACTCGCTTGTGGTATTGAATCGCCTGCATTGCGTGGCACTGCGTGACTAAATGCTTGTGAGGCTGCCGCAAAGGCTGTCGGATTTTGTCGTTGCAAAGCCTTTGTCAAAGACGAGGTTTTGGTGTAAAGCTCGGCTTGCCGGACTCGGATAGCAAAATGATTGTAAGCTACATTTCGAGATGCTCGGAGGACCGCGATCGCATCGAGGATGCGTTTGCCGGACATTCTTGCTCAGGGCCAGTACTACTGGTGCATCTCGCGAATCCAGCTACTGTCTTTCAAAGGTTATCTAGGACGAGCTCTGTATGAGAAGAAAACAATTACAAAATGGGCTAACAGACTTGACAGAGTGGAAATTACGAAGCTTTGTTGGTTTTGCTGTGCGGTGCACCTTATCATCGATGTGAAGTCATTGAATTGGAGATCGTGTTCCTGTGGACGAATCTCCACCACAATTGAGACTGTCTCTGTGAATATGACGGCTGAATTACTTCTTCTACAAACACTGACTCCTGTCCAAAACTGGTTGAGACATTGGGAGACGATTTTCGAGGACCTGCGTGAGGAAGCTAATGCCGAACGGAGAGCTCAATCCGTGATAGCCATCAATCTGTGCGAGGTTCATATCATATGAGCGGGGCTGATGCCAGCGCCTTGAAAGCGCATATTGCAGAGCTCGAACGACAGTTACAGGTTGCGAAGGCACTTCTTGGACGTGCAGAGTCAACTAGTACACCTACCAACGGAGGACTTTTGCTTCCGACGGGGTCATCGTTACACAACCTTCTGCTCCTAGCAGATTCTGCCCTCCCTCTTGGATCCTTTGCCTATTCCAGTGGACTCGAATCCTTCCTCGCACACCACAAAGCTTCTGCCGCAAGCCCACTGTCAGGTGCGACGATCTTCAAACTTTTTCAGCAGTTCTTGAAGCTGTCCGTCTACACTGTTGCCCACACAAATATTCCATATGTGCTTGCATGCTTTCGTGATCCATCAGCGTTGACAGGGCTTGACAATGACCTCGATGCATCCACACCATGCACAGTCGCTAAACGGGCTTCGATAGCTCAAGGACGTGCTCTAGTGAGTGTCTGGGAGAAAGCATTCGCAAAGACCGCACGGCATCGATTTATTGCAGGACGTTCAGAGGCAGCAACTGCCTTGATCACTTTTTCTGCTGACCTTAAGATGGCAGCCATCTCTAACGAGACCATCACTGTTAACGGGCATCTTGCACCAGTCTGGGGAGCAGCCGCACTGAGTTTAGGACTGAGTATGGAGGAGACAGGATATGTGTTCCTCCTCAATCATGCCAAGGCCGTAGTCAGTGCAAGTGTCAGAGCCAGTGTTATGGGACCATACCAGGCGCAAGATCTTCTTGCAAGCGAGATGCTACAAGCATTAATCAAAGAGAGCTTGGAAAAGGTCTGGCTCTTGGAGCCTGAGGATGCGGGTCAAGCTGTGCCAGCCATGGACCTCTGGATCGGAAGACATGAGCTGCTGTACAGCAGAATATTCAATTCATGAATGCCCACGATGTCTAAGTTATCCATGGTCTCAGGCTTCCTTGTCTAGAACATCTCCATGCTTTGGTTTGGAGAAAGACCGATCCTGCTGCTACTTCGATTCGCACACAGCAGTGCAATGGACCTGGGCACAGCTTGGTGGTGATGGAGATCTGCTCTCATCCAAACTGCCAAGTCGAACACTCTTCCTTCGATGTCTTACAAACGTGGTTCACCGGTACACAATCCCAATGATTGCAGAGTCACGACATGCCGATCTCAATCTCCAACCACCTCCTGCTCTGATGCGTTCCGTCGGAACGATTCTCATGATTGATCCGGCTACCATCGCCTTAGATGGTGCGATGTGATCTCCTCACTATACCACCCAAAAAAAGGTCTTTGGAGAAAATCGCTCCTGATTATGGGATCATTTTGGACATCAGAGAAGAGGGGAGCATTGCTAAAGGTCCTCTTGCCTGACTTCAGTCTCGATTCCTTGGGTGAACGATTTCACTACATGGCGGCAAGCCACCGTAAGTACAATGCAACGTTCGAGGGCGTCAAGTCTCCATGCGAACTGCTAACCCAGATTCACCAGTAACACAGCTCTTGTGTGATGGCTCTGGTTTCGATATACTAGATACTGCACCAACCTGGTAATGAATTTGGAACACGGTGATTTTGTCGCATGGAACTGTCTACTGTCAAGGATATTGATGCTGAGGATAATTTGAGAATGTCAGGTATCCTTGGGGTTATGGTGTAGCGTCATCTTTGGGGTGGTATCCTGTATAGTCGCTATCAATATAGTTATTTGGCATGGTCAGATACACAACCTTGACTTCAATGTCTCATCCTCTACATTTATCCAGTCTTGTATCGAAAGGGTCGGTTGACGTTCTTGTCAGGGATCCGACTCACTAATGCATCCAATCTATTTGGCGTGTGGGGCAATCGGGATCCATCATTGATGCTTGCATGTTCGGTATATGCACGAAAGCTGTCAGATCGACCTCATGGATCCAGATTGTCGTTAGATTCGTGCATGGATCGTGCCCCACATTCTGCAATGCGAGTCGATGGGGCTGGAACATGGATACCTACCTACAGTACGTATTGACTGAGTCATTGAGTGAAGTTAGACTGGTATACCAGATATCAATACTTGGAGAATTTAGTTTTGTTTTGCTTTGCTTGAATGTTTCACGCTCCTCGGACGATGATATTCGAGTTCATATACATGCGTGGGACACGCCCCACACTATACAATATGGAGCTAGGTGCGTAAAAAAGTCGGTTAATTTACAAGCAGTGAATTAATTCTTTTCGGCCTTGATCATTAGCCGTTAGACGCGCTGTCTGATATTGCAGTCTATGAATTTCGGAAGTTATTGGTATCAACCCGCTGAAAGCAGGTTTGGACGAAGGACAGATGGAACTCGTATATAGCCCCTTTAGTATCTGCTTTCTTTTCACCGGAGGCATCACTGTCCTTGCATTTCTCGAGGTTGTTGAATATCGATCCTGCTTGGATAACAAGGCGTCGCTAAGCCAGTGTTGTAATGTTAATGGATATCCCGCATGGCTTCTTTTTTCCCAGAGGATGGAGTGTTTGACCGGACGCTGGATGGTCGATCTTGATGATCCTGCGCCAAGAATCCTTGTCAACCCTTTATGTATTGTCAATCGTTGAGCGTTCATCAAGGGTTTGCTAACCGTCTATACATTAATCATGATGGCAAATAATGCTCTCATCCCAGCCGACATGCTATCTGGTTGCTGTAAATGCTCGAAATGTACCAGTACAATACTGCTTGCAGACATAACTCCTGACCAAACATTCGAAAGTGGCGATTAAAGTGAACCATCCATTGAATCTAGTTCCTGTCTTCAGGGTAACTTCCATGAAAGCTTTCGTCCATGAAGACTGAAGCCCGCCTAAGAATTTCGTCCTCCTTTTGCTTGGGTCTTGGAATGAAGAATAACTCAATAACAGCGACAAACGCCACGATCGCACAACTCCACCACGCCGCCGCAGATCCGATTGAACCGTAAATGATTCCAACCAGCGGAGGCGCGAGAGTCCTGACTCCAGAACAGCCAGCCATAGCCACGCCATTGACCCTGCCCAGAACATAGTTCGATGAGATAGAGTTCTTGAGCAGGATTAAAACACAAGGGTAGATAACAATGGTGGAGAAACACTGCAATGCCATGATCACATAAACTCCTATCCGCGGCTGTGGTAATAGTGAGACTAGCGGCACAGCCATGTGCACAAAGGGTGCGAAGATGGTAAGCGACACGACAGCAGTCCAAACACCAAGCTTTTCGACATAGAATGGAAAGATGAAGCCCTGGATGACTAGTGAGATAACGCTGTATACTGCGAGATATGTTCCGACTTCTGGGAGGTTGTGGCCCAGTCCACCGATCAGATCAAGATGTTTCGGTGGCTGCCGAGGATCGTCCAAGAGGTATATCGGGAGAACTGAACAAAATGCCATCTGGTGAAAGGCCATCAGACACAGCGCTACAATCAAGAGGATGACCTCTTTCGTGAAAGTTTTTGTTGCCCCAATGTCTGATTGAGTATCGTCATCGTCGTCGTGCTCTTCGAAAACCGAGTGCGTGTCTGACATCGGAATGTTTCTGAATAGGGCTGGAATCGAGGTGAGGGATGTGATGGAGTTTCTCCGAAGGTCGAAGATTGGATCGTTTGCAAGAGGTGCTCCGGTGGCAATCACAATCGAACCTGGGCGGCGAGACCCATGAGAAAATATTGAACCAAGCATACTGCCTCGTCGCAATGGCGTAGTCTCATCAACCATCTCAGGTTCTGTGTAACTTGACACCGATTTGGCATCACCAGTAAGAGCTGGGTTGGTTTCTTTCAGGAAAGCCCAGCACAGGATCATCGCAACCACAATCGCTATGACGGAAATGAGATTGGGCAGTAAATATGGGTACTGACCAAAGATTCCATCCTGTGAAAACAATCCTGGGTGCCACTTCGCAGGCTGTGCGGTGAAGCCACCCAACGATGAACCCACTATCGAACCGACAGACCACATGAATGGCTGAATAGCATAGGCCCGTGCTACAGCTTCAGTCAGCTTGGGATTCTCGCAAGTTTTGAATACACATACGTTCATGATCCGGGTTATGGATCATTTCCGCAACCATGGTTTGCAGAACGGCCTGGTTGCCATTCAACAAGCCACCCATTGCTCTCGCGAACAATGCCACCCAGTAGTTCTTCGCAAAGCCGAACAAGAGACTTGAAAGCGCCGTGCCTCCCAAAGCGATGAGAATGATGGGTTTCCTTCCATACTTGTCGGAAAGATCACCCCATAGCACTGACGTGCACGCCTCTGAAACGGCAAATGCTGATACCAACAAGCCTGACCAGAAAGATGCATCTTTGTCCCCTTTGATATCTTGGACCATAATAAAGGAGTAGGCAAGAATGGAGCAGAAAGCGATTGGTTCCGCCAACCGGCAGATGGCTGTCCTGTGGTCAGTCGTGTTTTCTTGCCACGGAGGTGGCACTTACCAAGTATGCTCAATTGCTGATAGGGAAAGTCATGGTACTTTGACTTGGCATTTGATGCCATGGCTGTGGTGACTTTGAGCCAAGAATACGATGGTACTGACTACCTTATTGTCGGGACGAGTTCATCTGGTTGCGAAGTTAAGAACCAAAAACTTTAGCAGAGTTCAGAAAACCATCGCAAGCTAGAGAAAAAAAACGTGATGACCACATTTGTGGCTATAACTGCCGTTGTGCCTGAACAATAATTTGGCTCCGGCATCCACATCAACGCCAAGGACAAATGTCATTAGCTCTAGATTGGATATGTCCGGCGGCCCACACCAGACCGCCAAACTCTATTCGGGATCGGTTCATGTTGCGGTGAGGCAGAGGAGGGGTTGGGGTTACGAAGCCACCATGGTTCAGGATTATCAAGTCCTTTAGGTGGTCAGCTTTTTACACATGATAACTGAACGTGTGATGAATGAGAAATGGATGCGAGCATTTGCCCCGCACGAATCTTCCGACTTCAAGTTCTTGTGACAGTTGCGAAAGCGGGACTCGGTCCGGCTGCACGTGTTTTTGTGGCTGGATCTGGTTGTCAAAAGGGCCCACTCCAATCTCAATCTTGAGCCGTTTGGGAAAACGGATCTTTTTTCCCTGAGATCTCGACTCTTATTAGTCGCCTCCGAGCCTCTTATTGACATCATGGACACTGTTCGACGACATGACTTTACAGTTCTGCAGTGATCCAGGTGGATGGTACCGACGGTTGAGCATACACTATGCTTTCTGCTCGGCTCTTCGCTCGATAAGTTGCGATCTTAACCATGGAGAAAGCTCAATAAATTCTCGCTTCGAACTTGGATGATTTTGTGCTGCATGAGATGCGTCTTTAGCGCAAGAGCTTAGCATGGTTGACAGCTCGGAACGCGAAGCCCCACTATGCCAAAACAGAACAAGGCGCCCGGCCCGTTCGTCGCATATTAATCCACGTTCGGCGGGATTGTCCAATAACTCTGCTGTCACAGCCTTCACAAATTCAGTATGGATTAGAAGACCGCAGTTTGACAGCAATAAGTATAGAATTGCAGCGCATATGGAACAGATCTGACATCCTGCAATCGCAATGCGATAGCCTGGATCACATATCCGTGAATATTGATAAGAAGCGGAGGTTGGACGAACTGCAGGAGACTTAGAACACGTATGGCATCGAAGAAGCAAGTCATGAGTAATTACGGTATGCTGACAAGGTTTATCGAGGTTTATCTGACTCTTTGCACCAGAAAAAGTGGTACAGCGTAGCAAGTAATTTATTGGTGACTGCGCCTACGGTTGTTACCGCTGATCCAGGGCAGTCGGTTTGCCATGAGCCCATAAGCACTGCGTTGCAAGAAACAATCCCTGTCATACGGGATCCGCTAGGAAGCGGTATTGGGTCGTTCAGTCTCGCTCATGTTTTTACCTTTGCCTTGCCTGCGTAAACCCTGCTGGCTGCCTATCCGATTGTGCTCCCATAGGCGGACCACCAAACCTGATGCCCATCTCGGGTGACCACACAGCATTTCTCGGCCCGCCTTGTGTCTCGAGTACAGATGGTGTCTGCGCATTCGCAGCAATGACTGGCGGTGTTGGTGGTGGGCCGTTACCGGCTCTGGCAGGTATCGGTGCTGGCAGCGCATCAGGTACCCCAGCTGAAACCTGTGGCATCTGTCCCTGTTGAGCAGTTGCCTCCTTTTTCTTTTGACTCCTAAGCTCTCGGCGCTCCTGCAAATGCATACTGCCCATTCCGACCTCTGCTTCAAGATCGCTTGCTTCCTGCCGCCTTTGATGTACTGCAGCTCTTACCGCATCCCGAAACCTCGTGACATGGCCTGCTAAGTCATTGTAGAACTTGCGGCCAGTCTCGAGGTTGGACACAATCTCTTTGTATCTCATATATCCATCTTCCAGCTCTTGCAATGCTCGTTCACGATCTTTAGTGACTTGCTCGTTGTCTCCTCTCCTTGCATCCACAAAACTCTTGTTCGCTTCTCGTATCCTTCCGACAAGCTCGTCCTGCTCCTCTTGCTCGTTCGTCAGCATCTGACGGTCGACTTCGTAGTCTTCTAATCGCTCTTCGAACAATGGCTCGAATTGTGTGGTAGAGATAGGTTGCATTGGATACTCTCGTTCTAGTCGTGCGGTCTCTGCGAGCAAAGCAGGATTAATGTCGTCGCTCTTCGCTTTTGATCTGATGGCCTCGACCTTCCGTCTACGCTTCGTCTCAAGTCTCGAAACATCATTTAGCACACCTCGCAACCAGGATGAGCTTTTCTCAAGAGCAGGAGACATGGCGATCCCTCGACTTGACGGCACATGTCGTTCGATGTCTCGATCTGGTCCAGTCAGTAACTTCAGTATGTGTTCGTTTTCCCGAATTTTTGTTTGAACTAGATTGTCGGACGATCCAGCGCTGTTGAAATAGCCTTGCAGTTCTGCAGATTGTTTGTAGAACTTTGTTAAGGCTTGCTCAGATGGGTACCGTGCCCATCGGTCTGTGCCGTATTTTGATCGGTATCGTCCGTCCTCCGCTTTCTCCGCATCGAGCAGGCTCATACCCTCCTGATATATGGCCAGATCATTTGTCTTAATCTTTGTAGTATCTTCAACACTTCGTTTCAGTCGGTAGATGGCATCTTGTTGACGTAATTCTTCGGCTTTGGAAATAAGGCTAGGTGGAAGTCCTAGCGGTTTCTCGAGAGCTTGTAGAGAGCCTGGCAGGTTCAATGAGGAAAGCAAATCCCGCAGTTTCGTGGTCATGGCTTCCAGCTCGGCCACTATTGACTGATTGACCAGTCTGTCTCTTCGTTCGGCATACACCGTTGCCGCCTGATGCACGGCATATGGCACCAATCTCTCGAACAATGGCCTGCCAAACGGGCCGTTCGGGCCAAGCATCGCGATTCCATCAACAACTTCCTTTGGTGGTTTCGGTGCAACCATGTTCGCTCGATCTAACATCTTCAACTCCGACTTTGGCGGTACAGGTATGAGATATATCAAGTCGTTGTCTTTTTCCGATCTCTTCAACTCTTCGACTGCTCGGCTCTTCAGACTGTTCATGTCTCCTTCTACTACACGATTGATCCACTTCTTCTCTTTCAATCCTTCGTTGATACAAATCACGCAATCTCTCAATCGAGCCACTTCCTCACCATACTTTCGTTTTTGTAGGCAATCCAAGGATTGTCGAAATTGTGCAGCAGCAGCGAAATGGTGGTGTTTGGCTGTAAGATGATGGATCCATTCCGTGCTGATAGCATCCGATTTGATGGCGAAGTCACCTGCAGTGGCATAGTAGTCCGATACGCAGGCAGCTAGTCGGGCGATTGTGCCGTCCTTCATCGAGTCTTTGACCGCCTTGTTCCAGTAGCACTCTTGTCCCTGTGCCAAGCATAACTTTTCTAGACTTTGCAATGTTACTTCATCCATGTCCTCTGGAGGTGTTGAGCGCATGTCAGGAACGATTTCCGTTCTGAGGAAGTTGAAAGTGCCTGCCGCTGCCACTTCATATTGTGCTGCTTGCTTCAATCCTTCCGCGGTGGTGCGATTATTTGCAAAGGCTAGCTGGGAGTAGAGTGCAGCCAAGTTGAAGAGCACGTTGGCGAGTTCGAAGCGAATGTTGTTTTGTACTATTGGGGAATCGGCGTGGTAGCCTATTGCTGGCCACCATGCAAAGTCAACGCCGAGCTCGAGTGGGAATTTGCTACTCTGTCACGATCAGCAGCAGTCAGAGCGTGAGTATGAGACTACTTACCATGTATCTCAGCTGGGCTGCGTAAGCAGTAAGTTTTTCCACACCACTCTTGTGTGGCTCCACGACATGGATTGCATCCTCGCGCAGTCGCTCAATCGTTTGGCAATCATCTGCGAAGGAGGCTGGTTGTTGATCGAATTTCGACTCGATGTAGCTTCTGATGGCAGTAGATAGGCTCACAGACTGTGTCCGCCGAAATGGTATTTCGAGGATGTTTGAGGTCATTGCCGTGGTCATGGTGGGGGATGAACTTGTATCAAGCACCGCACATTGTGAGACCGAACGAGCGGACTGAAGGATGACGTCGGCAAGATCGATCAGTAGCCTGCTGCACGTGAAGCACAACTCGTTCACGAACACTTTTGATCCAGGTCATACACTACACCATGATTAGCAGCATGTACCTTTTGTCTCATACTCCAGGTATCAGTTCTGAGCCGACGTTACATGTATTCGTTCCTCGGTGTTGCTCGTTACTTACAAGACTGTTCACTGTGATCACTGGCGAACGCGATCAACTGGAGAATTTATCGTGTTATTTATGGACCATTCAGCAATACATTTTGAACGAATGTTAAATTGATTGTATCAATAGACCATTTTCAGGCGTCTGCACTTCCAAAAATCCAACTATTCTGTCCCGTCTTGTCCAATCTCCCCGTACAATATCTTTTCGGTCTCAAAACAACATCGAGTCCAATCCCCTTTCGCTATGCTCCAGAATGCTCAACCTGAATGTTTTTGTGGTCCGGATGAACATCTTCAACCTCCAGCTTCGCCACCCTGATCCTCAAAATTCCAGCATGCAAGCTTGCCTCAAGCTTTCCGTGGTCGACCTTGACTGGAAAGCTGTATGCCCGAGCGAAAGAGCCAATGCGACGCTCGTGAACTGTGATTGCAACAGAGTGATCAGTAGCTTGCTTATCATCCTTCTTGATGTCGCCGTCGTGAGGCTTCTCATCGTCTTTGGTGGTTGTCTTAGCGTCTGAACCACCGGTTTCAGAAACATCAATATTTGGTCGCACTAATTTGGTCTCGACCAAAAGGGTTCTTGCGCTCATCCATGTAAGCTTGAGGTCGGCTTCGTTGTCCACACCTGGTAGTTCAACATCAATAAAGTACTTGTCCTTCGTCTCTCGGACATCAGTGAGTGGGCTGAAGATTGGGGGGTCGTTCCCAAAGGGATGAACGAAAGGGCTTGCCACCGTGCTCACCCCACTGGCGACGGCGTGGCGGAAGTGCTCTAAGGGATAGTGTTTCTCTGGAAAATGTCGTGGAAGAATGGTAGTGCGCCATGGCTCTGGAAGGTATGTTGGTGGAAAGTAGTAGCCGTAATCGTAAGCCATTGCGTCGAAGGCGTCCCTTGGGCCTCCAATATTTGGGGAGTCGAGGCGCATTTGCTTTGAGAAGGTTGGATGTGTCTTTGAATTTTGTAGTTGCTGTCAATGCAGGACACTGCTGGGGACAAAGTCATTCTTTATATGCTTCGTCTGCCACTGAAAGGCGTGCACATCTCCGCACCTTGTATATCTAAAACATCATACCACCGATAGCTCGACATGGCTCTTACTGGTTGGCGTTTGTAAGACTTCTCGAAATGTCGAGAGGATTCCAGTGATAGGCGAGGACGACCACCATATGAGCGACCTTTAGCATAACTTCGTTCATGCGGAAGGACCAGTTGCGCAATCCGATGATTTTTCGTTATCACGCGGAGCTCCGAGATATCATACCACCTATGCGCGCATTTGTTGCGCTCAATCGTATTCTGAAGCACGTTGATCATGGACATCAAAATCGTTGTCGTACTTTCAAGCGAGACTTGAAAGAGTGATGAGTGGTGTCTTCTGAGGCGTACCGCAGTGGGCAGCGGAACATCTCCATTCCAATGCCGATCACGCGACCCATCTCAGAGTATCAGTTTTAGCCAATTTTCGATTCAACCTGGTGTAATGCATCGACAGTCCAAGACACAGAATACATGCTGTTGCCATGGAGCCAGCATTCACTGCGTGTCCAAGTCGATAGAAAGGTTGCTCTTGTTGACGGTAGATCCAGATACCAATCACCTGACCAGGTTGGGCGAATGAGTTATTGAGGCCTACAGCCAGTGATATTGCTGTTGTAGACCGCACGTTATCTGGAATCCAGGCAAATATAGTCGGTAGACAGGCATGATACGCTGAAGTGGCGATGACGAGGCAAGCATAGCGAATACCATAATGGGTGCCTGGCAGGCAAGCTGTTTCATCCAGTCAATACATGGTGAAAGCAGAATCTGGAATCACACACATACCCAGGACTAGAAAGGCCACGGCTCCAGTCGCGAAGGAGATGGCTGCAATGGGACCTCGCAGCTTCTTGTGATCCGAAAGAAGGGCCACTGCTATCAAGACAAAGAAGGCTATGGCAAAAGGAGGAACGGTGAAGAGTTGCGCTTGGAGGTCTTTGTAGCCAAGCCCGGTGACGATAATAGGAGAAAAAAGTGACAAAGAAGACGCTTGGATGCCCACGCAGAGAATGATTAGATAATGGATCCATAGTCGGATCTCCTTGAGGGTCGCTTTGGCCTCTGTCCAGTTTAGCTTCTGGGAGCTGTATCGCGTCAACGACAACATCATCCATTAAGGAAGGGAACTCACCTCTGAGAAGCATTCGGGCCAAGTCGTCGGGTCTGGATTCTTCTCTCCTGTGCAGTGAGCCACCTGGCGTTCTCAGGATAATTAGGCATAAAGAAAAACACCAGTGCTCCGAGGACGACTGGTCGAGTTTAGCCAGGTTCACGTATTGAGCACGAGCTTGAAGCATACTTGGTGGTAAACCCTCCAAAATGAACACCCAGCGCCATCCTTGAAGCCCCGCGAAACCATTCATATGTCCAACGCCATATGCAATTGCACTATACAAAGTTAGCTCGAGCTCTAAGGCAGTTTCACGTGGTATACAGACCCTCCGAATGCTCCGGCGAGCGCCGAGACACAGAGAAAAGCCGCTAGACGGGTTGCTCTTTCCTGTGGTTTGTACCAGAAACTGAGGAAGAACACGATGCCCGGGAAGACACCAGCTTCAGCAGCACCGATAAGCATTCTGAGAGCAACGACTCCGGCGACATTGTGAGTTCCACTAAGACCAACACAAAATGCTCCAAAGGTGACTCCGAGAAGGCCAAGCCACCTAGAAGTTTTCAGCCCTCCCATTCGTAGTAAGCATTGCAGTCTTCTATGCTCACCTGTTCGGCATAAACCTTTTCAAAGCGAAATTCGATGGTACTTCAAGAAGGCAGTACGGAATCAAGAACAAAGTTAGCATGACAGTAAATTGGCGTACTGTGAAACCGTTCGTGGAGAGCAAGTCATCATTGGTGTTCGAGTTGAGAACTCTTACGTTCCCTAAGTAAGTGTTAAGGTACTGCTAGTCATTGTTTGATAAAGCACTCACCAATGTTGGAGCGGTCGATGGAACAGAACAGATAAAGCGGTATTGCAAAGGGCAGTATGTGTAGGTCTATTTTCCGGGTTATCCTAGGGAGGTCAATCTACGTTTTCCACGACGATAGGTAGAGTCTGCATACCTCTTCTCTTGGTTTTCTGTCCACCAAACACCATCGAAATCTTCGATCTCCTCGGTAATCTGGACCTCAGTGTCTGAGGATACCTTTTTCTGAGTGTGAAGCATGGTGCTGCGACCACGGTTGTATCACTACTGATGGAATGAATTTGTCGCTTAGGTTTGGTGGTCGCAGAAACCGAAATATTGTTGCTGGCTTGTCTACCCTATAAGTATAAACCATTACATCTTTGGTTATGCTACTTGTTACCTGCCTGTGTAACATCATTCCATTTCTACGGCCTGTCACGTATTTCCTGGTAGTGTGGTAGTTAAAGTTTTCGAGCGCTAATGCTCAAATATTTGTGGTATTGCCATTGTAACATCAAAGCAGATGTTGATAAAAATAGCCAAGGTCATAGTCAAGGTCGAAGCCGAGGTCGAAGCCAAAGTATGATTAACCTTGAGTTTGTGTCGCTGGGACGACTTTTAAAGGATGGAGCTTTGTAATCGTAGTTGAGGCATGAGGCTATGCTTCAATCATCACTCTGTAGGTTGAAAGCATACATCGATGCCTGCGTCACGATCTCGTAGCGAACTTGAATAGGGATGTCCTATCTTGCTATAGAAGTAGCTGCTCGAAGCTAAACATCGTTAGCAGTAAACGATCGAGCGATGTACACGGGGCATCGGAATACCGAGAATTCAAAGCGTATGTGGTCACGTGATAAGGCTTGGATTCTCTCTATCAGTGGGTCGTATGACGGAGCTTTGTATCGAGTTGTGCATGCTACTATGCAACGACACCATAACCACGATTGTTTGTTAACCATTCAACAATAGATCAGAAATCAATGCTGTAGAAGACTGTGGGGTTGAATCTAGCAATTTGAGTGTCACTCAACCAACGTCGCAACAGCCGAGTCATCTAACATTGCTTTGCACTAGGCTGGAACCAATTCAGGAGTCTCAAAGTCTTCGTGGCGATACCGAAAGTCGCATGTACCAACCAAAGCTCTCCCGTACTTGTAGAGTCTGCTTGACTCGGCCATAATCTTTGAGGATCTAGCACTGCATAGCAAGGGATGAATGGGGATATTTTACTGTCTTAACAGGTCTCCATAGTATGCTCAACGCCAGGCATCTATCACAGCTAGTCTTAAAGTGATGCCTGGTGTTCCAGTTCGTGTTGCTAATTTGGCCATTATCACTAGACTTGATAGCATATCTTCGTCTCGTCGACCATCGTTGATCTCAATAATTGTCTATAGTGGAGGGCACTATCGAGACAGCAACCAAAGTTTTCGAAATTCAGAGTATGATCGCCGCACCTGAGTGCGATCACCATCTCTACTGCGTTAATGCCGTCGGACTTAGGATTTAAGTAAGGTCCATCCCTAGGCCTTGACCTACATGATGCGCTGGCTATCCATGGAGGAAATCATCTGTGTTTCGAACGTGAATCGGAAGAGCTGTATTTGGAGTTTCAGATCTCAAGGACAGTCCGAACCCATGGAGGATCAAGTAAGGAAGAGTTGGGGATATAGACAAGGCCTTACACGGAATCAACCTACTGTACAGAGATGGCGGCTCGATCCCTGTTCGGCGATGCTGCTTCTCGCTCTTCCGCCGCACGTTACACACATCTCAGACCATGGTGTCATTTCTTGACTTTCACAAACTGTTCATTCAGATGCTCGGTGAAGCAGGAAACGAAGCAGGTAAACGGGCCGCTGCCCTTGTGACTTGGGCTCGGGGTATACCTGACCTGCACGTAGGTCATGTGTTGATTAGCCAAACGGCCGAGCTGTTCCCCACATGCAAAGGCCGGGATCGTTGAAAAGGAATTCTGCAAATGCTGAGTGCGTAAGACTTGGATTATATATTAATAGAGAAGCTTCTCCATGTAGATTGCGAACGACCTGACGGCAGTATGGTATAACTAGGGCGTAATCTTTCACGCACTGGGTCTATTCTAGAACACATCGCATCTCATTATTCTGACTTCTTGCAGAGGTCGATCCGAGGAATCTGTTCGGACTGCACCAAGTTGGTCGACGACTTCCATGCCAGCAGCAACCTCACCAAAGACTGTGTGCTTGCCATCAAGATGAGGTGTCGCAGCTAGCGTGATGAAGAACTGCGAGCCGTTGGTGTTGGGACCAGAATTTGCCATACTCAAAATTCCTTTTCCTGTGTGCTTAAGCCCAGACACGAATTCATCCTCGAACTTTCCGCCGTAGATGGACTTGCCACCTCGGCCGGTACCGTCGGGATCACCACCTTGGATCATGAAACCAGGAATGATGCGATGGAAAACGACGTTGTCGTACTTACCACTAGCCGCTAGTGTTGCAAAGTTCCTGCAGGTCTACAGTCGTGATCAGTATAACTCTCAATAACGCAAGGACGTAACGTACCCTCGGAGTCTCCTTTGAGAACAAAGCGATGATGATATCGCCCAAAGTTGTATGTAGAACGACACCTTCGGCATTGTCGGCATTCTCAATACCACTAGATGGCGCAGTGTTTGGAGGGAACCCTGACGATGAGGATGACTCAGCTACACCACCTGAAGGGTTGCTGCGGGACTGTGCACCGCTGGCAGGTGTGCCATAAGACTGCACGCCACCAGATGGTGTATCATCAAATTGTCTTCCACCTGAAGACGCACCATAGGACTGCACACCACCGGATTGTGTATCGTCGAATTGCCTACCACCGGAAGACGCACCATAGGATTGGGTGGTGCTGGATGGTGTTTCGTAGGACTGTCTACCGCCAGCAGGTGCGGCATAGGACTGCGTGTTGCTTTGCGGTGTGTCGTAAGACTGGGTGTTGCTCTGGGGTGTGCTGTAGGACTGCGTGTCGGTTTGCGGTGCGCTGTATGATTGCGTGTTGCTCTGAGGCGTGCTGTAAGACTGGGTGTTGTCTTGAGGGTGGTTATAGGATTTCAGATTGCTCGAAGGCGCGTTGTACGAAGACTCATCCTGGTCCTTGTCCTTCTTGAAGATGGATTTGAGCTTGTGCATTTTGACGGTGTGATATCGAACCAGTGTTTGTTGTTAGGAGTAAAGCAGAGCTATAGCTGTTTATATGTGCAGACACGTTTCGAACCACGACCAAGTTTTGTGGACAGTTCGCCACGATGACGATGTGTAGAACAAGCTCGGCATCACCACGTCAGGCACTATCCTTCTTTGGGAAGCTTGCATGCCACAAGCATGACTTTTGTCCACACTCTACCACTCCTACCGTCGATTTACTTGCTGGTTTGCTTATCGTTACACATGAATGATGCATTAATGTCGCGAGAAAGGACGCTCATGGTGATGGTCCTTCATGAGTAGTGGCAGCAGATAAGAAGCACCCAAAATGAACTGTACAAGAACTAAAACAGCTGTAATGCTGTATCACTGCGGGGCAAAGAGGCTCGACGCTTCTGCTGTACACCGTTCAATGCCAAGCAACTCTGGCCAGCCATGGAGTTGAACGTGCTTCAGTACTTCCATTTTGTACATGCAGTTCGTGAGTGTAAACGTAGTACTTGATTTGTCGCTTCTCTCACCCACGAATATATGAAACAACCGCCGATCCCGCGTGCGCCCTCTAGATGAGGCTTCCACACTGCATCGCGAAGGTTGTTTGTAGCAACAATTGTAGTCAGAGCTGATTTGCGAAACTCTCAACGAAAACCGTAGCTAAGATGTTACACCGTTGTCTTCAAATGTCTTAGCCTGCTTGCTCTTGCTAGTCCGACATGGAAATTGCAACGCTTGTCATCTTAAAAACATATCCTAGGAACCGGCTCATGGCGCATGCTCAGTGCAGTTCCATTGTGAATTTTGACAATGATGAAGGCGTGGACTATGCGAGACATGAGAATATTCGTACCTCAATCAAGGATGAAGTTCTCATAACTTTGACGGTAGATGAAGCGCTGGCAATGTTGCCTCCAAGCTATCCACAAGTTCGAGCTCTAATCTCTTCGTGTTGACGAACGAGCTGTTCAACTGTTCTAAGCTCGTTGCGCCAATGAGTCTCATGGTCGTCTCAATCTCGTCGCTGAGTACTAGATATGATGGTCAGCATCCAACAAGCACAGTCAGGATAACTTACATTGTATAGCCTTTATGACGCCATCGTCACCCATAGCGACTGAGTACATGAAAGGTCTGCCCAAAGCACAAGCTGTTGCACCGAGACATAATGCTTTGACGATATCAGCTCCGCGCCTCACTCCACCGTCCATGAAGATGTTCATCTTGCGATCCTCAATCAGCTTAGGGTAGAAGCGCCGAATTTCAAGAAGTGTATGTATTGAGCTTGGAGTATCGTCACATTGTCTGCCGCCGTGGTTACTCAGATAAATTGCATCGATACCATGTCTTGCCGCAAGCATTGCGTCTTCGGCTGTCTGAATACCCTTCAGCCCAATAGGGCCAGAGTCCTGCCAAGCTTCTCGAATCCAGCCGAGATCGTCCCAGTTAAAGGTCGAGGAATGGACGCCGCGCAGGGGAAGTGGCCCATCACCTTCGTCATCCTTGCCATCGTCTGGGGGCAACAATGGAGGCTCTTGAGATCCAGCGAAAGAGCTTGACAGGTTTTCAGCACTGGTCTCAATACGGTACCGTTCATCTTCTTCTCGCTTTCCAATAACGGGACTGTCTATAGTGATCACGAGCGCTTTGTAGCCACCTTTCTTCGCAGCTTCTATTCGCTCCAATGTCACAGATCTATCGTTAGCAACATAAAGTTGGAACCAAAGGGCGCCAAATTCAGCAGTGCCCCTGCTGTTGTTCAGCTCACCATAAAAGGCACGACTGATGTCTGCATGTGGGAAGCTCGCAACACTACTTACACAATATCCAATCCCTTTCCTCGCAGCGCCACGCGCCAAACACAATTCGCCATCCTCGTGTGCTAGACCTGCACGTGCAGCTGGAGATATGAAAAATGGAAATCTCAACTTGCACCCAAGGGCGTTCTGCGAGGTTTTTATCCGCTTGACATTGCGCATAAGCCGTGGACGCAGAATGACCTTGCGCCAGTCGCTAGCATTGTTCTCCAGGGCGCCGAGATTATCGGCTGCAGAAGAGTAATAGATCCATGCTGGCTTCGATAGCAACTTTCGAGCAGTGCGTTCGATATCATCAAGTGAAAGACATAGTGATAAAAGACGTGGAATGTCGGTTTGCTCCGAAACTTGACTATCGTCTTCGTTCCCTACCAATGGTGTAGTGGGAGTGTATGTTGTCGGGTCAACAGGCCCAAGGTGTTTTTCTCTATCCAGGAAGCGCTCGATGGTGCCCTTCGGGTGCACTGGCCAGTAGACTGCTGTCGCATCCTTGCCGGCATACTGCAAAAGAATTTGTGAACCGCCAGGATGGCGTTCAAGGTAATCGGTAACATCGTAGGCGTGGCTATCGATTATGACCCAACAAGAATTGCGGTCGTTATGCTTAGCAATATCCCTACCGCTAAGCATCCTGAGTCTTAATATCTCGTGTTGCGGAAGGTGGTGGCCGTCGTGTTGTGGTATTGGCAAACTGCTTACGCTGCTGCAAACAAGTAGTTTTGAGATGTAGGCCACAAAAGCTTCAAACGATTATGGTTATGGCAATATTGTACTACGTAGCAAGGTCAAGCGTCGTACCTCGGCTAGATCTTCACTTGCATGCTAGGCACTTAACGGCCTTACATACCATCCTCCAGGTAAGGCTCTCTTGACAGATCAGACATAGCATAAGTTTCAACTCATATTAACGTCGAATATTACAGTGTTGTGGGGGACAGTAAACTTGAAGACTACGTCAGCCCTCTCCTGACACAAGGGATGAATTGATGTGAGGCTAATTGCTTTTCTAGGTCAAAGACGTTGTGATTAGATTTCATTCGTCAATTGCTCTGCAAAGCTTGGAGTAAGGGACGAGGAGTACGAAGCGAGATACTCCATTTTGCGGAACAGGAGAGCTCGAGTTGTTTGTCTTTGGTGGTTTACTAACATCAACGGTTGTCGAGGTTGCGCCAAGTGCAATATTTTTAGCACTCATTAGTTCCAAAATCGTTCTAGTCCACCAACACCTTTCTAATACCAAGCATGGTGAATGTTGGTGGTCCTAGCAAGGGTTGTTTGACATGCATCCAGAGGAAAATCCGAGTACGTTTCGTCAATGCTCGTGTGCATTTGGATGCTGTTGGTGTATACGTTAATACTGTGCTTTGCAGTGCGATCGTCAGCGTCCGATTTGTGGCCAATGCGTAAAGAGCAGTCGACAATGCGGTGGTTATCGAAGTGCCGCAGATCTTATATTTCGACATCAGTCACAAACGATTGAAGCAAGAAGTAATGCATCAACGAATCGAGTTGGAACACCAGTTGTGATCGCCAGCCAAGAAGGTTCTCACACGTCAGAAACCAATAATGCAAGAGACTCACTTTCGTCTCCCCCAAGTGCCCCTACCTTGGTTCGCTCGCTGCGATTAGACGCAGAAAACGGTTTGATCACTTTCTTCATAATCAACTTCACTTGCAACGCTTCTAACAGAGGCACCAATTTGTTTCAGGTCCCAAACAACTTCGATGACTTACTGAAGAACAACAGCACTAAACACAGTGTGCAGAGTGTCGGTGCGATGGCTCTAGCGCGTCTCCGGAGGTCAAGTTACTATTTTCGGGAAGCTCAGAAGCTTTACGGTCAGGCGCTACTCACTCTAGCTGAATTGTTGCGGCAAAACACTGAGATTGACAAGGACGCCGTTTTGTTTGCAATACTGTTTTTGGGATTCTTCGAAGTTCTAGTCTCAGATTTGCCCTCCTCCAGGCAGTCTTGGATGACCCACCTGGGAGGACTTAGCCTTCTTCTGAAAAGGCGGAAAGATCAGGTATTCAATACTGGTTTGGGCGCTCGTATGCTCTTGCAAAGTCGTGGCCAGGCCATCACAAACGCCTTGCAGACTAAAACACCTGTTGCGGAAGAGTTTCGAGCACTGAGTCGAGGCATTCTGCGCTCAATGCCGACACAGATGGTGCATTCCGATGATGCTGATATGCTGTTAATGCGTCTGGCTCATATTCAAGCACAGTTTCAGTCTTCAGGTTCTTCGACTGCTCTTATCTCCGAATTGGTGGCTCTTGATGACGACTGTCGTGAATGGCACGAAAATCTTCCCCCAGCCTGGTCTTTCATTACTAGGCCAATCGATCCTCCCTCAGAGCTATGGTGGGAGGCTCGTTGCGACCTTTATCCGATGGCAGTCCTAGTAGCTGTGCACAATAGGATGCGAGCAGCACGCATCATTATCTGTAATCTCATACAAGAGGCATTCCCGAACACGCGGTCACACACAGAAAACACTCTTGCTACTGCTGTTCGCCGGTTGGATTCCGAGCATCAGGACAAATTGCTACGTCACCTGGTGATAGATATCTGTGCCACAGTTCCACCATGCTATCGTCCGTCTCGCACGAACATTGTCCATGCTGCATCGGAGATTCAACCGCCGCTTGGGACATGCTACTGGTTACTTTGGCCATTGGAGGTCGTTGGGTCAATGCGGGAAGCACCGCCCGAATTGACAAAGTGGGCCAGGCAATGCTTGGAACATATCTACGAAATGACAGGAATTGTGAAGGCATGGATCGGTACTCAAAGGCTTCAAGAAATTACCAAGAACCCTGTGGTGGCTTCATGAATCCAGTTCTGGCTACAAATAGAACATGTCGCAGCGCCAGTCAACATATCAAATCAGGCTTTTCTTGAACGATCTTCGACATAGCCTCGAAGGTGATTCATCTGGTGGAAACACGAGACTTGAAACAAGGCTCACTCGATGGCTGCTGGGGTGGGTTCATGATCATCCATGCCCCACACTATAATTTCGCATGGCTAACCCGATTTGGATATAGGCTGGTACCTTGCATGCTCCGCCGACGAATCTAAACAATTCTCATCTCCGATAAATATCTGGATTGGAGCTCGTTGTGAAGGTTGTTTGAAGTACCACCATAATCACAATCACAATCACGACTTCATCAACCACGGTACCTAAAGTTGCTCATTTTCTACCAGGAAAAAATGTTTTTGTCTCTCCTTGCGCTGTCGTCGAGCTTAGCTTCAGTACTAGGTGCTCCTTTGGAAGCACTACATACGTCCCAACCCCAAAATGTACAGCTTCCAATACACAACATCACACGTTACGACGGTATAAAATTTGAGAATCTAGCAATCCGTTCCAACGGCCAGATTCTGACGACAAGTACATTGCCCAATGCTAGCGTTTATCAAGTCGACCCTTTGGGCATCGTACCACTCACCCGTATCTACGAGATTGACGGTGTCAATGTGAGTGGTACAGCTGGCATCACTGAAGGTGAACGCGATGTCTTCTATGTCGTCTCAGGTTTTATCAGTATCAAGACGCCACTAACCCCAGTGCCGGAGTCCTATACCGTTACAGAGCTTGATGTGAGCGGCTTATCTATATCATCCAATGGTACTATGACTCGGGCACCGGTGGCCAAGACCGTAGCACGCTTACCCGGTGCCGCGCTGCTGAATGGTGCGGCGATGGCGCGTCGAGATTCCGATCACCTCCTTGTTGCCGACTCCTTCCGCGGGCTCATCTGGAATGTTAATGTCCGCAATGGCACTGTGGGTGTGTCTTTGAATGATACGACCACTAAAGGCCCTGCTCTCACCGGCATGAATTTTACAGGCATCAATGGCCTACAAGTCCACAACGGCACAATGTACTGGACCAACACAGGTGCGGCCAGTTTATTCAAGGTGCCAATCGACGAATTCGGCAATGTACGCCCCGGGCAGACGCCTTCGTTGGTGGCATCAGAGCTCAGTTGTGATGATTTGGGGGTGGATAGCGATGGTACTGCATACGTTGCTGGAGTTTCAGATATCCTCACCAAGGTCAGTCCAGACGGCACAAAACAGATCATTGCTGGGATTTTCAATTCGAGCAGCAGTTCGCTTATTGAGCCCACCTCAGCCAGGTTTGGGAAACTATCTTCAGACCGCCACAGCTTGTACGTCACGACAAATGGAGGGATGTCTCCGAACAACATATCCGCAGCTGCTGGCGTCTCAAGGATTGATCTATACTGAAGCGCTATACTGTAGAAAGCTCTTCTCGATGAAGTTGTTATACGTGTACAAGTTAGTGTAAGACCAGGGCGACAGGACACGGAGGAGATAGACCTACAATGCAGATGATAAAGTTCACCTAAGACATTACATATAAGAGATCACGCGAGCACGATTGTTCTCGAGTAGAAAAATAAATAGTTGCATCAACCTTGAGAAGCTTTGCACTGACATCGGTATGCAAAGGTATGAGAAGTACATAGTCGTAATTTTTAGTACAGTATATGCCTGAGACGTGTATTTACACTAGTACTTACCGTGTAAAGAGAACAGGACTATCCATGGCAATAACCTTGAACATCTAATCTATAAACATTCTATCACGATGACCTCTGGGCCGGAACGTACATTATATGGCTTGTTACTTGTTATGTCTTCTTATGGCAAGCTATATCAGAAGTGACCATAGAACGAAATACGACCACATCGGCTAAGTTCGAGAGAGCGTGGAGGGAAGCCTCGAATACAGCTTGTGTACCGAGACGAGCGCTCCTATAGCTTACTTCCGACCCTCCTTTCGACTGTCACAGCAATCTTGCCCCAAACCTCACCTATTGCCATCGGGTTGGACGCCTGTGGGAGACTTTCCAGACCATGAAACTGCTTCTCGGACTAGATAGTCGGTCGAATCTTTCTTTTTTCCATAAGCTCAAGCAGCGCATTCCAGGCTGTGATCACCGTCTCCGGCTCCTCCGTTGCATACCTTCCCCAAAACCAACCAGATACATCGGAATTTTCAATATAATCTTGTTCATAGCAACGTTCCCGATACTGCCTGCCACAAAGCCAATGACAACAATTCGACCATTCCAGGCTATGCACTTCAGGCTCTTGTCCACCATTCCGAGTGGATACAGAATGATGTCGACGCCGCACCGCTTAGGTGTGAAAGCGCGCGCAGCTTCCTGCCAGTCGTCGTTGCTGTCCAACACGCAATCCACGCCAAACCATGTACAAGCAGCTTATTTCGTTTCAGAGTTTGTGGTGGCAATGACCACGAGTCCGAGCGCCTTAGCAATTTGTATAGGCGACTATGCCTAGTCCACCAGCTGCATCATAAATCAGAGCGCACCCTCCTGTTATATTGTTCGTCAGCTTTCGCAGCGGGCATAATTTTGCGTAGTCTCAAGACTGACCTGCTTTGGCATATTCTCTGTGCACCAAGGCGGTATACGCCATGGGCGCTGTAAGGGAAAACTCCACTTACTTTCAATGGAATCCAGCCGTTAGGGATTCGTCTCATGTCCTGCTCCTTGGCATGTATCTAAGTTGCAAAAGCACCAAGTCCTCCACCAAATACTTTGTCTCCAACCTCGAAAGTAGGCTGCGACGATCCGGTAGGCACCTTCAAGGCAACACCAGCAAATTTATTCCCGGTAACAAATGGAAGGGGAATTTTCTTGGGTGCTTGCCCTGTATTTGCAGGACATCGAAGGAATTGGTGCCGGCGGCCTGGACCCATATGACATAGCAATCCTTGGAGGTCGGAGAGTTGGAGGAGTCGCAGCCTCCAGCTGCCCTCTTGAGCGAACAAGAGACATGATCTGTACTGCCCTCATGATGGTTTGACACAGCAGGAGGAGGTAGCATCTCCTGCCAGCCAGGTTCGCCCATGAAGCAACGAGGTTTTGTCCGAAACATTGAGGTCAATACCCGATCGTGGTCTAGGTCCGACGCAAGCTAAAACGAAGATGAGATAACCCCGGCTTTATAGAACTCATTCATTATCCTTCTCATAGTAACTTAATGAGATTTGTCGTGGCTATACTTCGCGCACCCTGCTTATAGTAGCGTACAGTAGCACACATTTACCACTAATGGACATTCGTGGCTATGCCATCGCATTGTATGTTGCGGCGCTGAGGCCAGTTGATGGAATGAGTCGAGATTGTCGTGGTAGGTGTAAAAGAGATTTTAGCCACTAGTCTGCCTTATCTCCTTTTTCGGCCGGCCAAGGCATACAGTTGGTAGGGAAGTGCTCCGCTGGTAGAAGACTGAAGATGGACAGCTCAGCTAGGAACTCTACTAGATGCATAAGCCTTGTGTTCTATAAGCGTTCTCGCGTCATGCCGTGAGCGCATGATCTACTTCATTATCCCTCTAGACTGTGTCCTCTTCCCACTGTCATGTATTTGTATGAGCTGCTTAACTTTTTGATCAGTCAAGAACTCCATCTCATTACCATCTGCAAGTTCGATTCCACACTTCACTCCTCCACCAGGCTTTCGAAACCACCTAAGCCTGGTCTGGAAGTCCTTGTCGGCTTGTAGGCCTAGAACGTCTATGTGTTCCACCAACGTCAGATAACGGTCGCTGCTAGAAACCATCGTTGCTATACCAGCGAATGTATCGGCGCCTTGAACTAGTGGAGGAAACATCGATCCTTGAGGATAATGATGAGTAGCATTGTAAGTAGCAGCCATGATTCTGTAATCATGGAAAGCCAGACTGCAATAGAGAACACGCGGAGAATTGATACGCTGAGAGACTGAGAGGCTGAGATGGCGACATTGAACTTTGTGAGCTGCGTTGACTTTGCTGAGGCGCTAATAGCAGTACTGTTGAGATCGGCGGGACCAAGAAGATCTGCAGGTAGCTCATTTTTGGATTTCTGATAAATCCAGCCGCCGGAACCGTCAGCGGAAACATCGCTGCTGACAAAGTGTTGGAAGAAGGTGGAGAATGTTTGTTGTGCCAGGCTCTCAAATAGTACAGGCTCGTGAAGGGCGTCAGAATCGTTTCCAGCCAGCGACAGCATAGAGTAGGACATGTAAACCGCGTTGAAACCTTGACGGGGAATATTGAACGTACGGTCATCAAGACTTTCATGGTAACATATGCCAGAACTAGCTGCACAACCACCCATGAACTCGATCGCCGAGGAAGAAAGAAGCGCACCCAGGAGCATTACTCTAAAGCTAGTTGTGAAATTGTAGGTGAGTATATCTTTAGTACCATTTTGCTGGATACGCCTCACAAAACTGTCGGCCCATGCTAATGGATATAGTAATGGTTCATCAAGTATGTGGTAGTTCTGGACTTGATTGTCAGTGATAAGCATAGTAACACTAGCATTAGCAAATTTAATGATAGAAACACAATTGAGCATAGACGATTGAGGCCTAATCTGAGAACCTATATCTGCAACCGGACTCTGATAACGGCTGTGCAGTGAAGACGGCACCGTTGACGCATAATCTCAAGTTCAATCGATCACAACACGATAACTGAATTCGGAGATACTCGGTCCTGCAACACGAGAAAGTGGTTCACATGTCAACTCGGACTGAAGTACAGCCGACTCTCCTTTCCACGTCCATACTGCATCCGAGACCATTGATCCAACCAGTGGCGCTTCATTGGTAAGCCAAATGGGCAGAACTGTGGAATTGTTCGAGATCCACACTGGCGTCGTTACGTTCTGTAAGATGTCAGCCATAGTTTGGTAGTATTGAAGTGTGTCCAGATTCAGCTGAGGAGGCCGATCAGGATTGAGTTGGTTTCTTGAGAATAGCGGCGATATGAATTTCTCCAAATACATAGGTGTGAGCAGAGCTGACGAAAAAGGAGACAGTACTAAAGAGCCGCAAGAGGATGCTAGAAGAGCAGACAGCATCGCCCAGGTTCAGCCGCGATCGTTCTTTCGGCGTGGAAAGTTGTCGAGATGGCTGACCACCAAGAGCTGAAGCTTAGCGATAGCTGCTGAGACTCTCGATCTACCTTGGAGTGCGAGCCGCGCAAAAAATTCTGTTCTCATGACATCTTCAGCAAGTATCATCAGTGCGGTCGTACAAGCAACAGTGACTAGTGTTAGTACAAGCGTCAGCCGTAATCTCGCTGAGCTAGCGGATAATTTGAATAATCTAGGTTCTAGCGGTTATACTATTCATTGTAGTTCCAGACGGTCGTAACCCACGACTAACGTAATCGCGGTGCTTAAAAATCGAATCCGTCGACGTAGAATAAGTTCGTATACTCTATCAGGTTATGTAATTACTCGCTACTACTAATCTTAGTCGAAACAACACTATGGGTTTTCCACCGCCTCTCCAAGCGTTAAATGCGACCAAGCCATTGCCAATAACCGTCGAACAATTGAATGATGAGTGGTTCAGTGACATCCTACAGAGAGAAGTTAGGATCAAGCACTTCACGACCATTCACGGCACAGCGAGCAAGGTTTTAGTCACCCTAGAGGATCAAGGCAGTATCGAGCATGGAAAACCGACGGCTTACTGCGTCAAGGGCGGTTTCATGGAAATCCAAAAGGAATTCGGCTTGGATTCGAGCTATAGCCGAGAGGCGGAGTTTTTCTACTACTTGGCACCTAAACTCGATATGCGCGTACCTCGTGCTTGGTTCAGCGGCACGGACACAAGAGGGCAAGGAATAGTGGTGCAAGACAACCTAGTCACACTCGGTTGCTCATTTGGACAATGCGCTCGCGCGTGGTCGGTTGAGCAAGTGAGCAAGGGTCTAGGCGAGCTTGCGGACCTCCATGGGAAAACGTGGTGGGCTAAAGAGACAGATTACACTTTTCTCCAACCAGGTGGTGATCAAGATTTGCAAAAAGTAATCGATCTTATAGCACAGGAAGATCGATGGAAGGAGCGCTTGAGTAATTCACCGGTGCCTGATACGCTCCGCGATCGCAAGCGTGTCCTAGCGGCTATCAAAACGTTATGGGCAACGCGACGCTCAGACCACCAATGTATATTGCATGGTGACCCTCATGTTGGCAACACATTCTTCACACCGACCGGTCAGCCAGGGTTTCTCGACTTTCAGAACGTTATGGTCGGCTCACCCTTCCATGATGTCGCTTATTTCATCGGTGGGGCTCTGCACCCTGATGATCGGCGTGTTCATGAGCGAGAGCTTCTTGACGGGTATTTGGACAAAGTTCACAAAGCAGGTGCAGCACGAAGGCTACAGGTGGATGAAGTGTGGGATGAATATCGAAAATACCATTTGCACGGTGTCGGATGGGCTGTGACAGCCCCTTTTATGCAAGGTCAAGAGAATATCGACGCCATGGCTACACGTCACAGCGCTGCTGCTCTTGATCATCATGTTTTAGAACTTATGGAGGCTATGCCAGAGTATAAGAAAGTGTCATAGGCGCGTACGGCACTCTTAAGAATGCCTTATTCGATTAAACGTATCCAAGTCAAAGATGAACGAGAACAGCTTCGTCTTAAAGCGAGGGTCATAGCTCGATGAACAATCATTTTGCTGTATGAATCCTAGATCGCGACACAAGCAGTGACCAAAGATAAATTCAGGCTTAATCAAGATGATATGTCGTTAACAACGATACTAAGATTACCAAGAATTGTTAGCCAATCATATCGGCTGGGGTCATTTTGTCGCCACCGCCCCCAACATACAGCAACCTCCAGGCTATGGACCCACATTACAAAAAAATATTAGGTAAGCTCTACAAATTCCGAGTATACTCTAGTAGTGGCACAGTACCGGTCGGGATTCTGCGTCCGTTTTGGTCACCACCTTACTTTTGAGTGCTCCCTGATTTCACCTACGGACGCAAAAATCCCGATGGCTACTGTGATAACCCTATTGAGCACATGCTCAGAGCTAACATCATCATGTCACTACAGCTGCTTCATAGCAATTGTCCCCTCTCGTCGTACTGCTCCTCGGTGTAGTCACTCTGCAACTTTCTTCCACGCTAGGTGTATCATCACTAGACTACGGAGGAGACGTGCTGTTCATATCTATCCTACCACTATCCCTTTTGCTTTACAAGTTTCCACCGACGTTTCATACTGAGTGGCTTTGCCGAGTACAACGAGTCGAAGCGTGTACATAGCGTTCGTCATGATAGCAGATCTTAGTGACAAGGTGAGCTGATCTTCCCTATTAGTTCAGCATTCTTCTTCGAAAAGGCTTGAGATAATCAATTAGCTTCGTACAAGGTTATCATTGTGACAGGAGTAGCATCAGGCATTGGACTCGCGACAGCACGATCATTAGTCGATGCGGGCGCAAAAGTGTTTGGCTGCGACATCAGCGCGGCACCATCTACATTGATCTCGGCCCCAAACTTTGCATACCTACAAGTCAATTTGACTGAACCAACGGCCGCCGAAAAGGTCGTCAGTGGCTGTACCGTCAAGTTCGGGGACAAGATTGATGGCTTGCTCAATATCGCCGGAATCATGGATACGAACAACAGTGTCGACACCCTCCAGGATGCTGCATGGGATAAGACCATCGTGGTCAATCTCACAGCTCCTGTTAAGCTGATGCGAGCCGTGGTACCTGTCATGAAAGCTCACAGGGGTGGTAGTATTGTCAATGTTGCTAGCAAGGCTGGTACTAGTGGCGCAATCGCTGGAGTGGCTTACACTGCAAGCAAGCATGGATTGGTAAGTCTCTACTTGTTCTGGTACTCTTAATTCAGCTACTAGTACTGACTGATTGCTTTGTTACTTTGTGCAGGTCGGTGCAACTAAGAATGTCGCCTGGAGATTTAAGGATGACCTGATTCGTTGCAATGCCATTTGTCCTGGAGGTATGTGGTCGGCTGTACCATATACAGTTTCATGAGCTGACCTGGCTGTAGGCGTCCGCACCAACATTCAAACTTCTATTAACATGAGTGAGATGGATCAAGACGCGTATGCAACGATGAAGCCGGTGCATGCGCTTCACGTCCTTCGGGACACTGGACGGAGTGCGGCTTCCTCGGAATCGCTGGCAAACGTCCTGCTTTTCCTAGTTTCGGATATGAGTGCCGAGATTAGTGGTGCTATTATCCCAGTTGACCATGCGTGGAGCACTATCTAAGATATATTAAGATTACGAAGAAGAACTATATCTCGGATAATTCTAGTAAACTTAGGAGTATCTTTCCTTAGTATAGTCTAATATCGTTAGGATATACTTGTTATCGCTAAAAGGAAATATAACTTTATACCCAATAGGGGTAAAGGCTGGGTATATTATTACGATATTATAAGCAAGACAGGTCGGTGACGCGGGTATTACAGATCGGTATCGCGGTACGGTTACCTTATAGCCGTATACCAGAAGATATAGGAAAGTCAGGCGGTGACGCCTAGCACGTAAAGATAAGATAAGAGGTCACGTATTATAGATGGATTAGTGGATCAGTTAGATCAGTACTAAGCTAACTGAGCTAGCTAAGCCAGCTATAGAACTAACGAGTATATAGATACGAGTCTTCTATATCTATCCTATAGCTTCTATAGTTAATCTAAGTTATTAAGAGACCCCTACCTATACTAACACGACTTATATTAAATACTTACACTATCAACTACCTACTTAGCCATACGAGTAAAACCCTACTATAGACTTACTTATACCTTTACGGGTCTAGTAAGCGCTTTAAGAAGTACTATATAATAAGAAGCTATAGAATAAATATAAAAGATTTATATCTATATACTCGTTAGTCCTATAACTAATTTAGCTAGCTTAGTTAGCTTAGTACTAATCTAACTAATCTACTAATCTATATAGCTTAGTATACTTAGTACTAGCTTACTAAGCTATACTAATCTATCTCTAATATATAACCTCTTATCTTATTCTTACGTACTAGACGTTATCGCTTAACTTTCCTATATTTTCTATAAACGGTCACCTTATAGCCGTATATATTACCTACTTATAATAGATCCTTCTTTAGGATATTGTTTTATCGATAAGGCTCGGCGAGAGGTACTTAAGGAGTAAATAGAGAAGTACTTAAATAGGAAGAGTTTAGTCCTAGCTTAAAACGTAGAAGTATATATATATAAAAAACTAAGATATAGTCTAGATAGGTTAATACGATCGAATATATATATTATTCCTTTTAAGGGTACTAGAGGGGTATAAAGTTAGGAACTATAGCCGGACCTTTATAAAAGGCTACCCTATCTAGAACGATATCCGAAGTGCAATATTTTAAGTATAAAGAGAAGCTCGCTACGGCAGCTTCTAAAGATAAAAGAGGACTACTCTATATCGATTCGTATAGTGTATTAAATAGGCCTACTAGTATAGTTCGAGAAGATAGGATTTAGAGAGAGGAGGGGATAGAAAGAGAAGAAGAGAGCGTAAAGAGGAAAGAATAGAAGAAAGGATATATAGCCTATTTAGAAGTAGAAGGACACTAGGTTAAAATACTTAGAAAATAGCCGTTAATATATAAGTAGTGTAACTAACGTAAAAAGAAGGCTAATTAATAAATATATAAATAAATACTAAATATATAGATAACTATAGAAGTTATACTATTAAACTATAAAAATATATTAGGCGTAGCTTATTAACTAGTATAACTCGTTTAGTAATAGCTAATAGTAAGTATTTATACGTTCTAGCTTACGTTAAACTAGCTAACGGCCTTAATCTAATTATACTTAACTTATCGAATACGACGCTAAATTAAGGCCTATCTAATAGCTATAGCCGCTATAAGTAAGACCTCCTTTACGCTAACACCCTCCTAGATAGCCTCTTCGGTAAAAGTCGTTATTATAGCGCTCCTTAAAGTTAAACTTAATATCGTAATCGTATTTTACGTAATACTCTATATAATATTTACCGTAGTAAGCTAAGTTATTTATCCTACGATTAAAGTACCTTAGGTACTCCTAGTAATACTTATAACGATAATAGTCGCGTTTAAGGTAGAAGCTTATAGTACTGTCTTAGTTATAGTTAATTAAGGAGAATTAGTATAAATACCTAGCGATAATATAGAAGGGATACTTAATATATATTACGACCGGTTTATAACTAGGTGCACGCCTAGGTATACGACCGGGTATACGTCCTAATATACGCCCTAGTAGAGTATAAGAAGACCGGAAACTAGAATCGACTAGTAGACGAAAATAAAACGAGCTAGGACGAAACTAGAATAAGCCTATCTTATTTAAGAAGGATTACCGAAGCCGTACTTTACTCGGCTCTACTTAATCTTCTACTCTAGTGATCTTAATAAGAGTATAAAAGTATAAGAGTAATAAACTTACGTAGTATATATACAACCGTAGGTTAGATATAACTAATATTTTATAGTTACTTTATAATTAATCTCCCTTACTAATTCTACCTATACCTTTAAGACCTTATTATCGGTATATTCTATTGTTACTATTTATACTTCTTATTACTAATTAGCTACTACTTACTTCTATAATAAACCCTACTTACTCTAGGGTTAGGAACTTATATAATAATATACCTAGAGTAATCGTAACGCTTACTATAAATATTATTAATTAACCCTATTTACTATATTAATATAGTTTTTATATTAGTATTAATAGTTAATAAGGAGTAATAATCTTACTATATAAGTCTACCCTATCTTATAATAATACCTATCTCTCCTATTAATATAGTATATCTCTCTAGTATAGTAGTAGTATATATTAACGTTATAGTATATAAATTTAAGTAATATATAGCCGTTTTCGTATTAGATATCGCCGAGGTTATAGTACTAGTAGATAGTTTTATAAGCCTAGTAGAGCTTACTAGTACTATAATAACCGCTATTTTAGTAGTAAACAGCGCCGGTAGGCATATAACTAATATCGTAGAGGATATCGTAGAATTAACGATAGGCTAGAGCGGCTAAGGAGTTAATAGCTTTAGAGTAGGCCTAGTAGAGTCTTTTAAGTTATAAGAAGAGGGTAAATAGAGTAATAGATAAGATAAGAATAGTAAGACGGTATATTACGATACTTAGGATAATACTACCTTAACTTAGATTACGAGGCTTAAATATTAAAGAATTAGGAAGGTAGTAGTATTAATTTAAGAAAGAGAGGGACGAGTATATAGGTTAAGCTAAGCTAGGTTAAGCTTAGAAACTTATTACTTTTAAGCTACTTATTATAGTACGATCTCCTCGTTAAGCTTTTAAGTCTACCTCTCCTAATAAGCGTAAGCTAGAGTATAATAGCTCCGCTATTTTAATATACGAAGAGTATAATATACTTAGTCTATTTAAACTACCTAATATAAAACTTCTTAATATTCTATCTAGCTACTAAAGTAGAAGACTATATAAATATAGCTAAAGTTTATCTAAATTTAGAATCGCTATCGCCTACGACTAATTAGTTAAAATAAATTTTACTGTAAAGAAGCGAAGTAACGAATATCCTCTCCTTTAAGTTTATAATATCCTAGATACTAAGAGTTACTAAGATATATATAGTTATATATAAAGTAGCTTCTAGATTAATTTAATTTTAAGACTAGTATATAGTAATTACCTCTATTTATAAAGTAAATACCTAAGTATATTCGTCTTTAGCTTATAGAATTTATAATAGCCTATAAGTTATAAAAAGGTAGCTATAATTAAATACTCGAATATTTAAGCTACTACTATCGAGAACGCCTCAATTGCTTACGATCTATCTTGCAGATATGCTGTAACTTGCGTTTATATTCCAGGTTCAAATCTGAAAATCAGAATAAGATCCTTCATGTGAGTATTACAGGTCGCTCTAGCCTTCGTTCTACGAACAAGTGATTCTATTTAAGAGGACGCTGGGAAGTTCACCGGACTTCTACTATTTCGAGTTTAGTGCCGCTATTACACTAACCCGATATCGTAGTTTAACGGTTAGGGTTAGGGTTAGGGTTAGGGTTAGGGTTAGGGTTAGGGTTAGGGTTAGGGTTAGGGTTAGGGTTAGGGTTA